>JAPXFY010000026.1:16180700-16215769 GCA_030674185.1 Monoplex corrugatus | reverse complement strand
TTACGAATTTTCCTAAATGCGTTTTTTCCATGGAATATCTGTTCCCAATTTCTGTGATCATTTTGAACAAGATATTGGAAGTGTATCATCTGCTGTTAATATTAAGAGTATAACCATGTTCCTCTTAGTACAGAGTAATGATTGGAAGTGTATCATCTGCTGTTAGTATCTAATAGTCTGACCATGCTCCATCTGGTACAGAATAATAATGGGAAGTGTATCATCTGCTGTTAGTATTTCAGAGTATAACCATGCTCCTATTGATACAGAGTAAATTGCTTTCACTTCTGTAGACATATCATGTGTACTTTCATTTGATATGTTCATGTTTGTCTTCTGTATGCATTCCTTACATCCATCAAAGATGAAGAAATTTACAAATATTTCTTATTTTCTGTGGAATTTACAATGTGTCAGAAATGGAATGTCATCATCCAAACAGTGTGCAATACGATAGATTTCTTTTTGGGTTCATGTATTATGTTTCATATTATTATTCACAACAGTGACTGTTTTCGTTATGTGGTATTTGTTCTCAGAGTAAATCAGTCGGCGTTGTACTGGTTGTATATGGCAGCAGTTTGCCTTAAAAGTGTCTTTCCGTAACACGTTATTATTATATAAAGGATAGCTGGGGCAATATCTTTAAAATCTATTGAAAAAGGGGTATACGTGTAGTTCCGTACAGATGTGCTTCCATTTCTGTTTTGTGTTTTAAAATGTTCTCAGCCAGGGAAGTTTTAAAGCTTTAGTGTACCTTTGTTAGATCTGGTATGTTCAGGTCTCCGTTGTTAAGTTTTTTAAGATATTATTTCTGGTAATTTGGTTGTTTACCATTGCAAACAAACAACGTCAACAGCACAATTTTTGAAGATTACTGACAAAATCATAAGGGGCTCTGAGAGCAGAATCCAGAGATGGAGTAGTTTGGAAAGAAGTTGTAATTTTTAATTAACACAGCAGCTCTTCTCTTTATCCATATTTTGAATAAAACTCTTACTTCTGCTAATTTTTCAGGATTATTTATTTCCTCACATCTATTTATATCTTCTGATGGTTCCTGTTTGCATTCCAAAACTGCACACATTTCATTGTCATTTTTTGTTTACTTCCAAGACGAATTACCTGTCTTCTCAGTATTCAAAACATATCCTGAATTTTTTCTTTTTTTTTTTACACGGCAGATTTCTTGAATAACATTTTATCAGCATTATCTGCATATTAAGAGATGTTTTCTATTGATCACAATGCCTTTAATGTGTCTGTTTTCTTTAATCATAATTGCCAGTATTTCTACAAATAATGCAAAGAAATTCAAGCAAAATGGTTCATCGTGTTTACAGCCTCTGTCTGAATGAAACCTGTTTGACATCTGACCATTAACTGTTGACTTTTATTTTCTTGTATAAAGAATCAGTTCACATATACAGATTTTCTCCAAACCCATCTGCTTTTAGAACTTGGAACAAATGTTTCCAATCTAACGAATCAAAAGCGTTCTTGAAGTCTAGGCAAAGTAAAAGTCCGGGTAATTTGTTATATCCATGTAGCTGAGCAAGTCATAAATTAGACTTATGTTGTCTCCAAGATACCTGTTTGCAGTGAAGTCTGTCTGACCTTCATAGATAAATTTGGAAGTACTGTCTTAATTATATAAGCAATACACGCAAATCCTATTTTATATGATATTTTAAGCTATGTGATTAGTCTCCCATTTTTTTATGTTTTTTGTTGTTGTTTTTTTTGTTTTGGGTTTATCAGGTTTCATGATACAGGATATGCACGTTTCATGTTGAGTTTGTGAAAGTTTCGCATTTCTGAACGATCCAGTCAAAGCTCGTACATCAAAGGGATCTTTTTTTTAAAGATTTTGTTTAATTCTGCACCAAGCCTTTTGTTCCGGGACGTTTTCATTTTATTCATTTTTTTCAATGGAAGTCAAGCATCATCCAAAATTGTTTCTCCTTCATTTGATAACTTTGTTCGTGTTCTTATTAACTCTTTCATTTTACATGCTTATACTATTTCTTTGTATACATATCTTTGTAAAATATATTTACTTCCTGTTTTATTATGATTAGGGTTTTTTGTTGAGATTCTTCAATTAATGTTCCATTCTGCTCAGCCAGGTTGGTCATACTTTTATCTATATAGTGTCTTACTTCAAAGTTACGAAAACAGTTTTTGTATCTTTTCCACAATTCCTACCTAGTATGCTCTTGGTCTTAATGTGACTGCCTTTGTTTAGTTTTTTTTCATAACTGGACTAATTATCGATGTTTTTCTTTAAACAGGTTCTCTTACTCTCCTGTCTTATTTGTTGTTTCTTCTAATTGTTCAGTTTCTCTGATCAGTTTTTTATCTTTCTCTGTTCTTTTATTTTTTTTATCGGCGCATATGCTATAGTTCTTGATTTTATTCTCACCAGCAGAACTTCTGTGAACTGTTTCTCAGTGAGTGATGATAACATTTATCTCAGTTACTGGCAAACATTTTCTGGATGCAAACATCACAAGATCCAAAATATATGTTTTCTTGCTGAATGGTCAACTGATTGGGCTTGCTGTTTTGGGTTGTAGATAAAGGAGTACAACTTTCATTTTGAAAGAAAAAAAAAGACACCGCCGTGGTTGTATATGTGATAAAACTCAGCCAGACGCCAATTAAAAGTCAGTGAAAGGGAAATAATACATTTGGGGAAAAGAACGTTTATATAAAGCCCCATGTTTTTGCAGTCACGTTGTGATTCAAATTAATCATGTATGTAATCTACCATCCTACATTTTGCAACGAACACCTTTCTTGTTTTAAATGTCAAAAAAAATCTCTTTGGATTTTCTGACATACATGGTGTGGGTGGTGATACCTTTTTGGATGTTTGTTTTCCCATTGCGGTCATGTGATTCTGTTGCGATTGTTTTCAGAAATGCCCAATGTCGCTTTAAAGAAGCCAGCTGCCATGAGCAGTTACCTCCACCACTATGATCCACACAAAGCAGTAGATGGTTTCAGAGGAACTGAATATCCCCAGTGTACATACACATCTGACAATGACCCGAACCCTAACCGTTGGTGGAGTGTGGACCTGTTGGGGCTCTACCATGTCTACAGCGTCATCATCACTAACAGAGGAGACTGCTGTGGTCAGTATGTGTTACAGAGTGAAAAACAAAATCACAACAACTCTATATCTAAAACGGAAATTGTCAGAGAATCAATTTATGATCACATGCCAAAATAAAGTACCACAAGATGGTGGAGCCCATTTGAGCAATCACTGTTTCTTTCCACCTTTACACACATTATCACAAAAATGTAGAGTTTTTTACATTTAGAGGTGACTGATGTGACGCGAAGAGATGGAAACTAAATGTCTGTACCGTCAGAAGTTGTTTACACATCTTTCTTCGAAAGCGCTGATTTCAGGCACTCCTTTTGGTCTCTGTGACCTTGATCTTTATGAGATGCTTTTCAAAATCATGTATGATTCCTCAACGATACACACCTCTGATCACAATTTGGTAGGCATCCAACCAGAAACAATAGAAAAAAAAATATTGATAACACATTTCTGTCACTCACACATGCACATACGCACACATACACGCACACACACTGACACACACACACGCGTACACGCGCGCACACACACACACTTATGCGTATGGGCGCGCGCGCGCGTGCACACACACACACGCGCGCGCGCGCGCACACACACGCACACTTCAGATCAGTATGAAAAAATCCCACTTTCTCTCAACTCGGAGATTGACAGATAGGCTGAAAAAATTCTAGCCTGAACAAGAGAAAATTAACAGAAAAACATCTTGTGCAATGTAACGATGTATCTGGTTAATTTTTGTTTGTAATTTCTTGCTAACTGATAAGCTTGAATATCTGAGAACAGTCATCTCACCAGACAGCAGATACACATTACAAATACCAAGCAGAATTGGTCAAGCTGAAAAACAGCTGGTAACTAGGAAGCAGGGATGACAAGTGAATTGTTCGATGTAAACGTCGTTGTGTCATATTATTAGTGTTGTATCGTGAGGAGGGCAATGGGCCTAAACATTGGAAATCAACAAGCTATTGTACACTAGGTAGAAAGAAACTCTAGGGAGAGCTAGACAACAGAAGGTCTTCAGAGAAGTAACCCCCTTTAGACAAGTGTTTCGGCCCTGAATTCCTTACACTCTCGGGGGGCCGGGCCACATCCAGGTCATGACTCCTGGATGCCCTTCTGCTGTTGTCTATTTTTTTTTTTTTTTCCCACGCCGGGGATCGAACCTGGGCGATTCTGCGCTTCAGAACTGCGGTACGCGGTTTTACCAATGTGCTAACGGGGCACACATCATCTGTAGGGAATTTAATCCTTATGAAGTTCACTTTTTTCGTTCCTCCTTGCCCAGATCCAGCTTGAGCTCCTTTCTGCTGCCTCTGCCATCGCTTTAAGGGCTCTAGTCCTCTTCTTCCCAGAAATGGCGAGTTGTTTCATGAGATCATAAGCGGAGGTGCCCACAAACCCTCTTGCCCCGACCTCTATGGCGAAGATTTTGACCCGCAGACCTGCTTTCTTCAGGGTGCTGGCAAGACCGGCGTATTTTTCGGTCTTGTAGATATGTGCTTCTTCCATTCTGCTTTCGTATGGCACAGTGAGTTCTATCAGAATCACTTGTTTCGAGGAGTCAGAGTGGAGAGCGATGTCTGGTCTCATGCCTGTCTTGCTGATGACATCTGGGTAATTTCTCCACTCTGGGAGGTCTGCTGTACACTCCCAGTCGACTGCTCCATCCAGAAGACCCTTTGGCAATGTGCTGGTTGTCATAGCACTTTCGGGCCAGACCTGTTTCCCTCCTGCTTTGTAGAACGTTGGCATAGCAATTGGTGCGTTTGGGGTCATGGTTTTTTCGCTAACCACATCTGTGATCACTTTCAGAACTTGGTTGTGCCTCCATGTATACCTTCCTTGGGCTAGCGCTACTTTGCAAGAGCTTAGGACATGTTCCACTGTTTGTTTCTTCTGACAGAGCGGACATGCTGGGTCGTCTGCTTTCCCCCATTTCACTAAGTTTGCATTCGAGGGGAGCAGGTCATATACAGATCTGAGGAGGAAGCTTATCCTTAGAGGAGCCATGTGCCACATATCGTTCCAGCTGAGACTTCTTTGGAGTGCACTGTCCCATGTTGTCCATTGCCCCTGTTGACCTTGCTGGACTGCCTTCTGCACTCTTTTGACATCTTCTTCTTCCTTCAACTCCTGTATGATCATGTCTCTTTTTTCCTTCCCTTTGGCTTTGGACCACCACTGCATTTTTGTTGCTCCCAGTCCCTGTCTGTTGGTTTGCGTGTGTCCAATTATTTCTTTGATGCTGAGGTTTCTCTTGGCATTGTTTACAGCCTCTTGGACTTTCCACTTTCTGCCAGTTCTCAGCTTTGGATGAACTGATCTCACGATATTGTCTTCCGATTCCTCCAGCATGCTCAACAGTCTTGCTTTTCCAACTTTGTATTCCTCCACTATGGATTTGAGAGGTAGCTTCAGCATTGCTTGACGACAGTAGAATGCAACATCAGTGAGACCAGGTGGGACACCGAGCCATTTTCTTGTGTATTTGTTGATTTTGGCTTCCATTGCTTCCACTGTGCTGGTGCAAATGTCATAGATTAGCAGTGGCCACAGCAGCTTTGGTATCAGCATGAACTGTAGACACCAGACTTTGTATTTGCCTGGCAGTCCGCAGTTATCTATTTTCTTCAGGCCTTCTTCTGCTGTTTGCTTGGTTTCACATCCCCTTTGTGTGTCTTTCAGGGAGTCATCATACCATCTTCCGAGACTTTTTACTGGCTCTTCTGTGACAGTGGGGATGGCTTGGTTGGCTACCATGAATTTGACTGAATCTGCCACTTTTCCTTTTCGCAGTGAGAGACTTCGGGATTTCTTTGGTTTGAACCTCATTCTTGAAGAGGCCACCAGCTCATCCAGCTGCTTTAAGATTTGGTGTGTCTCTTCCTCATCCGTGGACAAGACTGTTGTGTCATCCATGAAAGCTTTCAGAGGAGGCATCTGGTATCCATCTCCCAGATTCACTGGACCTGAACTCCTCATTACAGCTTTCAAGATGACTTCCATTGCCAACACGAACAGTATGGGAGAGATTGCACAGCCCATTGCAATGCCCACCTCTAGGTCTATCCAGTCCGTGGTGTATTCTTTGGTAGAGAACCGCATTGAGAACCCTTGGAAATACTTCCTCAGCATTGTTCGGATGTTTTCTGGGATGTGATACATTTCAAGAGCCAGCTGGATCATATCGTGTGGAACTGATCCATATGCATTCGCCAGATCAAGCCAAACTACGTCAATGTCTCTCTTCTCTGTTCTTGCTTTTTGGATGGCATCCCAAATCAACGTGGCATGTTCCAAGCATCCAGGCATTCCTGGTATGCCTCCCTTTTGGACTGACATATCCAGATACTTGTTTTCAGTCAGGTTTTTGTATCTTTTCTCAATTCCTACCTAGTATGCTCTTGGTCTTAATGTGAACTTACCTTTGTTTAAGTTTTTTTTTCATAACTGGACTAATTCCCGATGTTTTTCTGTTTAAACAGGTTCTCTTACCTATCCTGTCTTATATGTTGTTTTCTTCTAATTGTTCAGTTTCTCTGATCAGTTTTTTATCTTCTCTGTTCTTTTATTTTTTTTTACGTCGCATATGCTATAGTTCTTGATTTTTTTCTCATCAGCAGAACTTCTGTGAAACTGTTTTCTCAGTGAGTGATGATAACATTTATTCAGTTACTGGCAAACATTTTCTGGCGCTGAAAACAATTACAAGATCCAAAATATCTGTTTTCTTGCTGATATGGTCAATGATTGGGCTTTGCTGTATTGGGTTGTAGATAAAAGGAGTACTACTTTTCATTTTGAAAGAAACAAAATACACCGCCGTGGTTGTATATGTGATAAAACTCAGCCAGGACGCAATTAAAAGTCAGTGAAGGAAAATAATACAATTTGGGGAAAGAATGCGTTTATATAAAGCCCCATGTTTTGCAGTCACGTTGTGATTCAAATTAATCATTGTAAGTAAATCTACCATGCTACATTTGCAACAAACACCTTTCTTGTTTTAAATGTCAAAAAATCTCTTTGGTATTTCTGACATGCATGGTTGTGAGGTGGTGATACCATTTTGATGTTGTTTTTCCATTGCGGTCATGGATTTAATTGCAACAGTTTTTAGAAAATGCCCAATGTCGCTTTTAAGAAGCCTAGCTGCCTGGCAGTTACCTCCCACCACTATGTTTTCCCCACAAAGCAGTAGTTTGGGTTTTTTAGGAAAATGAAAAATCCCCAAATGTTTCATAAAACATCTGGGCAATGAAACCCCAAACCCCAACCGTTGGTGGAGTGTGGACCTGTTGGGGGGTTTCCAGTCCCACGCGTCTTTATCACTAACAGGGGGGGAACTGTGTGGTTCCCGTATGTGTTTCAGAAAATGAAAAAAAAAAAAAAAATAAAAATTCCCCAAATCTATATCTAAAACGGAAAAAATAGAGAATCTCAATTTATGATCCCATGCCAAAATTTAAGTTTCCACCAAGGGTGGTGGAGCCCCTTTTAGCAATTTCCCCCCTTTTTTCTTTTCCACCCCTTTTCCACATTAACACAAAAATGTAGTGTTTTTTACCCCTTTAGAGGTGACTGATGTTTTACGCTAAGAAAAGGAAAATAAAAGTCTGGGACCGTAGAATTGTTTAAAATTTTCTTCGAAAGCGCTGATTTAAAGGGACTCCTTTTGGTCTCTGGTAACCCTTGGGTCTTTATGGGGATGCTTTTTAAAAAACATGATGATTCCCCAAGATACCACCTTGATCCAATTTGGTAGGCATCCAACCCGGAAAAAAAATAGAAAAAAAAATATTAAACACATTTCTGTCACTCCCCAAACATGCAAATTACGCACCCTTTCCGCAAAACACACTGGACACACACCCCACGGGACAGCGCGCACCCACACACACTTATGCGTATGGGCGCGCGCGGGGCGTGCCCCACACAAAACGCGCGCGCGCGCGCACAAAACACGCACCCCTTTAGAACAGTATGAAAAAAACCCCTTTTTTCTCTAAATCGGGGTTTGAAGATTGGCTGAAATAATTCTAGCTTTAACAAGAGAAAATTTTCAGAAAAACATCCCTTTTTGCAATGTAACGATGGGTTTTTGGTTAATTTTTGTTTTTTTAATTTCTTGGGTAAATGGTTTAAACTTTTAATTTTTTCTGAGAACGCTCACTCACCAGAAAGTTTTTCATTTTCAAAAACCAAGCAAGAATTGGCATGCTGAAAAACAGTGGTAACTAGGAAGCAGGGTTTACAAAGTGAATTGTTCGATGTAAACGTGTTGTTTTTCATTTTATTTGTGTTTTTATCGTGAGGAGGGGGGAATGGGGCCCTAAAATTGGAAATCAACAAGTATTGTACACTGGTAGAAAGAAACTCTTGGGAGAGCTAGACAACTAGAAGGTTTCGAGGAAAATTTCCCCTTTAGACAAGTGTTTCGGCCCGGGTTTTCCCTTTAAACCCCTCGGGGGGCCGGGCCACACCCCGGTTTATGGCTCCTGGTTGCCCTTCGCTGTTGTCTATTTTTTTTTTTTTTTTTTTCCCCCGGGGATCGAACCTGGGCGATTTGCGCTTTTAGAATGCGGTACGCCGGGGTTTTACCAAATTTGGGGAACGGGGCACACAAACATTTCTGTTGGGGTTTTTTTAAACCCTTTTTGAAGTTCCCCCCCCTTTTTTCGTTCCTCCTTGCCCAGATCCAGCTTGAGCTCCCTTTTTGCTGCCTCTGCCAACGCTTTAAGGGTCCTTTTGTCCTCTTCTTCCCCGGAAAAGGGGGAGGTTTCATGAAAATTTTTTAAACGGAGGTGGGCCCCCCAAAAACCCCCCTTTCCCCCCACCTCTATGGCGGATTTTGCCGAAAACCCGCTTTCTTCAGGGTTTTGGGGAAGACCGGCGTTTTTTTGGTTTTTGTAGATTTGTGTTCTTTCCCTTTTGTTTTTGGATGGCCGTGAGGGGTTTTATCCGAATCACTTGTTTCGAGGGGGGTCAAAGTGGAGGGGCGGGTGTTGGTTCTTGGGCCCGTCTTTTGATGACATTGGGTTAAAATTTTTCCCTCTGGGGGGTCTGCTTTTACAATCCCGTCGGGCTGGGTCCTTTCCCGAAGACCCTTTGGCAATGTTTCTTTGGGTTTTCTAGCAAATTTGGGCCAAAACCTGTTTCCCTCCCGCTTTTTAGCGTTGGCAATTAGCAATTGGTGGTTTTTGGGGCTGGGTTTTTTTGCTAACCCCTCTGTTTCATTTTAAAAACTTTTGGGTTTTGCCTCCTTTTTATTTTTCCCTTTGGGGTTTGCGTACTGTTGCAAAGGCTGAGGGACATGTTCCCCTGTTTGTTTCTTTGACCCGAGGGACTTTTTGGGGTTTGTTTTCTTTCCCCCATTTCATTTGTTTGCTTTTGGGGGAGCAGGTCATTTAAAAATTTTTGAGGAGGAAAACCCTTTTCCCTTTTTTTGGGGCCCTGTGCCCCAATTTTCCCTTCCAGGGTGAGGGTTCTTTGGAGGGGGCACTGTTCCCCTGGGTTTTCCATTTTTCCCCCGTTGGGCCTTGCTTTGGGCTTTCCTTCTGCCTCTTTTGGGCATCTTTTCTTCCCTTTTTAAATCCTGTTTTGTTCAGGTTTTCTTTTTTCCCTTCCCCTTTGGCTTTGGGGCCCCCCACTGAATTTTTTTTGCTCCAAAATCCCCGTTGTTGGTTTGGCCGGTTTTGTCCCAAATTTTTTCTTTGATGGGAGGGTTTTCTTGGCATTGTTTTAAAAGCCCCTTTTGGCTTTCCACTTTCTGCCAGTTTTTTCAGCTTTGGGGTGAACTGTCTCACGATATTGTCTTCCTGATTCCTCCCGCATGCTTTTAAAATCTTGCTTTTCCAACTTTGTTTTCCTCCAATATGGTTTTTAGGGTTGCTTAAACATTTCTTTACGACAGTAGAATGCAACTTTTGGAGACCCTGGTGGGACACCCAGGGTTTTTTTGTGTATTTTTTTGTTTTTTGGGGGCCTTTTCTTCCCCTGTTTTGGTTTCAAATGTCATTGGGTTTTGCGTGGCCCAGAAACTTTGGTATCAGCCCTGAACGGGAGCACCAGATTTTTATTTGCCTGGCAGGGCCCCGTTTTTCCCATTTTTTGGGGCCCTTTTTCTGCTGTTTGCTTTGGGTTTCACCCCCTTTGTTTTGTCTTTCAGGGAGTATCATACCATCTTCCCGGGCTTTTTACTGGCTTTCTGTGGGCGTGGGGGATGGCCCTTTGGGGGGCCCACCCCTGAATTTGGGCTGAATCTGCCAAATTTTCCCTTTTTGCGTGAGGACTTTGGGGTTTCTTTTGGTTTTTGAACCTCATTCTTGGAAGAGGCCCCCAGTATCCCGTGCTTTAAGATTTGGTTGTTCTTCCTCATCCGTGGACAAAAAATTTTTGTGTCATCCATGAAAACTTTCAGAGGAGGGGATTGGTATCCTCTCCCGATTCCCCTGGACCTGAAAATTTTCCCCATTTCAGCTTTCAAGATGACTTCCCTTGCCAACACGAACGTATGGGAGGATTGCAAAGCCAATTGCAATGCCCCTCTAGGGCTTTCGTCCGTGGTGTTTTTCTTTGGGAGGAAAACCCCATTTAGAACCCTTGGGAAAAACTTCCCAGCATTTGTTCGGATGTTTTGGGGTGTGTTTCATTTCAAAGGGCCCGTGGAAACATTTCGGGTGGAAAGGTTTTCCCTATGCATTCGCAGATCAAGCCAAAAAAGCAAAAGTTTCTTTCTCCCGTTCTTTTCTTTTTGGTTTGGGTTTCCCAAAACAACGTGGGATGTTCCAAAACATCCGGCATTCCTTGGGTTTTGCCTCCCCTTTTCGGCATGTGATTCTTTTTCATTTTTCAGAAATGCCCAAGTCGCTTTTAAAAAGCCACTGCGGGGCAGTTACCCCACCCTATGATCCACACAAAGCAGTAGATGGTTTCAGAGGAATTGGAATCCCCAGTTGTACATACACATCTGACAAAGACCCGAACCCTAACCGTTGGTGGAGTGTGGACCTGTTGGGGCTCTCCATGTCTACAGCGTCATCATCACTAACAGAGGAGACTGCTGTGGTCAGTATAGTGTTACAGACTGAAAAACAAAATCACAAGAACTCTTTAATCTAAAACGGAAATTGTCAGAGAATCAATTTATGATCACATGCCAAAATAAAGTACCACAAGATGGTGGAGCCATTTGAGCAATCACTGTTCTTCCACTTTACACACATCATCACAAAAATGTAGAGTTTTTTACATTTAGAGGTGACTGATGTGACGCGAAGAGATGGAAACTAAATGTCTGTAACCGTCAGAAGTTGTTTTACACATCTTTCTTCGAAAGCGCTGATTTCAGGCACTCTTTTGGTCTCTGTGACCTTGATCTTTATGTGATGCTTTTCAAAATCATGTATGATTCCTCAACGATACACACCTCTGACCACAATTTGGTAGGCATCCCCCAACCAGAAAACAATAGAAAAAAAAAATATTGATAACACATTCTGTCACTCACACATGCACATTTCGCACACATACACGCACAAACACACACACACACACCCCCCGGGCCCACCCGCACAGAAAAACATCTTGTGCAATGTAACGATGTATCTGGTTAATTTTTTGTTTGTAATTTCTTGCAACTGATAAGCTTGAATATCTGAGAACAGTCATCTCACCAGACAGCAGATACACATTACAAAATACCAAGCAGAATTGGTCAAGCTGAAAACAGCTGGTAACTAGGAAGCAGGGATGACAAGTGAATTGTTCGATGTAAACGTCGTTGTGTCATATTATTAGTGTTGTATCGTGAGGAGGGCAATGGGCCTAAACATTGGAAATCAACAAGCTATTGTACACTAGGTAGAAAGAAACTCTAGGGAGAGCTAGACAACAGAAGGTCTTCAGAGAAGTAACCCCCTTTAGACAAGTGTTTTCGGCCCTGAATTCCTTACACTCTCGGGGGGCCGGGCCACATCCAGGTCATCGACTCCTGGATGCCCTTCTGCTGTTGTCTTTTTTTTTTTTTTTTTTTTCCCACGCCGGGGATCGAAACCTGGGCGATTCTGCGCTTCAGAAACTGCGGTACGCGGTTTTACCAAATGTGCTAACGGGGCACACATCATCTGTAGGGAATTTAATCCTTATGAAGTTCACTTTTTTTCGTTCCTCCTTGCCCAGATCCAGCTTGAGCTCCTTTCTGCTGCCTCTGCCATCGCTTTAAGGGCTCTAGTCCTCTTCTTCCCAGAAATGGCGAGTTGTTTCATGAGATCATAAGCGGAGGTGCCCACAAACCCTCTTGCCCCGACCTCTATGGCGAAGATTTTGACCCGCAGACCTGCTTTCTTCAGGGTGCTGGCAAGACCGGCGTATTTTTCGGTCTTGTAGATATGTGCTTCTTCCATTCTGCTTTCGTATGGCACAGTGAGTTCTATCAGAATCACTTGTTTCGAGGAGTCAGAGTGGAGAAGCGATGTCTGGTCTCATGCCTGTCTTGCTGATGACATCTGGGTAATTTCTCCACTCTGGGAGGTCTGCTGTACACTCCCAGTCGACTGCTCCATCCAGAAGACCCTTTGGCAATGTGCTGGTTGTCATAGCACTTTCGGGCCAGACCTGTTTCCCTCCTGCTTTTGTAGAACGTTGGCATAGCAATTGGTGCGTTTGGGGTCATGGTTTTTTCGCTAACCACATCTGTGATCACTTTCAGAACTTGGTTGTGCCTCCATGTATACCTTCCTTGGGCTAGCGCTACTTTGCAAGAGCTTAGGACATGTTCCACTGTTTGTTTCTTCTGACAGAGCGGACATGCTGGGTCGTCTGCTTTCCCCCATTTCACTAAGTTTGCATTCGAGGGGAGCAGGTCATATACAGATCTGAGGAGGAAGCTTATCCTTAGAGGAGCCATGTGCCACATATCGTTCCAGCTGAGACTTCTTTGGAGTGCACTGTCCCATGTTGTCCATTGCCCCTGTTGACCTTGCTGGACTGCCTTCTGCACTCTTTTGACATCTTCTTCTTCCTTCAACTCCTGTATGATCATGTCTCTTTTTTCCTTCCCTTTGGCTTTGGACCACCACTGCATTTTTGTTGCTCCCAGTCCCTGTCTGTTGGTTTGCGTGTGTCCAATTATTTCTTTGATGCTGAGGTTTCTCTTGGCATTGTTTACAGCCTCTTGGACTTTCCACTTTCTGCCAGTTCTCAGCTTTGGATGAACTGATCTCACGATATTGTCTTCCGATTCCTCCAGCATGCTCAACAGTCTTGCTTTTCCAACTTTGTATTCCTCCACTATGGATTTGAGAGGTAGCTTCAGCATTGCTTGACGACAGTAGAATGCAACATCAGTGAGACCCGGTGGGACACCGAGCCATTTTCTTGTGTATTTGTTGATTTTGGCTTCCATTGCTTCCACTGTGCTGGTGCAAATGTCATAGATTAGCAGTGGCCACAGCAGCTTTGGTATCAGCATGAACTGTAGACACCAGACTTTGTATTTGCCTGGCAGTCCGCAGTTATCTATTTTCTTCAGGCCTTCTTCTGCTGTTTTGCTTGGTTTCACATCCCCTTTGTGTGTCTTTCAGGGAGTCATCATACCATCTTCCGAGACTTTTTACTGGCTCTTCTGTGACAGTGGGGATGGCTTGGTTGGCTACCATGAATTTGACTGAATCTGCCACTTTTCCTTTTCGCAGTGAGAGACTTCGGGATTTCTTTGGTTTGAACCTCATTCTTGAAGAGGCCACCAGCTCATCCAGCTGCTTTAAGATTTGGTGTGTCTCTTCCTCATCCGTGGACAAGACTGTTGTGTCATCCATGAAAGCTTTCAGAGGAGGCATCTGGTATCCATCTCCCAGATTCACTGGACCTGAACTCCTCATTACAGCTTTCAAGATGACTTCCATTGCCAACACGAACAGTATGGGAGAGATTGCACAGCCCATTGCAATGCCCACCTCTAGGTCTATCCAGTCCGTGGTGTATTCTTTGGTAGAGAACCGCATTGAGAACCCTTGGAAATACTTCCTCAGCATTGTTCGGATGTTTTCTGGGATGTGATACATTTCAAGAGCCAGCTGGATCATATCGTGTGGAACTGATCCATATGCATTCGCCAGATCAAGCCAAACTACGTCAATGTCTCTCTTCTCTGTTCTTGCTTTTTGGATGGCATCCCAAATCAACGTGGCATGTTCCAAGCATCCAGGCATTCCTGGTATGCCTCCCTTTTGGACTGACATATCCAGATACTTGTTTTCAGTCAGGTATTTTGTCAATCTTGCTGCCATAACAGAGAAGAAGATTTTCCCCTCGACGTTCAGAAGTGATATTGGCCTGAACTGATTGATGCTGCTGGAGTTCTGCTCCTTCGGAATGTACACTCCTTCAGCTCTCATCCATTGGTCGCTGATCTTCTGGTTCCTCCATGCTGATCGAATCATCTTGTGGAGCCACTCGAGCACTTTTGGGCATTTCTTGTAGAGCAGGTATGGTATTCCGTTTGGTCCAGGTGCTGACTTGGCTCTGGCTTTCTTTACTACGTTCTTCACTTCATCCAGTGTTGGTGGTTTGTTATTGAATTTTCCTTCTGGCGCTGCAGGCCAAACCAGATTCTGGATTTCAAGTGGTGCCTCGCGCTGAGAATCGGAATATGTTTCCCTGAGATGCTGCTCTAGGGTTTCCTTGCCCACTGTGAGAGTCCCTGATTTGGGTTGTTCAAACAGCTTTCTTGAAAAGTCAAAGGGATCTTTGAAGAAACGATCTTGAGTCTTCTTCTTTTTGCTCTTTCTTCGCCTTGCTGATTCCACTTTGCTGAGAGCATTGTGTTTGGCCTTCAGATCTTTCCAGAGTTCCAGGAGCCCTTGCTTCTCGAATTCTGAGGCAGTTTTCATTCGCTTTTTAAGCTTCCTTTTCTCCCTCCGGATGCTCTCCATCTGTTGCTGTCTTCTGGATTTCTGGGGAGGCGTTTTTGTCTTTGGCTGCTTCACTCCATAAGTGTCCCTGCAGATAGAGTATATGATGTCTCCGTATGTGTCAAGTTTGTGTTCCAGCGTACTGTTCCCTATTAGCGCATTCAGCTTAAGGACAAGTTCCTCATCTAATTTCTCCCATTGTTCTTTTGCACCGGCAGGCGGCAAATTGAGTTTTCCACGTTTGGCGTTAAGAGCTTGTGCAAAATCCGCATCAGAACCGTCAGCGTGGATGTCCTTGGCACTATGGTTTAATTCCTGGCCTTGGTCATCCAACGTCTCACCTGCTATCGCAGTGCGCTGCTGCTGGTTCGTATGTGTCTTCAAACAGCCCATTTTTGTCACTATAAGAGTCTTGTCTTGAAGGAAATTATATACATATGCAGACTATACAAGTAGTGTAATGAATGTGTTCTGACCATGGAAACGAATCCAGTCCTTGTGAAACTCCACTTTACCATGCTAACACCACTTCCACTGCAACTACACCTATTGCCCTGCAACTACACCTATTGATACCTGCACTGTACCAGATGATTCCACGTCTTCAGCTGCCCTCATTAGCGCGATAGATATTTTTCAATCAGTGCACCAACCTGACCTTGAAGCAGTGTCCATCTCCCAGACAACCGATGCTTCAGAGCAACAACTGACAGAAATCGGATTTTCACAGGCGAATCGATCGTTTGTCAAACAAAATCCTGAAGTGGCCAAGCCAAGTACCAGCCCATGACTGACAAGGTATACTTCACCACCATCAGAGGATCTAGGTTTCAGTGGAAAGATTTACCCTGCACATCCAAGTCAGTTTATTTCTTTTCTCACACTGGACCAGGCAGCAGGAAGTTTCAGTCTTTTTCTCCTAATTTTTTGTATCTGGTGTTTGATTGTTTGTAATCTTACGCTTGGCCGAAAATGTGCGCCTGCTTTGTCTTATAGTATTAAATACGCGTTCTTATTCTTCTTTCGTGTTTTTTTCTGGTTCCTCTTTGCTTGAACGCAGGCGGTCGCACTTGTTTTGGATTTAGTTGTTTCAGACTTCTCCAAATTTCCAGACAAGATACTATGGACCTTGAAAACACCGACGATATGTTTTGACCTTGCTTCATTCCGTAAAGACTGTACCAGTTCACTGACATGCAAGTCGTTTTATGCAGAACTGTGTGAAAAATGTCCGTCATCCCACAGAATCTTCACTGATGGATCAAAGTCTCATGAAGGTGTTGCTGCTGTTGACTTCTCTTCCACAGTCCCCAATCGTTCATTTTCAAAACACATTTCGTCTGAAAGTTCCTTTTATATTGCTGAACTGACTGCTCTGGTCTTGGCACTAAAAATGGTATCCCAATCCAAGCATAAAGATTTTCTCATTTTTTTCTGACTCACTTTCTGCTTTGTTGGCAACTGCTGGCCAAAACATTAGTCATCCAAAGCTTCTGAAGTTGTTTGAACTATTTGCTGCTCTTGCAAGTGAAGGTTACCGGATTGTCTTTGCCTGGATTCCTGGCCATGTTGGTACTGGAGGCAATAAAAAGTCTGTCTGGCCAAGAACGCCACAAGGAGACAATATGTCTAGATCCTTCATTCCTTACACAGAGGTGAAATCCAAAGTACACAGTTACGTGAGAAAAATCTGGTAGGAGGATTGGAATAAGCAGACAGATAACAAACTTTTCCAAATCTGCCCCAACCTGAAAGAAATTCTATCTGCTTCAGGGAACCATAGGAAAGAGACAGTATTATGTAGGTTACACACAGGTCACACATCCTACACTCATTCGTACCTTTTAAAAAATGAAGAATCACCGTGGTGTATACCATGTGATGAGCTGTTGAGCATCAGACACCTTCTTCTTGAATGCTGGGACTTGTACGATGTGAGACGTCCCTCCAGATGCACTTTTCCACTTTTTACAAGAGATCAATAGATTTCACCTGTTATGACTGTATATATGAGTATGTTGTTCTTTAAACGAATTTTACACTTGCAAGGATAACGGTGAGCATGGTTTTTAACTGTTGACTTTTTATTGTAACAATGGTGTCTTTTTAAGCGTGGTGTAAGCCATGATATGACTCTAGTCATCGGCTGGGCTGTAAGCAATATAAACATCAACCTGAGCCTCCTTGCCCATTCGTCTCAAACAGAGAGCCTGATTGTAGCACCCTTAGGAGTTATAGATCTGCAATCGTCACAGCCTTCCTTACAACAGCTGGGGGCCCTCCCTGTGGGATGTCTTCCCCTTCCGGGAAGTTTCCAGAGACCTATCGGTTTAGGAGACTAAGATTCCCTCTGGGATCCCAAAATGGGACTGAATCCTCATCCTGGATGCAATCAGGCGCCCTCCTTTTGAACCCCTAGGCGTTATTCCTTTTTCTTTCCTCTCCTACAAAACGGTCTTCCTCCGGCTCTGGCTGCATCGTGATGGCGCAGTGAAATCCACGAACTAAGTGGAACCAAGGAAGACATTGGATTCCATAGCAATGGAGACTGATCTTTCTTACCAGAATTTCTGACCATGATCCAACAACCAGGCTCATGAACAATGTCTTTCAGGATCCCATCTTTGGTCGTCTTCTTGGATTGCAGAGACTCGAGAGGAGAGGATCGGCCCCTATCACCCATTTGCTGCTTGAGACAATACTGACATCGCTCAGTGGAGACTCTATATCTCAGTCAATATGTGATCCATCATAGATATCTCACTTCTACCATGCTCTCTTCATGGCATACAGTAAAAGCTTGCTGCACATTCCTATGGGAAACACATCCGGCCCAAGATCTCCAGGCCCTCTCACCCTCAGCCACCTTCCATCACTCCCATTCCATTCATGTCCTACAAGCAGCCTACTCGTGTAGGGAATCCATTGTTATCAAACATTACCTATAAGATCTACAGATTTCCACCACCAAAGGTCAGTCCCGCATTATCTCCACTAACGCCGTCTCAGTTGCTGCCAGGAGACGGACAGACCAGAGTGGGAAATCTCTCCCACCTTCCAATCTTTGAATTGTGTTCTTACTGGGATATGGATGGTGATGGGGTCGCGGGGTGTGTGCTGTGAGAGTGGGGATGATCTCTGTGTTTTGGGGATGGCGGGTGTGTGTATGTGTGTGTGTGTGTATGTGTGTGCGTGTGTGTGTGCGCGAGTGTGTGTGTGCGTGTATATGTGTGTGATTACATTTTCTTTTATATATATCACATGATGAAAATTGAATTACTTAACCCAGTGTATAGACAGTAAACCTGTCTGAGTCTTGAGTCTTGAATAGTTGAATATGGTAGAGTGTTTGACGCTAAAACAGGAATCGTTCAAATAAATTCCCGTTTAATGCAGCTACCATATCCAACTCCAAACCCACTGTACCAGCCCCTCTCGACATTCTCCCCTAGTCTGGCACCCAAAGTGAAAGAGAAAGAAAAGAATGGGTATTCTCGTTCTCACGCAACCTGGGCGTTGAGGTGGGCTGGAGCGTCACCTGGAGGCATCTGTCAGCCGAATTCTCGGTAAATATTGGGTTAGGTTCGGGCCAAAAATAAAGTGATCGTGTGCCACTCTGCATTATTTGGATATGGTTAGTGTACTAGCTAAACGGGAATTTACTTGACAAATTCCTCTTACGATATTGTTAATGTTGAATGAAATATTAACACAGCTACATCTGACATATGTTGTAGGTCAGTGAGAGATTTACATTTGTGAAGTCATGACATGTTGCATGTCACCATATTTTCTATGTGATTTTAAGATATAAACTACATGTAAATCGCTGATGAAGCTCAAATTACATGTACAGTAGTAGTCAAAGTTTTGGGTATCAGTACTGTTGAAAATGAGTTGAGGTATCAGGGGTTGAGATGGTGATGGTGGGAGTGAGAGTGATTCTACGTGATGAATGACAATGCTGAAATATGAAAAGCAGTTACTCTGTCGGAATGCGACTAGATACTTCAATATTGACATGAGCTGTATTCTCGAAATGTAAAGGTGACTTCCAATTTGTTCTCTTTTTTTCTGATAATTTGCATCACAGCTTGGCGACTCAGCAATTTTTATATATACGTGACCTTGACCTCTATGGAGCCCTCTGCCAGCCACCAGAAGTCTGGTGATCTGTGTCTACACCATCCAGGACGTATTAGGAGCGGCGCCACTGCGCGTCTCAGCTGCTCACAACCACTCAAAGGACGCTATGTCACATTAGTGAAATACACCAATCAAGAGACTATAGACTTATGCGAGATAGAAGTACTTGGAGTCCCATTGCCTGGTGAGTGGAGTAGACTGGAGGATAATTGGCAATATCCCCAGAGGGGATGCCACGGGCTCTTTTAGTATAAATAGTATCCCCACCTTCTGGAAATTCTATATCTAAAATAGCTTCTTTTCTTTCACTTGCTTTAAATTGTTCCTTTCTCTTTTGCTTTCTGTCATCTCTTCCTATCATTTTTTTGCCTTGCTGGTCCATTCACCTGTATGTGTTCTATAAAGGCTTATATACTTTCTCTCGGGTTGATAATTGGGTACATGTGCTGACTGCTTGTTTGGCTTTGAGGAAATGTGCTGTGCAGGAACAGTTTAGGGTTATTTAGGTCAATTTTACTTATGTTTTTGTGTCTTAGTTATGCTTACATTTGCATTCAAATTTTCTCTCTGGTGATAAATTAGATGGAATGGTCAACACCAATGGCATATATTCAGATTATGTGTGCACATGCATTGATATTTGTACTTAATTTTATTTAGTAGCTTTTTAACCAAATGTTGTGTACGTTTTGAAATGGTTTTATCTCTGATATGGCTCTGGGCGGTTGGCTGTGCTTTGAAAAATAATAATCAGAATCTTATTGGCGATGTGTGTATCAATTTATCGTGGACATTATATTCTATTGGACAGTACAGCTGGCTTGTCCATCCATATCTTGTACACCTCCATAGAATTTGTTTTTTTTTATTTGCTAACTTTGTCAGTATACACTGTATTTTTGTGGACAGTACAACTGTCTGATCTCATCCATGTCTTGTATATCTCTATAGAAATTGTTCCTATGGATTTGCTAATTGCCAAAATATTAAGCGTATATTATTCACAGGAATGTAAGATGAAATAAGGGTTATTAAGGATTAGTAATATTTGAATTTGAGATATTTCGGCACAAATATTCCATTATGTGATATTGGATTTCATATTAAATTTGACCCAAACGGTCTGTTGTAAGGGCCACTTTCTTTACATTTGCCTGGAACTTATATCAGTGCTTTGTTCTTTCTGCTGAGTCCATGAAAATACTCACCTGTTCGTTTGGTTTGTGTTAGACTGACTGCTACAATGCACCTTTGGTTGGTGACATGAAGCTCCTGTTTCGGGAACTGCAGAAGACATTTGAATGATTGTAATGGCTTCCTGTTCATCCCAGAATCAGCTGCAATTTTGCTTAAGTATGCTGTACATTTGCCTCCAGTATGGGCTGTCTGACGTATTTAATGTGTACAATAGCAGTGCGTTTCGTAGTCTGCACGTGTTGTAATTGTAGTTTGCACATTTTCTGATGATTCTGTCATTGTTCTTATCCCCTACTCCTTTAAATTGACGAACATCTTGAACGTCTGGACTTTTTATCTTCGTAGTTGTCACCCTGGAAACCTTTTTCATAACTGTCCTTAGATCACTTGAATTGGCGCCACACTCTATGAATCCGGTCTTCCTGATAAGTCCATATCATGTTCAGCTGTAAGTTGGACCCGGAAGATCCTACTTTAATTTTTAAAGGGACTGAGGTAGGATGACTGCGCTGCATGTGACCATACTCATGTCCTTTCAAACCAGTACGAAGTCTTTCCATCAGGGAGACGGTTTCGTTCCTTCAAAAAATGTAGTACAGTGGGTTGTACACAAACGTTTCCTCACGAAATCGTTGAAATTTCTAATTCAAGACGCAGTCTGAAGCATGCATGCGTAGTGAGTGTATGGGAGAGTGTGTATGTGTGTGTGTGTGTGTGTGTGTGTGTGTGTGTGTGTGTGTGTATGTGTGTGTGTGTGTGTGTGTGTGTATGTGTGTGTGTGTGTGTGTGTGTGTGTGTGTGTGTGTGTGTGTGTGTGTGTGTGTGTGTGTCTGTGTGTTAATCATTTGATCAGTTCGGTTCAGTGATTTAATCCGTCAGGGGAGTTTATGTGTACGTATGTATGATAGGAATGTGTGCGTGTGTTAGGTAGGCTGTGCATGTTTGCTTTCATTTTAGTTTGTTTTTACATATGTGATTGCGTTTATGTTGCATGTTGCGATATTTTGTTGTGGATATTTTGCATGTCTGTGTTGCTCTTTTGTGGAAGACCACGATAGAATTTCTCTTTTGGAGATGATAAAGTTGACGACTTTTTTTTCCAGACAACTTGAATCCAACAGAGGGTATTTACCCACCAGCAGTGTTACACATGGATGGACTGGGTTTGTCCATGGGAAAAGAACTCAAGGATGGAGATGAAGTCTGTCCAGACACACACTTCCAGTGTACCCAGGGTTTCTGCATCCCCACCTACCTGTTGAACAACGGGATCACAGACTGTCCTTTAGGAGATGATGAACACATTGCTGACTTCACTTGTCCGGGTTTCTTTCGTTGTTGGATCACAGGTAATTGCCTTCATCCTGACTACCTTTGTGATGGGGTCAACCACTGCCCTTTCAATGAAGATGAACGTTACTGTGAAGTGGAACATTGCCCTGGCCAGTGTGTGTGTGAAGGTCATGCTTTCCAATGCTGGTCAGGGTTTGATTACAAGGCACATTTTCAGCTGCGTTATCTCGACTTCTCTGGAGCAGACAAGCCTGGTTTTAGGGGCATTGAATCCCTGAGTTATCTTCAACATCTGAACCTTTCCTCGTGTAAACTGATGGAGGTGGAGCTCAGTTCTTTAAGCCAGCTCCGTGCTCTCGACCTCAGTCACAACAACATCAGTAGTTTTGCCTTTGTGAAACTGAGTCAGTTGTCTGAGTTGTTGCACCTCAACCTGTCCTTTAACCCCTTAGCAAACCTGGTAGATCCGGCGTTTTCTGGTTTTGTGCAAAGAATTGGTTTTATTCAGTTGCAGAGTCTGGTGATGGTTGGTATTGGATTAGATACAATCACAACTAAGGGACTAACAGGGTCAACACAGATATCAGTTTTAGATGTTCGTCACAACCCAGTAAAAACATTGCAAACAAAAATATTTGGCAAGTCTGTACAGGTGTTATACACTGACAATCACAAGCTGTGTTGTCATCATTTTCACATGGCCCAGCTGGCGGAATGCCATGCCCCTGTGGATGAACTGTCGTCGTGCAGTGACCTTCTGAAGTCTGACTTTCTGAGAGTGTTGCTCTGGATTCTGTCTACCATGGCACTGACAGGCAATGTAGGAGTATGGGTCTATAGGACCTTTATAGAACACCAAGGGACCTCTTTGGCTTACAAGGTTCTGGTCATCAACCTCAGTGCTTCTGATTTCTTGATGGGAGTTTACATGGCCACGATTGGAGTGGCAGACATGATCTTCCGAGGTGTCTATGTTTTGAAAGAAGAACAATGGAAACACAGTTTAGTGTGTAAAATTGTAGGCATTCTGGGCATGTTGTCCTGTGAAATGTCGTTTTTCGTCATCTGTCTCATCACTATGGATCGTTTTTTTCTGCTTCGATTTCCGTTCAGTGTACGTCTCCGTCTGTCAAGATGGTCAGCATCTGTGGCCTGCTGTATGGCCTTGGTCACTGCTGGTATTTTGGCCACCTTACCTCTGTCTGTGTCTCACTGGAAGTTTTACAGTCAGAACAGCATCTGTCTACCTTTGCCCATCACTCAACGTCAGTTTCCTGGCCAGCAGTATGCTTTTGGTGTCTTTATCGTTCTCAACTTTATCCTTTCCTCTATCATTGGAGTTGGTCAGGTGATCATCTATCATACCATCCGCCAGTCGTCAAAAGGCCTGCAGAAAGACAGCCGGAATCAGGATGTCGCCATTGCACGACGTCTGTTTCTGATTGTAATCACTGATTTCTGCTGCTGGTTTCCTATTGGTGTGATGGGACTGCTGGGTGCAAATGGTGTACGTATCTCAGATGTTGTCAACGTGTGGGCCGCCGTCTTTGTCTTACCTCTCAACTCGGCACTCAACCCCTTTCTGTATACGTTGAACACGTTGTTGGAGAGACGAGCCAGATACGTGGAGAAGAAACGGATTGAAAAGATCATAACTAATGTGTATCAGCACATGCGCACGTGGCCCAGTGACAAAGTGCTGGAACATGTACGTAAGTGTGTAAGTTTGGGTTTAGTGGCAAAGACAGATGTGCTGGATCTGCCAAGTCATGGACCAGGGTCAGCTGCACAAGTCAGACACGAGGAAGCTGATGGACAGACAGCTAGATTAGTGAACAAGGAAGAGATGTAAACACTTAAATAAAAAAAGATGAATTATCGATCTAATCATCGATATTTCTTATAGAAATTCTTATACCATTTTTGTGACTATCAGCACAAAACCAGTGTTAACTCATTGAGGCGGAATAAAAGAAAAGGCCAAAAGTGTGTGGTGAGGGTTAGTCTAGATGCTTTTCAGTTTTCAGTAGAAATGCACTCCTTAAACACCAATTTTTCATTTTAAAATACACATTTAGATTAAAAGTGCCATTAACCACTATCGAGCTTTTATGCAATCTGTACTATCAAAGTTTGGTCTTTTTTTCCAATTAGATTGTATACATTAATCGAATAAACATGCAGTATAATCTTTGCAGAGCCCCAGATGTTTTCGTTTTGAGTCTGAAGATAACTTAATGATACTATAAGCTGTAGTCCAAGGTAGGATGTGCGTGAACAATGTCTTGTAGAATATGATATGAACATAAATTTTGGAATTCATAAAGCAATGATTTGTTTCACGAAACGACTATTTCTCTCGATTTTATTGATTTATACAACAAACAGCAGACGTTGTATACAGTGTCACTGTTTGTTGATGATATCAATAGACTAAGTGTAAATACGTGATGGTATCAGCTGTATTTAAGCAATGTTATAAACACTTCTTTAATATTATGGAGTGCTTCAAACATAGAACGAAGTGTGCCAGAGAGAGAGGTGGGGGAAGAGAGAGAGAGAGAGAAGAGAGAGAGAGAGAGAGAGAGAGAGGAGAGAGAGAGGAGAGAGAGAGAGAGAGGAGAGAGAGAGAGATCAACACATTGTGAAAAATTGTCATAGATTTTGTGGTCATTGTTGCGAAATAAAAATGGGACGGAACCAATCCACTTGCTATTAATTTTGCATTTATTCTTTTTGGTAAAATCCTGTAGGCATTTTTGGTTGGTTGCTTCATTTGGTTGGATGGTTGGTTGGTTGGTTGGTTGGTTGGTTGGTTGGTTGGTTCTTTTTAAGATCATCGCACTCAGGGAGGTTACCTTTGTGCTCACCTATTTTTTTCGTCCTATTTTCTGCGTCATCTCAATGGCCACAAAAGCTGGCACAGTTTCTACAATGATGATGATGATGTTGGTGAGGATGATAATCATGACGCTATCGAGTTCCATCTAGGATTGAGATTGCGTGACATGGCTGTACCCTACGATTACTATCATAATTTGTTTGTTTGGTTGGTTGGTTGGTTGGTTGGTTGGTTGGTTGGTTGGTTGGTTAGTTGTTTATTTGTTTGTTTGTTTGTCTTTAAAGCAGTTCAATTTTTTTCAAATGAGTGTACACACGTTTTGCCTACACTGTGGAGACGATAGGGTACTGCCCAGTTCTCATACTAGCTTTTTGATAGCCACACATGCAGGTTGATTTTATAACTTCATAGGTCACCAGACACTGACATGACTTACAAGATTTTTAACGGGCATATTTGATGTTCCTGTGTTTGCACATTCATGAATGTGTGGTTCGGGCATCAGCAGGTCTGCATACGTGTTGACCCAGGAGATCAGAAAACTCTCCACCATTTACCCACCAGGCAGGATGTGGTACCCAGCCGGATCGAACCCAGACCTTCTGACTGGAAGTCCAACGTCTTAGGGAGAAGGGAGAAGAGTGGTTGAATGGTTCAGACGTTCACAAGTTTCCTGCAAGAAGCAGATGATTAAAGTGGGTGGTGAAAATGGTTAAACCCCAATCTTAAAAAACTGAAAAGCAAAATAGTGACATCATAGTATCTCCTTTTCTTTTCTTTAATTATATTTCACGTAACAGATTATACACTTTGTAATTCAACTCAGAAAAGTGACGTTTTGGGCAAAGATTTTCAGGATAACATCAAGCATACGACTAAATTATGATTCATGTGAATTTACATGAATTTATAGCCAAGATACATATTTTATTATTATTATATCTTTACAATTTTAGCATCAAAGTCTAATTATTATGGATTTTTAAAAAAAGTGTTTCTTTTTCTTACGATAAACAGACATCAACGTACAATTTTTATACGGAAAATGAAAGTATCATGGATGTTGATTCTGACAATGAAAAATATTAATCTGAAACTATGCGCTAGACCAGTTATGTTGGTCCAGCGTTGATCAGAATCCATAAATACAGTTAATGACTGATAAATCCATGTTGCACACGGTTGGATAGGACTTTGTCATGGCTTTCTCCATGCTGTGTGAGTCACCTAAAAATAACCTTACTATTGAATAGACTTGAGGTTGCTAAAACTATGATGTGCTAAGAAGGAGGAGAAGAAGGAGAAGAACTTACACTGCACAAACTGTCCATGTTAAAAACATACTCATCGCAATTTACAGGAATACAATACTGAATATTTAATCAAGTAAAAACAAAGAATAAAATAACATGAACTGAAAACAACTATAAGAAACCATGGCATAAAAAAGAGCAAAATAATACAAATGAATGCAAGTATTCACAGACTTAGACACACAAACAATGCACTTGCACGCACGATCGCGGTCGCACGTGCGAGCGCACGCACACACACACACACACACACACACACACACACACACACACACACACACACAAATATATATATATATATATATATATATATATATATATATATATATATATATATATATAATCGCACGCACGTGCCGTATGCTGTCTTGAAAAAAGCTAAGGTACTCTCAGCCTGTTAATTGTGTGACCCTTGACCAACTTTGTCATTTCTGCCTGTCTCACCTACACATGGAAAGCTTCATTTATACCAAACAGTCATATTATATGTCTTACTCCAGGAAAGCTGTATTGAAAATCCTTCTGAACAGGCTGAAGCTACGACCAGAGAGAAGATCGTTGACGAATAAGCACGTTTTAGAGCGGGGAAAAACACTGCTATACAGATCTTTAACGTCAGAATACTATGCAAATCACTAAGTACCTTTAACATCTATCATGTCTTCATAGACTTGAAAAGGGTGGTCGACAGGGTTTGACATGCAGTCTTATCGGTACCATGATAACAGAACACATCCACAAAGCCACAAGTGCAGTTTTCAGCAAAGGCAGCATTGCTTATTGGTTCCAATAGTCGGACTTAAACAGGGCTGTTTACTTTCACTCACTCTGTCAACATCTTCCTGGTCAGAAGACCGAGTGTGAAGATGGACAGGATGACACAGGACACTGTGTCTTCAACAGTTCTGACTGTCAGGGTGGGCTGTTTTTGTGTAACCGCTGTTATAAATATGTCAGCAAACGAACTCTGGACAGATTTGACAGTTTTGGAACACCTGGAGAAAAAAGAGCTGGTTACTGTAAGTCTGTAGGAGGTAAAGTGGGGATTCCTAAATGTGGTGTTCCATGGGGTAGAGTTATAGACAAATTGGTCAATCGGATAGGCAACGCCTGGAGTGATGTTTTTGCCGGTTTATACATTGGAGGTATGCATACCACAAATATGTATGGAAACAATGTTATTAGCCAGGATGGGAGCGTTGTTTATCATGCTGTTGATCTCACTGGATTGGTAGGTAATTTAAGACATGAGAAACTGTGTTTCATGCGTTATGTCCATTACACATTCGGTACATCAGCATTTCATGAATGCAATAATGTTCATATATTAAATACTGGAACATTCTGTGAAATCAAGAACATGACTTCAAAGGGCACTCGCCATTCAAAAGCTGTAACAATGACCAGTACAAGGTTTTTACTGGACAATGAACAAGAGTCACTGACGATGTGCTCTGATGGTCATATCACACATAATTTTCTACTGTGTGGTTATCACCACATGTTTGTTTGCTATACAAACCACACATCTCCTTGCATCTTTAACAAACATTTTTCATACGTCAGCAACACGGTTAGTTCAGTAGATCTACATAGTATTTCAGTCCCCACATTTATGTGTGATGATAAAGACACTGTGGTATCATACACGTTAGTATGTGACTTCAGACCTGATTGTCAAGATCACAGTGATGAGTCCTTCTGTAAACATCCTCCTTGTGTCAAGACATTTCGTTGTGGAAATGGAGAGTGTGTGTCCTATGACAATTTGTGTGACTGGGTGTTTCATTGTCAAGACAAAACAGATGAAATGAACTGTGACCCACATGGTGACTTATATCTAAAATATTCAATGTTTCCTTCTCCTGCTCTCATCAATGTTGATGGCACCAGAGCTTTTATTTCAACTCCAATGAAATCCATTGAGACTTGTCTTGATACTCACTATCGTTGTATTGGCCAGTACAATGACTGCTTACCTGTCTACACAAGATGTAACAACTTGTACGACTGTATAGATCACGAGGACGAAGATGGATGTGAGGACATGGTGTGTCCAGCATTTTTCAGATGCAGAGCTTCCAGAATATGTGTGCATGTGGATCATGTGTGTGATGGATGGCCTCATTGTCCATTGCATGATGATGAATTATCCTGTGACAATGTATGCCTAAAGCAATGTCTCTGTCAAGGTCTCACTTTTCTGTGTTTTCAGCATTTCTCGGTATCCCTCTTCCCTCAGCTCCGCTACTTGGATGCTACAGGTTCTGGTCTGAGTCTGTCTGATGTGAGTGACAATATATTATCTTATTCATCTGATTCTTGCCCAATGCCCAGCGCTTAGATTTGATTTTATCAAGATTTTGCGCTATATAAATAAAATATATTATTATTATTATAATGTTCTTTAGTTATTTTGCCTAACATGAAATTGTTCAGTCTTAGATTTCTGGACCTCACTGGAAATAAACTACAGCACGTCGACTTGACTTATCTCCTTGATTTACAAAACCTACACACATTCTCCTTGTCCAACAATCATCTCACCTCACTGTATGCTGGTTCTTCACATCATACCAGGCAAACATCGCTAACTGTGATAGATCTGTCATATACTGCACTGACAAAGTTTGACACCAAAGTTTTGTCAAAGTTCACACGCTTGGAAAAATTCAATTTATCTTTCACTTCTGTCCATACTGTTAGTTCCTCTGGTTTTCAGTTCACACCACACTTAACTGAACTGTACATGGAAGGCAGTCCATTGGTGACGTTTCCATCTGCTGCGTTTCAAGGTCTGTCATATCTACGTGTCATATCAGCACAAAACTATAAACTGTGCTGTAAAGAAATACTCCCACATAATTTTGATGATACTGACTGTTATGCCCCAAAAGACGAAATTTCATCATGTGAAGATTTATTACAGTCAGGAATATATCGTGTGTTTCTCTGGTTGATCAGCTGTCTGTCAGTGACTGGTAACATTTTTTGTTTAGTTTTATGTTTGTGTGCACGGAAAATGAGTTCTTCAAGAGGCTTCAGTGTGTTTGTCACCAACCTGACCATGGCTGATTGTCTGATGGGTGTCTATATCATTGTCATTGGAGTGGCTGATGAACTGTTCCGTGGTAAATATCTTTATTATGATGACACTTGGATGAACAGTGTGCCCTGTAAGGTGGCAGGATTTCTGTCTCTGTTGTCCAGTGAAGTATCAGCACTCATGGTCTGGCTTATAACACTCGATCGTTTCATTGTTCTTGCCTTTCCGTTCAGCACCACTCGATTTGAGAGAACATCAGCAGTAATGGCATGCTTGGTGACTTGGTTAGTTGGTTGGTTTCTTGCCTTGTTGCCCTTACTTCCATGGACATCACACTGGGAGTTTTACAGCCAGACAGGAATATGCATACCTCTGTCTGTTACCAGACGACAGTTTGAAGGACGAGTTTATTCATTTAGTATATTAATTGTCTTTAATCTTATATTGTTCATATTTATCTCTGCAGGCCAAGCATTTATCTACTGGTCAATACAGAAGAATGCCTTGGCAACTAACACGACCAAAGTATCACGTGACATGACCATAGCACGGAGGCTGTTCAGTGTCGCTGTCACAGATTTCATGTGCTGGTTTCCCTTAGGACTGTGTGGACTGCTGTCTACAGCTGATGTTCCAATTCCTGGGGAAGTAAATGTGGCCTTGGCTATCTTTGTTCTGCCTTTGATCTGACAGTTGTATGGTGTGTGGTTTGGTGTGTTGCCAACATTAGTGTGACAGTTGTATGTGTGTGGTTGGTGTGTTGTCAACTTGGTGTGACAGTTGTATGTGTGTGGCTTGGTTGTTGCCAACTTTGTGTGACAGTTGTATGGTGTGTGGTTTGGTATGTTGTCAACTTGGTGACAGTTGTATATTGTATGGTTTGGTGTGTTGCAACATTAGTGACAGTTGTATGGTGTGTGGTTTTTGTGTGTTGTCAACTTTATGTGACAGTTGTTGTGTGTTGGTGTTTCAACTTGGTGACAGTTGTATATGTTGGTTTGGTGTGTTGCCAACATTAGCGTGACAGTTGTATGGTGTGTGGTTTTGTGTGTTGTCAACTTTATGTGACAGTTGTATGGTGTGTGGTTTTTGTGTGTTGTCAACTTTATGTGACAGTTGAATGTGTGTGGTTTGGTGTATTGCCAACATTAGCGTGACAGTTGTATGGTTGTGTGGTTTGGTGTGTTGCCAACATTAGCGTGACAGTTGTATGTTGTGTGGTTTGGTGTGTTGCCAACATTAGCGTGACAGTTGTATGGTGTGTGGTTGGTGTGTTGTCAACTTTGTGTGACAGTTGTATGTTGTGTGGTTTGGTGTGTTGCCAAACTTTGTGTGACAGTTGTATATTGTGTGGTTTGGTGTGTTGCCAACTTTATGTGACAGTTGTATGTTGTGTGGTTGGTGTGTTGCCAACATTAGTGTGACAGTTGTATGTTGTGTGGTTTGGTGTGTTGCCAACTTTATGTGATAGTTGTATGTTGTGTGGTTTGGTGTGTTGCCAACATTAGTGTGATAGTTGTATATTGTGTTGTTTGGTGTGTTGCCAACATTAGTGTGACAGTTGTATGTTGTGTGGTTTGGTGTGTTGCCAACTTTGGTGTGACAGTTGTATGTTGTGTGGTTTGGTGTGTTGCCAACTTTGGTGTGATAGTTGTATGTTGTGTGGTTTGGTGTGTTGCCAACATTAGCGTGACAGTTGCATGTTGTGTGGTTTGGTGTGTTGCTAACTTTGGTGTGACAGTTGTATGTTGTGTGGTTTGGTGTGTTGCCAACTTTGGTGTGATAGTTGTATGTTGTGTGGTTTGGTGTGTTGCCAACATTAGCGTGACAGTTGCATGTTGTGTGGTTTGGTGTGTTGCTAACTTTGGTGTGACAGTTGTATGTTGTGTTGTTTGGTGTGTTGCTAATTTTGGTGTGACAGTTGTATGTGGTGTGGTTTGGTGTGTTGCCAGCTTTAGTGTGTCAATTGTGTGGGGTGTTGCCAACTTTTGTGTTGCCGGTTGATGGAGATCAACACTGTAGACACATTCTGTTCCTCAGACAATACCGTGATCAGAAATGGATCTCATGATGCTCAGGTAGCACTGTACACCTTCACAGCTAGCTCTAGCTTTGGAAGGTTGATCAAGAGCTTGTGGTAAGACCATGGCATCAGGTTTACTACACAGATTGCTGTATACAGAGCAGTCGTCTTGACTGTCCTGCTGCACAACTGACAGATCTGGACTACCTACCAATGGCACATTCAACAGCTGGAACAGTTCCACAAAAGATGTAGCCACAAAACCTGCAACATCACGTGGCAAGATCTACTGTCCAATCTTCAAATCTTGAAGAACTGTGGCTTGCCAAGTATGGAGTGTCCATACATCACGTGCCAGCTTCATTGGATAAGACATGTTGCTCGTGTAGAGGTGAACCACATTCCAAAGACGTTTCAGTATTGAGAACTCCAGTATCCTTATATCAATTTAGTGGCCTTCCCTTCTTGCAAGGATATGGTGACCAAGGAAGACCCCTAAAGTAATACAAGGAAATGCTGAAGGCCAGCCTCTTGAGCTATGGAATCAATATCACCAACTGTGAAGACGTTGCTCACAGAGATGTGACGACAGCAGTGCACATGGGATGTAATCACATTTGAAAGTGGAGAACAGCTGTTATTCAACAGCAGAAGCACAAGTGGAAGCAGGATCCATGGCTGCAGGACTTCCCATAAAGGGACTGTTCGATTCTCTACTTTACGGAAACATGGCTACATAAGGATATCCCTGACAATCTTTTTCAAATAAAGGGTTTCAGTCTCTATCGATCGGTAAGAGTCCCTGAACTTTGTGATAAATCGGTTGGGGAAATAAAATCCTGTTCTTGTTCTTCTCTTGTTTAACCTTGTCCTCTTAGTCTACATACTCATTTTATTGTATTTAACTCATTTTGATTTTAATGTGCATATCGCGTTGCATCTTTAATCAAATTTTTTCTATACCTACCAAAGTTTTTTCAATGAGTATTGCCCTTTTTGTCCATTGTTAAAAGTCCTGACCAAGGCATCTGACTCTTATGATGTGCTTTTTTAACCGTACATATTTAGATTTAGTCATTATCTTTGATATTGTTTCGACAAAGAGGGAGGGGGAGAGAGATGAGGGGAGGAAGAGGGTGAGAGAGGAGTGAAAGAGAGAGTGAGAGAAAGTATGATTAAGAGTATGAGTGTACATGTGTTTATGCGTTCTTGTGCCTATATGTATTTTAATGCGAATGCCAAAACAATTTCCCATTGTGATGCTTTGGGCTAAATAAAATTATTGTATCTTGTATCTTGTAAAGCAACTATGGAAGAACATGTACCCCCAGGATCAGCCTTGTATTCCACATAAAGACCCACACCAGGCGATAAAGGACCAGCATACCTACTCATCCATGCGATCAACAAGAGAGTCCATCATCATCATCATCATCATCATCATCATCATTATCGTGTTCAGTGTGGCTGGATGACTGAACTGCCATGGGTGTTAGAGTGTGTGCTGTGGCCTATGGTGTGTTGATGATTTCTTTGTGGCAAGCTGATGAAACTCAGATGATGAGATTTGTCAGCTGTCCTGTCAAAGTTTACATTCACTGTCTCCCAAAACCCAGCCGCTCGTCCTCGTCGTGGGAGGTGGAAACAGGTAATGCTGGCCAACGGTGCACTGGTGAAGCTGCGACTGGCTTAGCAGGCCGGCAGTGGATAAACAAATTGCTCAAGAAAATACAAGGAGATACAAACGGACTGATTACAACGGAAAACGACGCGGCGAGGAAAACGGACAACGATTAAAGAAAAACGAAAAGGTTGGGACCTGGAACATTTCCGGTTTGACGAACAAAGAACCAGAGATAGTAGAGTTCATGACCCAGCGCAAGATCTCCATACTGGGCATTGCAGACACCAGAAAGAAAGGAACAGGAACAAAGGAAATAGACGCCAACTATGTTCTCATTTGGAGCGGTGTAAGCAAGGAACAGAGAGCAGCACATGGCGTGGGTTTCATCCTACACCATGACAAGGCAAAAGAATTAGTGAGTACAGAGTTCATTTCAGAGAGACTCTTGAAGATCGGCATTAGAGAGGACAACAAGATCAACAACTACATTCAAGTGTATGCACCATGTAATGACTCCTACTCAGATGAGGATAAAGACTCCTTCTTTGAAAAACTCTCGGACACCATCAACAGCATCCCAGACCAAGAAGACATGTACGTCATGGGATATTTCAATGGCAGAGTCGGAGAGAGAAGAACACCATGGACAAAACACCTTGGTCCACACAGTGACCACAGAACACCATGCAACCAGAACGGCAACCATGTATTGGAACTGTGTGCAGAGCAGGATCTTATTATCACCAACACCTTCTTCCAGCACAGAGCCACTCAGATCTACACCTGGTAAAAATGGAACGATATCGACGTCTCATCTCAAATTGACTTCACACTAGCAAGATCTAGAATGCGGAACAACATCAGAGACTCAAGAGCCATCCCCAACGCAGGCCTGGACACAGACCACAGGCCAATCATCACGACGTTGGTCACTCACAAGAAGAGGAAGTTCACCAAAAAGAAGATTTTTTAACATTTATGTATTGTAATTCTCATTGTCATAGGAAGTTCAGTTAAGTCTTTGCCATCTCTTGTCACTTATAGGGAAACCTGGTGTCTGGAAAGGGCGACAATATTCTCCACTTCCTCTAAAACAGCAGTTGATGTCGTCTTTATTACAAGAGGATTGCTGAGAAAGATCTGTAGCTAGATTTTGTCAAGGATTGTTGGAAATATTATGTGGTATTAGAGGTTCCTTTTGGAAGCTCTTGGCCAGCTCTTGGCAATACAACGTAACTTGGTAAACTGCACTATGGCTGGTGTGTATATCTGGTTGATGTGCACACTCTTTTGCCCCAACTGCGACTGATGGAGCTGGGTCAAAATATCTGACATCGTGCATTTTGGGATGATACCCTGATGACTGACCCTTGAAAATCGTGTCATCGGCTTTTACAAATCCTTAACGACATGAGAGGTATGATCTCATTCTAGAGGGAGTTCTTTGATGCGCTGCACACATCCATTTCTGATGGTTTTCATGAGTCTGTTGAGTTGTGGTGATCACACAAAGCTGAAACATATAAGCTACTATTATGAGTAATAAAGTACAACACGTTTGCTGTTTTTAAGTGTTTGAATGGGTGTGAAACTGGCGATTTCAAACTTTCAGAAACATATTTCTTCAGATATGTCGAGTCCATACGGTTGTAGATTACGGTCCATTAGAGAATCGTCTATTGCATTTGTGACACAATTTAGTGTCTGCCAAAGCGGTTGTCCTGCCAAGACGATGCTCAACCTCAGAAATGGCTTTGTATCTTCTGCAGCTTTCCTTGGAAACGTAATAATGCCTTCAAATGTGATTTCTGTACGGTCATCTCTACTGGCTTCTGTGACAACCTTGACTGGAAATCCTTACAGGTATGTGTGGAACCTTGTTATGCAAAAAAAACAAAACAAAAAAAAACTACGACTGACAGCTCCTTGTCAGTAGCTGGCTTTGGGCTTAATGCAGGGTTTGGACACTACGCCTGCGGAAAATCTGACTAGGGGGTCAGCACCAAGTCCCTTCATTCAGCTGTCCACCAGTACAAAGTCTTGCATTGTTGGCGTAAAAGACTTGTACATACAGACATTGACGAACACAGAGTCTAAAAAGGAAAATGGTGTGTAGTCTCAAAAATAACAGCAAATGGCACAACATTGAGACAGGCTGATAAGTTTGAATATCTCGTATCTCGGAACTATAATCTTACCAGACAGCAGATGAACAATAGAAACAGCCAGCAAAATCGGCCAAGCTGAAACAGTATTCAACAAAATGAAAAGCGTTCTTACCAACATATGCCTATCACTTAACATCAGGAAAAGAGTTCTTGAATGTTAAATAGAACCAATACTGTTGTACGGATGTGATATGTTGATAGTCAACACGCAAAGTCAGAACAAGAATGAGTCAACTGAAATATGGTTTCTAAGAAAAATGTTGAGAGTTCCATGGACAGCAAAGAAAACAAACGAGACAGTCTTGAAGAAGGCAGACACAAGAAGAACAATAATGAAAAAAATGAGGAAAAGACGAGCAACATTTGTAGGACATTTAA
>JAPXFY010000026.1:16160700-16178200 GCA_030674185.1 Monoplex corrugatus | reverse complement strand
GTTTTGTGTGTGTGTGTGTGTGTGTGTGTGTGTGTGTGTGTGTGTGTATGTGTGTGTGTGTGTGTGTGTGTGTGTCTCTGTGTGTGTGTGTGTGTGTGTGTGTGTGTCTGTGTGTGTGTGTGTGTGTGTCTGTGTTTGTGTGTGTGTGTGTGTGTGTGTGTGTGTGTGTGTGTGTGTGTGTGTGTGTGTGTGTGTGTGTGTGTGTGTGTGTGTGTGTGTGTGTGCTTTCCCCTCCGCTTTTTTTTCTTTTTTTAAAAATATTTAATGCTTCATTTTTCATTCTTCATTCTTCTTCTTGTTACCTTTTTTGTTGTTTAGACATGAATTGTTGACATACTATTTATAATCTATTTTCTGTACGTTTATCTGTAAATGGACGGTCTGAAATTGTTGTTAGTATTTCACACCATGGTATCTTTCTTGAGTTTTTCTGTGACCTCGTGTGTATGCATAGGTGTATGCATTTGTGTTTTCTGTGGTAACATTGACATATGCAATGATATGTTAAAACGTACATTTACTGTTTTACTAATAAATGACAAATGTCATCAAAAGCACAAACGATGTCTGCAGATGCCATGTTCCCTCTATGCATTCGTGTGTGTGGTGTGTGTGTGTGTGTGTGTGTGTGTGTGTGTGTGTGTGTGTGTGTGTGTGTGTGTGTGTGTGTGTGTGTGCGTGTGCAATTGTGCGTGTGTGTGTACGCATGCTGCGCACGTGCCTTTGTGTGTGAAGCATGTGTACGTGTACACCAGCAAATGTGTGTATGCGTGTGCAGTTGTATTTTTGTTGGTTATCTGTATTCCACTTTTCATTTGAACATCCACGCTGACGGTTCTGATGCGGATTTTGCACAAGCTCTTAACGCCAAACGTGGAAAACTCAATTTGCCGCCTGCCGGTGCAAAAGAACAATGGGAGAAATTAGATGAGGAACTTGTCCTTAAGCTGAATGCGCTAATAGGGAACAGTACGCTGGAACACAAACTTGACACATACGGAGACATCATATACTCTATCTGCAGGGACACTTATGGAATGAAGCAGCCAAAGACAAAAACGCCTCCTCAGAAATCCAGAAGACAGCAACAGATGGAGAGCATCCGGAGGGAGAAAAGGAAGCTTAAAAAGCGAATGAAAACTGCCTCAGAATTCGAGAAGCAAGGGCTCCTGGAACTCTGGAAAGATCTGAAGGCCAAACACAATGCTCTCAGCAAAGTGGAATCAGCAAGGCGAAGAAAGAGCAAAAAGAAGAAGACTCAAGATCGTTTCTTCAAAGATCCCTTTGACTTTGCAAGAAATCTGTTTGAACAACCAAATCAGGGACTCTCACAGTGGGCAAGGAAACCCTAGAGCAGCATCTCAGGGAAACATATTCCGATTCTCAGCGCGAGGCACCACTTGAAATCCAGAATCTGGTTTGGCCTGCAGCGCCAGAAGGAAAATTCAATAACAAACTACCAACACTGGATGAAGTGAAGAACGTAGTAAAGAAAGCCAGAGCCAAGTCAGCACCTGGACCAAACGGAATACCATACCTGCTCTACAAGAAATGCCCAAAAGTGCTCGAGTGGCTCCACAAGATGATTCGATCAGCATGGAGGAACCAGAAGATCAGCGACCAATGAATGAGAGCTGAAGGAGTGTACATTCCGAAGGAGCAGAACTCCAGCAGCATCAATCAGTTCAGGCCAATATCACTTCTGAACGTCGAGGGGAAAATCTTCTCTGTTATGGCAGCAAGATTGACAAAATACCTGACTGAAAACAAGTATCTGGATATGTCAGTCCAAAAGGGAGGCATACCAGGAATGCCTGGATGCTTGGAACATGCCACGTTGATTTGGGATGCCATCCAAAAAGCAAGAACAGAGAAGAGAGACATTGACGTAGTTTGGCTTGATCTGGCGAATGCATATGGATCAGTTCCACACGATATGATCCAGCTGGCTCTTGAAATGTATCACATCCCAGAAAACATCCGAACAATGCTGAGGAAGTATTTCCAAGGGTTCTCAATGCGGTTCTCTACCAAAGAATACACCACGGACTGGATAGACCTAGAGGTGGGCATTGCAATGGGCTGTGCAATCTCTCCCATACTGTTCGTGTTGGCAATGGAAATCATCTTGAAAGCTGCAATGAAGAGTTCAGGTCCAGTGAATCTGGGAGATGGATACCAGATGCCTCCTCTGAAAGCTTTCATGGATGACACAACAGTCTTGTCCACGGATGAGGAAGAGACACACCAAATCTTAAAGCAGCTGGATGAGCTGGTGGCCTCTTCAAGAATGAGGTTCAAACCTAAGAAATCCCGAAGTCTCTCACTGCGAAAAGGAAAAGTGGCAGATTCAGTCAAATTCATGGTAGCCAACCAAGCCATCCCCACTGTCACAGAAGAGCCAGTAAAAAGTCTCGGAAGATGGTATGATGACTCCCTGAAAGACACACAAAGTGGATGTGAAACCAAGCAAACAGCAGAAGAAGGCCTGAAGAAAATAGATAACTGCGGACTGCCAGGCAAATACAAAGTCTGGTGTCTACAGTTCATGCTGATACCAAAGCTGCTGTGGCCACTGCTAATCTATGACATTTGCACCAGCACAGTCGAGGCAATGGAAGCCAAAATCAACAAATACACAAGAAAATGGCTCGGTGTCCCACCTGGTCTCACTGATGTTGCATTCTACTGTCGTCAAGCAATGCTGAAGCTACCTCTCAAATCCATAGTGGAGGAATACAAAGTTGGAAAAGCAAGACTGTTGAGCATGCTGGAGGAATCGGAAGACAATATCGTGAGATCAGTTCATCCAAAGCTGAGAACTGGCAGAAAGTGGAAAGTCCAAGAGACTGTAAACAATGCCAAGAGAAACCTCAGCATCAAAGAAATAATTGGACACACGCAAACCAACAGACAGGGACTGGGAGCAACAAAAATGCAGTGGTGGTCCAAAGCCAAAGGGAAGGAAAAAAGAGACATGATCATACAGGAGTTGAAGGAAGAAGAAGATGCCAAAAGAGTGCAGAAGGCAGTCCAGCAAGGTCAACAGGGGCAATGGACAACATGGGACAATGCACTCCAAAGAAGTCTCAGCTGGAACGATATGTGGCACATGGCTCCTCTAAGGATAAGCTTCCTCCTCAGATCTGTATATGACCTGCTCCCCTCGAATGCAAACTTAGTGAAATGGGGGAAATCAGACGACCCAGCATGTCCGCTCTGTCAGAAGAAACAAACAGTGGAGCATGTCCTAAGCTCTTGCAAAGTAGCGCTAGCCCAAGGAAGGTATACATGGAGGCACAACCAAGTTCTGAAAGTGATCACAGACGTGGTTAGCGAAAAAACCATGACCCCAAACGCACCAATTGCTATGACAACGTTCTACAAAGCAGGAGGGAAACAGGTCTGGCCCGAAAGTGCTATGACAACCAGCACATTGCCAAAGGGTCTTCTGGATGGAGCAGTCGACTGGGAGTGTACAGCAGACCTCCCAGAGTGGAGAAATTACCCAGATGTCATCAGCAAGACAGGCATGAGACCAGACATCGCTCTCCACTCTGACTCCTCGAAACAAGTGATTCTGATAGAACTCACTGTGCCATACGAAAGCAGAATGGAAGAAGCACATATCTACAAGACCGAAAAATACGCCGGTCTTGCCAGCACCCTGAAGAAAGCAGGTCTGCGGGTCAAAATCTTCGCCATAGAGGTCGGGGCAAGAGGGTTTGTGGGCACCTCCGCTTATGATCTCATGAAACAACTCGCCATTTCTGGGAAGAAGAGGACTAGAGCCCTTAAAGCGATGGCAGAGGCAGCAGAAAGGAGCTCAAGCTGGATCTGGGCAAGGAGGAACCAAAAGTGAACTTCATAAGGATTAAATTCCCTACAGATGATGTGTGCCCCGTTAGCACATTGGTAAAACCGCGTACCGCAGTTCTGAAGCGCAGAATCGCCCAGGTTCGCTCCCCGGCGTGGGAAAAAAAAAAAATATAGACAACAGCAGAAGGGCATCCAGGAGTCATGACCTGGATGTGGCCCGGCCCCCCGAGAGTGTAAGGAATTCAGGGCCGAAACACTTGTCTAAAGGGGGTTACTTCTCTGAAGACCTTCTGTTGTCTAGCTCTCCCTAGAGTTTCTTTCTACATGAAATCCAAAACAGTAGTGACTGCTTGCGTTCAAGGAAACAGGAACCAGGAAAAAAAAACGAAAAGCGAACCAGAACGCGTATTTAACACAACCAGACAAGACAGGTGCAAATTTTCGGCCAACTGGCCTTGCCTTTGTCAAGTGTCAGATCACAAATAAACAAACACTAAATACAAAAGTTAGGAGAAAAAGATTTATACTTGCCTACTGCTTCGTCCAGTTTGAGGAAAGGACTCATTTGAAAATTATGTGCAAGAAATCCGTTTTTCTTGTTATTTCTTACATATACTGATACACATTTATCCGATAAGGTTCACATGAAGAACCATAACTACAGTATTTGGCTGACCTGCGTATTATCCAATCTTTCCGTCAAATTAAGGCATTTTGATACTTACATCATATGTGCAGAGTAGCTAGCGTAGCTGTAAGAACCGGTCCAGTGGGATCTAATGCTACTATCTTGAGAAATAAAGTGTACTACAGTTTCAAGTTTCAAGTTTTCTGTTTCTTGGAACCTAACGCTACTTTCTCTGAGTAACAAAGCGTGTTAATGTTGGAGGTTTCACGTTTCCTGTGTCTCACTACCTAATGTTACTGTTTTGAGTATTAAATATTCAAAGTTTAAAGCTTCAAGTCTCCTGTCTCTTTCCCAGTACGTTTATCGCTGACTGTGCATACAGACGTCTCCATCACTTTTATACACAGAGGTTAGGAACCCAGGCTGTTCTTCTTCCCCCAATGCAATAGAGATACGTGGGCAGATGTAGCCATCAATGCTTGGTAATCGAAGAAGGAAAACTCCTAACTTTTGTAAAACTGATGGAGACTTACCTCCATGGGTCTTGATCACAGTTCACACGAGAGAGGAACTGCGTCCCCTGATTGGCAGTGGAAAAGATGGACTATGAGTGTAATGGACAGACACATCTGGCCACGCATCCCCTTTGCCAGAAATACATATTGGGGTGTTTCCTATCCTCCATGTGAAAACGATCAAGACATCTACTCACATATCCTCTTTGCAAGAAAAAATATCTTGTGAGGGGGTTCCCAACCACCATGTATAAAAGTGATGGAGATATCTGTCTACACATCACTTTTGCAATGGAGGAAGAGTAATGTAGGCTTGGTCCTTGACCATCATGTATATAAGTGATGGAGATATCAACTTGCAATGGAAGAACAGCTTTTGGTCTTAACTTCTGTGTATAACAGTCATCGATACATCTATCTGACCATCTTTTTTTCAACAGGAGAAGACAGCCTCGGTTCTTTCCCTCTGTGTTTAAGTCATGCAGACATTGTCCAAGACATCCCTTAATTTCAGTTTCAGTTTCTCAAGAGGTCTCCGTGGTCGGAACGAATTCCATATGCACTAACATCACAGATGCCATGTGTATGGTGATCGTGGCATAAGCCTTAAGCCTGCACATAAACCCATGAGCTGGACAGATCCTGGGACCCTACCTAGACTATGTTTTACCTATCTATGTTTGGTATTGTATCAGCCTATCACTGGAATAATCTTGGTTACATGTAAAAGACATGTGTATATGTGTATCTTATCTTCAAAGAAAAAAAAAAGGAACAGATATACAAAACAAACAAATTAACAAATAAAGGTCTGAATCACAACACAACTAGCCACTCGGTATAAACTTGTCTCACATGACAGAAAGCCCCCACCCATCCACCCCAGTCCTGGCACAAAGCCTTAGCTGTCTGTCAACAAAATGAAGACACTGTTTCCTTAGTCATCGCCTCTGTCGTTCACTTCCAAGGAAAGAAAAGAGGGAATAGATGGATAAGTAAGTAAGTTACAAGTAAGTACGTAAGAAAGTAAGTAAATAATAAAGGAGTATGGAGATAAATAAACAAGTAAGAAATGAGAAATATAAAATATCAGTAAATACATGTATAGACATACACTCCCGCACACAAACATACAATCGTGTATACATTCATACATACATCAGCCAAATATACTCACCAGCCATAGTGCATTTGACCAAGTTACGTTGTGTTGCCAAGAGCTTCCTAAAGGAACTTCTAATACCACATGATATTTCCATTCATACATACTCTTCCTCAGTGAAATGATGAAGTGAAAGAGACAGCAGGAGAGCTATGGAAGGAGACACAACATTCAGTATGTGAGTGTTGAGTGGAGATCAGGTCTGAACTGTTGCTTTCGTATTGATGGTAAAATGAGAAGGAGAAAAAGACAAGACAGAAAATAACCCTACCCCACTCCGAGAAAACAGAAAACCCAACAAGCAGAAAGTAGGAAAATGTCCCACACATCACTGACACATCACAGGACGAACAAAACTGGGCCACACAACATTATGCTTTGTCAAAAATATGTCCCACTCCCAATGCCTGAGTCATATTCCAAGATATTCACAGCGTCATCACAGGACGACAAAACTGGACCACACAACATTCACTTAGTCATAGATATGCCCCACTCCCAATGCCTGAGTCATCATCATCATCATCATCATCATCATCATCAGGTGCCCTGCCGCATGACGTTGGCGACCATGGACTTCCAACCATCTCTATCTCATTTTGCCCCCAGCATCTCCCCCACCCTCCTCATCCCCAGCCACTCTGCAAGTCCGTCCAGCATTCTTTCCCTGGGTCTACCTCGTGCTCTCTTTCCCTCCAGCTTTCCCGTTGTGACCAGGTGCTCCAAATCCCCCTTCCTCATAAAATGGCCTATAAAGGTTGCTTGTCTTTTCCTAATCTTCCTTATGAGTGATCTACTTGTGTCTGCCTCCATCAAGACTGTCTCGTTTGTTTTCTTTGCTGTCCATGGAACTCTCAACATTTTCTTAGAAACCACATCTCGGCTGCCTCAATCCTGCTCTGGCTTTGCTTGCTGACTGTCCACGCCTCGCATCCGTACAACAGTATTAGTTCTATATAACATTCAAGGACTCTCTTTCTGATGTTAATTGATAGGCATATGCTGGTAAGAATGCTTGTCATCTTCTTGAATGCTGTTTTGGCTTGGCTGATTCTGCCAGCTATTTCCGATGTGCATCTGCCGTCTGATGAAATGACCGTTCCCAGGTATTTGAAATTATTAACCTGTGTCAAGTTTGTGCCATTTGCTGTTATCTTGCATGAGGGGATTTCATGTTTTGTACTGATCACCATGACTTCAGCCTTCCTGCTGTTTAATTCCAACCCCTTACTTTTGCTTTCTTTTTCTAGTATATTCACAAGGTTTTGTAGGTCCTTTTCATGTTCTGCAATTAGCACGGTGTCATCTGCGTACCGAATGTTGTTTATCATTTTCCCTCCAACCTTTAATCCAAGGTCTTCTTCTCGATTTCTCATGATGTTTTCGCTATATAGTGAAAACAGATCTGGTGACAAAACACAACCCTGTCTGACTCCTCTTTTGATGTTTTGAAAAGAGCTTATATTGTTTTCTATTCTCATTGTAGCTGTTTGTTCCCAGTACATATTCCTGATTATTCGTAGATCTTTTCCATCAACATTGAGTCTCTCTAGTAGGTTGATCAATTCTTCATGTCGTACGCGATCGAAAGCCTTGGTACAGTCAACAAAGCATAAATACAAATCCTTATTCATCTCAATTGACATCTCTGTGATAGTTCTTAGGATGTATATGGCATTAACAGTTCTTTTCCCTTCCACAAACCCACACTGTTCTTCTGCTATTTCTCTTTGATTCTATTCCTTGTCCTCATCATGATTATTCTTAACAGGATTTTTGTTACATGACTCATCAAACTGATTGTGCGATGGAGTTCGCATTCTATAGCCCCTGTCTTCTTTGGAAGTGCAATGAAAATTGATTTTGACATATCTTTGGAGATTTTTCCAGTGTCATAAATTTCATTTAGGAGGACTGTTATTTTTTCTATGCCAAATTCCTCCAGGGTTTCAATCATCTCTGTAGTAATGTTGTCTGGTCCTGGGGCTTTTCCTGGCTTCATCCTTTTCACTGCTGCTCTAACTTCATCTTTCATTATGGGTGGTCCCTCAAAGTTCTTTTTTATAATGTGTTCTTCGTTTCTGTCATTCTGGAGAAGGTCTTTAATGTACTCTCCCCATTTGTCCAGTATTTTGTCTTTTGCCATGATAAGCGTGCCATCTTTCGATTTTAAGCAACCAGTTGATGTGCATGTATTTTTCCTGTGGACAATGTGTTCAATTCGTCTGTACATACCCTGAGGATCCATTCTGTGTCGTTCTTCTATCTCTTTGCATTTTGTGTTCAGCCAAGCTTCCTTAGCTTCATTGCATCTATGCCTGATTTCTTTGTTTATCTTCCTGTATACCTCCTCGTTTGAGTCATATTCCATATTATTCAGAACGCAGAGTTACTTTTGAGTCTTTGAAAGTCAGGAACAGCGCACACACAGTCATTTTTCAGTCTCTGGACATCGACAAGTATGCACACAGAGAAAGTCCCTCCTGTCCCACATCAATTGCCACCAAAACCACCAACCTAACACTCACACATAACAAACATATCGATCTCACCAGAGGGTCAGAGCGTCCTCCACATGGACCTTGTTGAAACAGAACAGAACGTCTTCGAGCTTCCCGCAAAGTGCACAAGGACTGTATTCATGAGTGCTAGCACATGAACCAGGTACTATGGCTGTCAGTCGTATCACCGAAGGGTCTCTTGATAACACAGAAATAGTTCATAAACATCTCATACATCTAAGCAATCAAATCCTGTGTGTTATATGAATAATACACAAAACTATTCACAATAATGTTTATTAATTTTTGTATCACCAATCAACATTGCTCAACTCGTGCTCTCTTCAAATGAAACGTGAAGAACTACTATCATGAATCAAAACAGAATCGTAAAATATCCTGAAACTATCTCCTTTCCAAACATGAGAACATTTTTCTCCCCACTTCCAGAGAAATATTCATTTCCTCTGATGTCTTTCATTGCTTTACGTAAAACAGCCAATTTCACTTCCAGCATCCAAATCACTCAACCTGAAATGTATCATTCTAAAACTGTGCATAAAAAAAACGAACCATTCTCCATACCCTCCAACTGCCTTCACCGCAGGCCTGATGATGGTCTACATCTGAGAAGAAGTGCCTGCCATCTGACTAAACCCTAAGATATCAGGTAAACTCAAGACAACTCGTCGTACGAGTTATCGTTCCTACACACATACGCAACGCTCTTCACATGGCGCACAAATGCCACATGAAAAAAAAAAGAAAAAAAAGAAAACGACAAAAAAAAAAAAGAAAAAAAGAAAACAACCAAACGTTAGAAAGCTGAGACAGTACAAAACCCCAAGTCACACAAAATATTACATTATTGTTGTGGTTATATCAATTAGGTTGTATTGCATTACTGCTGTTATAACAATTGATGTATTGTATTAGTGTGGTATAACATTGATTGTATTGTATTATGGTGTGGTTATAACAATTAGATTGTATTGTATTATGTTGGTTATAACAATTATATTGTATTGTGTTATGGTGTGGTTATAACAATTACTGTAGATTGTATTGTATTACTGTTGTGGTTATAACAATTAGATTGTATTGTATTACTGGTGTGGTTATAACAATTAGATTGTATTGTATTACTGTTGTGGTTATAACAACTAGATTGTATTGTATTACTGTTGTGGTTATAACAATTACATGTAGATTGTATTGTATTACTGTTGTGGTTATAACAATTAGATTGTATTGTATTACTGTGTGGTATAACAATTGGATTGTATTGTATTACTGGTGTGGTTATAACAATTAGATTGTATTGTATTACTGTTGTGGTTATAACAACTAGATTGTATTGTATTACTGTTGTGGTTATAACAATTACATGTAGATTGTATTGTATTACTGTTGTGGTTATAACAATTAGATTGTATTGTATTACTGGTGTGGCTATAACAATTGGATTGTATTGTATTACTGGTGTGGTTATAACAATAAGATTGTATTGTATTACTGTTGTGGTTACAACAATTAGATTGCATTGTATTACTGTTGTGGTTATAACAATTAGATTGTATTGTATTACTGGTGTGGTTATAACAATTAGATTGTATTGTATTACTGTTGTGGTTATAACAATCAGGTTGTATTATTGTTGTATCAGGTTGTATCATATTACTGTTGTGGTGATGTCAATCAAGTTGTATTGTATTACATTTGTGGCAGTGACAATCATATTGTATTATATCACTGTTGTGGTTATGTCAATTGGGTTGTACTATATTACTGTTGTGGTTATGATAATCAGATGGTCAGTACCAGTTTATCGTTGTATGTCCCTGTGATAAGTTTTAATTGTTGATGGTAGGAGTTTCAGTCTGTGCATTAGTTCTGGTGACTGGATGTAAACGTAACTAATTATCACTGGCAGAGGCTAGTGTTTTTGTTTGTTTGTTTTTTTTTTCAGTATGGTCTTATTGTCTTGTACAATGACTTGCATATTTCATCCCACTGCTGTCAAACAATTTTTTTTCTTATGGAAAGATATCCAACACATGCATGTTGTGAATCTCAGCGGGGTTTCTATTAGTTTAAGAACCGTAAACGTTGTCTACTGGCTTTAGTTTGATTAGATATACACCGCACTCTTCAACAGAATGACACCATCTCAAGATCTGCTTGAAGTATTCACCAGTATAAGTAGCTCCCTATGTACATGAATTTACCACACACACACACACACACACACACACACACACACACACACACACACACACACACACACACACCACACACACACACACACCACACCACACACACACACACACGTATTCAATATTCTAGGCACGATCATATCACTCCCTTGCTTCACTTATTCATCTGGTTTCCTGTTAATAATATATAATAATAATAATTACAATATTTATATAGCGCAAAATCTCGATAAAAATCAAATCTAAGCGCTGAACATACACTTACGCACGCGCGCACACACACACTTACACATGGCTATAAATGGGGAAAAAGAATAAAAGCAATGGAAAATTATAGAGAGCATGTTATATACAAATATATATTACAATGTGATTCCCCTCCGAGTGGAGACAGGCTACAGAGGGGGGATGAGTGAGGTCAGGATTTTATGCAGAGGAGAAAAGGTGAGTTTTGAGAGCGGACTTGAAGGAGACAAAAGTAGGTTGCTGACGGACAGAGAGAGGAAGTTTGTTCCAGGAAAGTGGACCAGAAACAGAGAAGGCTCGTGGACCATAGGTATTGAGCTTGGTGCGTGGAAAGCGAAAAGTCAGAGGATCGGAGGCAGAGCGGAGGGTACGTGAGGGAACATAGATCTCAAGTAGGCTTGACAGGTAATGGGGGGCTGCGTTATTGAGGCGTTTGTAGCACATGGTGTCTAGTTTGTACTGTATGCGCTTTGATACAGGGAGCCAGTGAAGTTGTGCCAGGAGAGGAGATATGTGGTCAGCTTTTTTCTTTTTGAGTACAAGGCGTGCAGCATTGTTTTGAATGCGCTGTAGGATGTGAATGGTGGAGGCAGGAAGACCAGACAGGAGTGAATTGCAATAGTCAATGCGAGACATTATGAAGGAGAGAACGAGTTTTGCAGTTGTTTCCACAGAGAGATACTTCCTGATCAAGCTTATACGATGGAGGTGAAAGTAGCAAGATCTGGCAGTTTGAGAAACAAAGTTGTTCATGGAGAGGGTAGAGTCAATGCAGACACCAAGGTTTTTAGCTGAATCAGAAATTGGGACTGATGTGTTACATAATGGGAGAGAAAGAGGAGGCAGCTGAGAAAGTTTCTGACGGGTGCCAATGAGGATAGCTTCTGTCTTGTCGTCGATTTTCATGCAAAATGAATACATTATGCAAAACGTGTATCACTGGTACTGCACGTACTTATCACTGTGACCATCTCCAAATGTACGTCATTACCTAACCTCTCTGTTTCCTTCTGATACCACTTCACTTCTTCCAAGTTAGAGAAATGTACACTTTGAGATATTCTTTTGATCTAAATGATTTGTAAAAAGAAACAACACCAAGAAGAAGAAGAAACAACGCCAAGAAAAAGAAGAAACAAGAAAAACAGAAGAAACAAGGACAGCAAAAAAAAAAACAAAACAAAACCAAAGAAGAAACCTCACCACCAAAAAGAAGAAACATCACCACCAAAAAGAAGAAACATCACCACCAAAAAGAAGAAACATCACCACCAAAAAGAAGAAACTCACCACCAAAAAGAAGAAACATCACCACCAAAAAGAAGAAACATCACCACAAAAAGAAGAAACAACACCACCAAAAAGAAGAAACACACAACAAAAAGAAGAAACATCACCAACAAAAAGAAGAAAACAACACCAACAAAAAGAAGAAAACACACCACAAAAAGAAGAAACAACACCACAAAAAAGAAGAAACATCACCACCAAAAAGAAGAAACCCTCACCAACAAAAAGAAGAAACAACACCAACAAAAAGAAGAAACAACAACGAACAAAAAGAAGAAACACACCAACAAAAAGAAGAAACAACCAACAGAAAAGAAACAACACCAACAAAAAGAAGAAAACAACACCAACAAAAAGAAGAAAAACACCAACAAAAAAGAAACAACACCAACAAAAAGAAGAAACAACACCAACAAAAAGAAGAAACAACCCAACAAAAAGAAGAAACAACGCCAACAAAAAGAAGAAACAACACCAACAAAAAGAAGAAACAACCCAACAAAAAGAAGAAACAACAGCCAACAAAAAACAAAAAGAAGAAACAACACAACAAAAGAAGAAACTCACCAACAAAAAGAAGAAACAACACCAACAAAAAGAAGAAACAAACAACAAAAAGAAGAAACAACACAACAAAAAGAAGAAACAACACCAACAAAAAGAAGAAACAACGCCAACAAAAAGAAGAAACAACACCAACAAAAAGAAGAACAACACCAACAAAAAGAGAAACAAACCAACAAAAAGAACAAACAACGCCAACAAATGGAAGAAACAACCCAACAAAAAGAAGAAACAAGCAACAAATGGAAGAAACAACACCAACAAAAAGAACAAACAACGCCAACAAATGAAGAAACAACTCAACAAAAAGAAGAAACAACGCCAACAAAGGAAGAAACAACACCAACAAAAAGAACAAACAACGCCAAAAATGAAGAAACAACCCAACAAAAGAGAAACAACGCCAACAAATGAAGAAACAACACCAACAAAAAGAACAAACAACCCAACAAGAGAAAAACAACAAAAGAAGAACAACACAACAAAAAAGAACAGACAACAAAAGAACAAACCAACAAAAGAAAACAACACAACAAAAGAAGAACAACACAAAAAAAGAAGAACAACAACAAAGAGAAACAACACCAAAAAAAGAAGAACAACAACAAGAAGAAACAACGCAACAAAAACAAAAACACACAAAGAAGAAACAGTCAACAAAGAGAAACAACCCAACAAGGAAGAACACCCAAAAAAAGAAGAACAATGTCAAAAAGAAAAAAAACAACAAGAAGAACAACACCAAAGAAGAACACACAACAAAGAAGAACAAACAACAAAAGAAACAACAAAAGAAGAACAGACACAAAAGAGAAACACACAAAAGACAACAACACACAAAGAAGAAACAATGCAACAAAGAAGAAACACAAGAAGAAACGCAAAAAGAGAAATCAACAAAGAAGAAAACCAACAAAGAAACACCACAAAGAAGAACACACAACAAAGAAGAAAATGCAACAAAGAAGAACAACCACAAAGAGAAAACAAAAAAAAAGAACAACACACAAAGAACCCAAAAAAAAACACCACAAAAGACTCCAACAAAAAGAAGAACGACAAAAGTAGAACACACAACAAAAAAAACACAAAAGAGAAAAACACCAACAAAGAAGAACCTCAAACAAAGAGACAACAAAAAGAAGAAAACAACAAAGAAGAAACACAAAAAAAAAACAACCACAAAGAAACAACCCCAAAAAAAAACACAAAGAGAACAACACACAAAGAGAAACAAACACAAAGACAACACGCAACATGGAGAAAACAAAAAGAAAACGCCACAATAGAAAACACAACAAAGAAACACGCAAAAAGAAATCAACAAAAAAACAAGCCAACAAATGAGAACACACAAAAAAAAACAGACAAAAGAAACACAAAGAACAACACAAAAAACACTCAAAAAAAAACGCAACATGGAGAAACAACCAAAAAGAGAACAACAACAAAAAAACATGACAAAAAAAGAAACACCCAAAAAAAAAACAACACACAAAAAAAAAACAACACACAAAAAAAGAAAAAAAAGAGCAACAAAAAAAGAACACCCAAAGAGAAAAACACACAAGAGAACAAAAAAGAAGAACAACGAACAAAAGAAACAGCCACAAAAGAAAACACACAACAAAAGAAGAAAGAAAAGAAAACAACGCAACAAAGAACACCAAAAAAAGAAACAAAACAAAAGAAGAAACAACACCAACAAAAAGAAGAAAACACGCCAAAAAGAAGAAAACAACCCAAAAAAAGAAGAAACAAGCAACAAAAGAAGAAACAACACCAACAAAAAGAAGAAACAAGACAACAAAAAGAAGAAACAACGCCAACAAAAAGAAAAACAACACCAACAAAAAGAAGAAACAATGCAACAAAAAGAAGAAACAACCCAACAAATGGAGAAACAACGCCAACAAAAGAAGAAACAATCAACAAAAAGAAGAAACAACACCAACAAAAAGAAGAAACAACCCAACAAAAAGAAGAAACAACACCAACAAAAAGAAGAAACAATGACAACAAAAAGAAGAAACAACGACAACAAAAAGAAGAAACAACACCAACAAAAAGAAGAAACAACACCAACAAAAAGAAGAAACAACACCAACAAAAAGAAGAAACAACGCCAACAAAAAGAAGAAACAACACCAACAAAAAGAAGAAACAACACCAACAAAAAAGAAACAACACCAACAAAAAGAACAAACAACGCAACAAATGGAAGAAACAACACCAACAAAAAGAAGAAACACCCAACAAATAAGAAAGAAGCAACAACAACAAAAAGAAAAGACCAACAAAAAGAAAAAACAAACAAAAAAGAAACAACGCAACAAAAGAACAACAACGACAACAAGGAAAAACAAAAAGAAGAAACAACGACAACAAAAAATAGAGAAACACGCAACAAAAGAAAAAAACCAAGAAAAAGAAGAAACTCACCCCAAAAAGAAGAAATAACGCCAACAAAAGAAGAAAACGCCAACACAAAGAAGAAACAACGCCAACAAAAGAAGAGCAATCAAAAAGAAGAAACAACGTAACAACAAGAAGAAACAAAACAAACAAAACAAAAAGAACCAACACAAGAAAAAGAAGAAACAACAACATAAAAAAAGAAACAACGCCAATGAAGAAGAAACAACACCAACAAAAGAAGAAACAACGCCAACAAAAGGAAAAAAAACGAAACAAAAAGAAAAACAACCAACAAAACAAAAAAACAATTCCAACAAAAAGAGAAAGAAAGCGACAATAAGAGAACAACACCAACAAAAGAAGAAACAACACAACAAAACAACTCAACAAAAAGAAAAACAACACCAACAAAACAGACCAACAAAAAGAAGAAACAACACAAAAAAGAAGAAACAACACCAACAAAAGAAGAAACAACGCCAACAAAAAGAAGAAATAACACCAACAAAAAGAAGAAACAACACAAGAAAAGAAGAAACAACACCAACAAAAGAAGAAACAACAACAACAAAAAGAAGAAACAACACAAGAAAAGAAGAACAACGCCAACAAAAAGAAGAAACAACACCAACAAACAGAAAAACAACACAACAAAAGAAGAAACAACACCAACAAAAGAAGAAACAACACCAACAAAAAGAAAAACAGCGCAACAAAAAGAAGAAACAACACCAACAAAAGAAGAAACAACAACAAAAGAAGAAAAACACACAAAAGAAGAAACAACACAAGAAAAGAAAGCCAAAAGAAAAACAACACCAACAAACAGAAGAAACAACACAACAAAAAGAAGAAACAACACCAACAAAAAGAAGAAACAACACCAACAAACAGAAGAAACAACACAACAAAAGAAAGAACAACACCAACAAACAGAAGAAACAACACCAACAAAAGAAGAAACAACACCAACAAACAGAAGAAACAACACCACGAAAAGAAGAAACAACCAAGAAAGAAGAAACAACGCCAACAAAAAGAAGAAAACAACAACAAAGAAGAAACAACCCAACAAAAAGAGAAACAGCGCCAACAAAAGAAGAAACAACACCAACAACAGAAGAAACAACACAACAAACAGAAGAAACAACACCAACAAAAGAAGAAACAGCGCCAACAAAAGAAGAAACAACACCAACAAAAAGAAGAAACAACACCAACAAAAAGAAGAAACAACGCCAACAAACAGAAGAAACAATACAACAAAAAGAAGAAACAACACCAACAAAAAGACAACCACAAAGAAAACAACACAACAAAAAGAAGAAACAATGCCAACAAAAAGAAGAAACAACACAACAAAAGAAGAAACAACACACAAGAACAAAAGAAGAAACAACACCAACAAAAAGAAGAAACAACACCAACAAAAAGAAGAAAAAACACCAACAAAAAGAAGAAACAACAACGAACAACAAAAAGAAGAAAACAACACCAACAAAAAGAAGAAACAAACAACAAAAAGAAGAAACAACACAACAAAAAGAAGAAACAACACCAACAAAAAGAAGAAACAACACCAACAAAAAGAAAAACAACGCAACAAAAGAGAAAAACAACACAAAAAAGAAGAAACAACACCAACAAAAGAAGAAACAACAAAAAAAGAAGAAACAACACCAACAAAAAAGAAGAAACAACACCAACAAAAAGAAGAAACAATAACAACAACAAAAAGAAACAACGACAACAAAAAGAAAAAACAACACCAACAAAAAGAGGAAACAACACCAACAAAAAGAAGAAACGTCAAAAAATAAAAATGAAAAACACCAACAAAAAGAAGAAACAACGCCAACAAACGGAAGAAACAACAACAACAAAAAGAAGAAACAACACCAACAAAACAACAACAACAAAAAGAAGAAACAACACCAACAAAACAACAACAACAAAAAGAAGAAACAACACCAACAAAACAACAACAACAAAAAGAAGAAACAACACCAACAAAACAACAACAACAAAAAGAAGAAACGTCAAAAAATAAAAATAAAAAACAACGTCAACAAAAAGAAGAAACTATGTCACTACAAAGAAGAAACAGTGCCAGCAAAAATATGAAATAAAAATCAACAAGC
>JAPXFY010000026.1:16133200-16143200 GCA_030674185.1 Monoplex corrugatus | reverse complement strand
TGTGTGGCGCTATCATGACGTGGATGTGTGTGTGTGGCGCTATCATGACGTGGTTGTGTGTGTGTGGCGCTATCATGACGTGGATGTGTGTGTGTGTGTCGCTATCATGACGTGGTTGTGTGTGTGGCGTTATCATGACGTGGTTTGTGTGTGTGTGTGTGGCGTTATCATGACGTGGTTGTGGTGTGTGTGTGTGTGGCGTTATCATGACGTGGCTGTGTGTGTGTGGCGATATCATGACGTGGATGTGTGTGTGTGGCGTTATCATGACCTGGCTGTGTGTGTGTGTGGCGTTATCATGACGTGGTTGTGTGTGTGTGTGTGGCGTTATCATGACATGGATGTGTGTGTGTGTGGCGTTATCATGACGTGGATGTGTGTGTGTGTGTGGCTATCATGACGTGGTTGTATGTGTGTGTGGCTATCATGACGTGGTTGTGTGTGTGTGTGGCTATCATGACATGGATGTGTGTGTGTGTGTGTGGCTATCATCACGTGGTTGTGTGTGTGTGTGGCGCTATCATGACGTGGTTGTGTGTGTGTGTGGCGCTATCATGACGTGGATGTGTGTGTGTGTGTGGCTATCATGACGTGGTTGTGTGTGTGTGTGGCGCTATCATGACGTGGTTGTGTGTGTGTGTGGCTATCATGACGTGGTTGTGTGTGTGTGTGGCGCTATCATGACGTGGTTGTGTGTGTGTGTGGCTATCATGACGTGGTTGTGTGTGTGTGTGGCGCTATCATGACGTGGTTGTGTGTGTGTGTGGCTATCATTACGTGGTTGTGTGTGTGTGTGGCTATCATGACGTGTATGTGTGTGTGTGTGGCTATCATGACGTGGTTGTGTGTGTGTGTGTGTCGCTATATCATGACGTGGTTGTGTGTGTGTGGCGCAATCATGACGTGGTTGTGTGTGTGTGTGTGTGGCGCTATCTTGACGTGGATGTGTGTGTGTGTGGCGTTATCATGACGTCGCTGTGTGTGTGTGGCGCTATCATGACGTGGATGTGTGTGTTTGGCGCTATCATGACGTGGCTGTGTGTGTGTGGCGTTATCATGACGTGGTTGTGTGTGTGTGTGGCGTTATCATGACGTGGATATGTGTGTGTGTGGCGTTATCATGACGCGGATGTGTGTGTGTGTGGCGCTATCATGACGTGGATGTGTGTGTGTGTGGCGCTATCATGACGTGGATGTGTGTGTGTGTGGCGTTATCATGAAGTGGTTGTGTGTGTGTGTGTGGCGCTATCATGACGTGGATGTGTGTGTGTGTGTGGCCTTATCATGACGTGGCTGTGTGTGTGTGTGGCGTTATCATGAGGTGGCTGTGTGTGTGTGTGTGGCGATATCATGACGTGGATGTGTGTGTGTGTGTGGCGTTATCATGAGGTGGTTGTGTGTGTGACGCTATCATGACGTGGATGTGTGTGTGTGTGTGGCGTTATCATGACGTGGTTGTGTGTGGGGCGTTATCATGACGTGGTTGTATGTGTGTGTGGCGTTATCATGACGTGATGTGTGTGTGTGTGGCGTTATCATGACGTGGTTGTGTGTGTGTGTGTGGCGATATCATGACGTGGATGTGTGTGTGTGTGGCGTTATCATGACGTGGCTGTGTGTGTGTGTGGCGTTATCATGACGTGGATGTGTGTGTGTGTGTGTGGCGCTATCATGACGTGGCTGTGTGTGTGTGTGTGTGGCGTTATCATGACGTGGCTGTGTGTGTGTGTGGCGCTATCATGACGTGGCTGTGTGTGTGGCGTTATCATGACGTGGATGTGTTGGTGTGTGTGTGGCGCTATCATGACGTGGCTGTGTGTTCGTGTGGCGCTATCATGACGTGGCTGTGTGTGTGGCGCTATCATGACGTGGATGTGTGTGTGTGTGGCGTTATCATGACGTGGCTTGTGTGTGTCGCGCTATCATGACGTGGCTGTGTGTGTGGCGCTATCATGACGTGGATGTGTGTGTGTGTGTCGCTATCATGACGTGGCTGTGTGTGTCGCGCTATCATGACGTGGCTGTGTGTGTGTGGCGCTAACATGACGTTGATGTGTGTGTGTGTGTGGCGCTATCATGACGTGGCTGTGTGTGTGGCGCTATCATGACGTGGATGTGTGTGTGTGTGTGGCGCTATCATGACGTGGCTGTGTGTGTGGCGCTATCATGACGTGGATGTGTGTGGGCGTTATCATGACGTGGCTGTGTGTTGGGCGTTATCATGACGTGGCTGTGTGTGTGGCGTTATCATGACGTGGATGTGGTGGGGCGTTATCATGACGTGGATGTGTGTGTGGCGCTATCATGACGTGGATGTGTGTGTGGCGTTATCATGACGTGGATGTGTGTGGGCGTTATCATGACGTGGTTGTGTGTGGGGCGGTCATGGGGTCCTTTCGTACAGGGGTTTTCCGTTGGGGGGTGGGGGTGGGCTGGTGGTCAGATGTTGTTGTTATTGTTATTGTTGTTTAAAACCCAGTCGACTGCGTACAGCCATATCAGGGTCATAGCCGCTTCAAAACACACAAAACTTCAACAGGAAAAAGAAAAGAAAATTAAGTAAACATATCAATGCATTCGCACACATAAACTAAGGAGACCCTTCCGGCGTTGACCACTGCGTCCAATTTATAGCACAGGGGATTAAAAAAAACACACCTGAATACAATTTAAGCATACCTAAGGACACTAAAACATACATAAGTATATATATAATATATATATAATTATATATATATATATATAATTTTTAATATAATATATATATATAATTATATATATATAATTATATATATATATATTATAATTATATATATAGAGAGAGATGAAGCAGCATGTGAACAGAAAAGACAACAAGCCGACGTAAAATTTTCCCCAAATTTTCGGCGGTACACCCGCCTTCCTCAAGGGGACTTTATTCACTGACTACGTTATGCTAAAACACATAGACTGTAAAAAAGAGAACTATTCACCAAATCTAAAATTCATAAAGAGTTATCCATCAGATACAAAGCGTGCAAAACACTGTCCCAGCCCGAACATTCGCTACTGTTCATGTATACCACATGCACGCGCGCACACACACCAGCTCTCCCATCCAGTCTTCCTTCCATACTAAAACACACTGTTTCCGTACACATGCACACGCAATCGCACACACACACACGTACACACGCACACACACACACACACACACACACACACACACACACACACACACACACACACACACACACACGCACACGCACACACACACACACACGCACACACACACACGCACACGCACACACACACCACACCCACACACACACCACACACAACACACACACACACACACACACACACCACAACACCACACACACAAAACACGTACACACACATATATATGCACACATATATATTCAGAGAAAGAAAGAGAGAGAGAGAGAAGGAAGAGAGAGAGAGAGAGGAGAGAGAGAGAGAGAGATCTGGTTTTCGTTCATTTCTACTAATTTTGTTGTTGTTGGTGACCTATGGAGCATTGTGGATAGACAAATGCATTTCACTTCAATATAACCTGAACTGTCTTAATGACGGATTGATACAAGGACAGATATAGAACCCATACTACAAAGAGGCCAATGCCTTTTATTTCTTCTTTTTTTTCAGAATTTTGTAAAGAACATCTTCATTGCAGTGGGTTCTTTAACACGCGTGGAATGCATGCTGCACACAAGGCCTCCATTTATCGTCTCATCCGAAAAAAGTAGCACACATACCACAACCAAGGTCTGATGGAGAGGGAATGGACGGATATGAGGTGGTCTGAAGGATGGAGATAGGCGTGAAAAATCTCTGTCCTTCCGGGCATTAAACCCGGGTTCTTGGCATCATATGCAAATGCTTTATCCATTAGGCCACACCCTCCCTTCTCAATCTGAAAACGATGCAATGAAATCTAGTACCACACGACCCATCTTGAAACATCACTTACATACAAACTCGCTTCTGAATTTGAAACAGTCCAGCAGAATCTAGCACAACACAACACATATTGAAACATTCACACAAACTCCCTTCTGAATTTGAAAGAATTCGGTAGAATATAGTACAACATATCTTGAAACATCACTTACATACAAACTCGCTTCTGAATTTGAAACAGTCCAGAAGAATCTAGAACAACAAAACACATCCTGAAACATTCATATAAACTCCCTTTTGAATTTGAAACAGCCCGGTAGAATCGAGCACAACAAAACACATCTTGAAACATCACTTACATACATACTCGCTTCTGAATTTGAAATGGTCCAGCAAAATCTACCACAACATAACACATCTAGAAACATCATCAAACTCCCTTCTGAATTTGAAATGGTCCAGCAAAATCTACCACAACATAACACATCTCGAAACACTCATAAAACTCCCTTCTGAATTTGAAATGGTCCAGCAAAATCTACCACAACATAACACATCTCGAAACAGTCATAAAACTCCCTTCTGAATTTGAAAGAATCCGTAGAGTATTAATTTAGTACACAAAACAAATATCTCAAACATCGCTTATATACAAACTCGCTTCTGATTTGAAATAGTCCAGCAAAATCTACACAACATAACACATCTGAAACATCACTTATATACAACTGCTTCTGAGTTTGAAAGGTCCAGCAAAATCTACCACAACATAACACATCTGAAACATCATCATAACTCCTTTCTGAATTTGAAATGTCCGGCAAAATCTAGCACACATAACACATCTTGAAACATTCGTCATAAACTCCCTTTCTGAATTTGAAATTTCCAGCAAAATCTACCCACTACATAATACATCTCGAAACATTCATCTAAACTCCCTTCTGAATTTGAAATATTCCAGCAAAATCTACCACTAAATAACACATCTTGAAACATTCGTCTTAACTCCTTTCTGAATTTGAAATATTCGCAAAATCTCCTACATAAACATCTTGAAACATTGCTTAACTCCTTCTGAATTGAATATTCCACAAAATCTAGCACTAAATAACACATCTTGAAACATTCGTTTAAACTCCTTCTGAATTTGAAATATTCCAGCAAAATCTAGCACTAACATAACACATCTTGAAACATTCGTTTAACTCCCTTCTGAATTTGAAATATTCCAGAAAATCTAGCACTAAATAACACATCTTGAAACATCGTCTTAAACTCCTTTCTGATTTGAAATATTCCAGCAAAATCTAGCACAACATAACACATCTTGAAACATTCGTCTTAACTCCCTTCTGAATTTGAAATATTCCAGCAAAATCTAGCACTACATAACACATCTTGAAACATTCATCTTAACTCCTTTCTGAATTTGAAATATTCCAGCAAAATCTAGCACTACATAATACATCTTGAAACATTCGTCTTAACTCCTTTCTGAATTTGAAATATTCCAGCAAAATCTAGCACTACATAACACATCTTGAAACATTCGTCTTAACTCCTTCTGAATTTGAAATATTCCAGCAAAATCTAGCACTACATAACACATCTTGAAACATTCATCTTAACTCCCTTTCTGAATTTGAAATATTCCTGCAAAATCTAGCACTATAACAAAATAAAATGTAGAACGATAGTTGGACGGGTTTGGATTTGGGCAAGGGAAGACAGGAAAAAGACATTAGCAGGTGGGGGAACAGTAAAATGGAACGAGAACTTAACACTAACAATTAACTTCAACAACGTGAAGGGAAATTGTAACACTAAAATACAAACCGAATACAGTTAAAGTAATGCATTAACAGGACTGTGAACAATGATTCTGAAATTCTAACTAACAACGTTTGATCTGATGTAATTTTCTGGAAATGATTTTCAGAATACTTTTCTTGAGTAAACATTTTCGGTAAAAAAGAACGTAGCATTTTGCAGTAGAATAAACAGTGAAACAGTGTGAACTGTTCGCCGCATATACACTTGACATTTTTACAATATTTTGTTTTCAATGCGTTTAGCTGAATGACGAAAACAAACAGCAACAATCGATCTCAAATGATACATGGAAGAATACTGCAATTTTTTACATACATTTTGAACGGTAAGTTTTATCATTTGTTGTGACACAGACTGTTCATCTGATGTTCATGAAATCGAGTCCATGAGGCTGATACGAGCAAGTTGCAAGCTTCTTTTACGGAGGTATGAACATGTCAATTCTATAGCATTATCAGCATTCTGGGCGCCTTGCTTAGCTGCTCTGTCAACTACTTCGTTGCCGTGAAGACCAACATGAGAAGGCACCCAGCATAAACTGATATCTGTACCTTTGACCCTTAAACGATGTATAAGATGATTTGCCTCAGTAATTAAATCAGGTCTTGTGTTGGCATTAAAAGACCGTAAGGCATATAATACAGATTTTGAGTCAACAAAGAGAACTACTTTGAAAGACATGGGTTTAAGATTTACTAAGATAATGCAATGCTTGATTAATAGCGACTAATTCCGCTGTAAAGATCGATAAGTTTGCCCCAACGAAAAATGACTTTTTTATCTTAAATTTTGGAACATAAAATGCTGCCCAGCACATTTATTTTCTGACTGTGTGTGTGTGTGTGTGTGGTGTGGTGTGGTGTGTGTGTGTGTGTGTGTGTGTGTGTGTGTGTGTGTGTTTGTGTGTGTGTGTGTGGTGTGTGTGTGTGTGTGTGTATCTGTGTCTGTCTGTCTGTGTGTTGTGTGTGTGTGTGTGTGTGTGTGTGTTGTGTGTGTGTCTGTGTGTGTGTCCGTCTGTGTGTGTGTCTGTCTGTGTGTCGAGTGTGTATGTGTGTGTATCTGTGTCTGTCTGTCTGTGTGTCTGTGTGTGTGTGTGTCTGTGTGTGTCTGTGCTTGTATGTGTGTCTGTGTGTGTGTCCGTCTGTGTGTGTGTCTGTCTGTGTGTGAGTGTGTCTGTGTGTGTGTGTCTGTCTGTCTGTGCGTGCGTGCGTGAATACGTATGTGTGTGTGTGTGTGTGTGTGTGTTTTGTATTGCTGATTCCTATTTTCTTGAACGTGGACGGTCACTGTTGCTGTGGGATTTCATGTCGACATAAGTTAAACAAATTGTACACCCAAGTCTTCTTCGTGTCCAGACCGCGTCTAATATTCATGTATTGGGTGGCGTTGTAAAGTCACATCGTGTTAGTCAACTGCAAATAAAAGCATGAAACCCAACAGTGAAGTGACCACCCTGTTCCAAGGAAACGGGAGCCAGAAATACACTAACATAGAATAGCCAACAGCCGGCATACAAAGGTCATAACACGAAAAGGCACGGATCCGAAGGAAGAGGGCGTCCTAGGAAAAGATGGACAGAAGGTGTGAAAGAAACAACTAAAATAAAATCAACCTAACTACGGCAGACACTATCCAATTGGCCCACGTCACGTCCCAAAGCTGCATCTTCCCTCGACGCTCAGTGGCACAGGAGGATATAGAAAAAGTAACAGTAATTAACCATCAGAACGCGTACTTAGAATACAGCAAAACAAAGACAGGCGTAAATATTCGGCCAACTGACCTTTATCAAGCGTACAAAAAAAGGGGAAAAAATGGAGAAAAACAGCTAAAACTTCCCTGATGTTTTCTCCAGCGGAAGAAGGTCAAGCACAAAAGAGTAGAAGTATGTTTATAAGACAGATAAACAAACATATCTTAAATTGCACGTATGTTTTTCATACAATATGGTGCCCTCAAGCCATCAAACCCGTGAACTGTGTGAAGAAACAGTGAAGGGAGATCAGCAGGTAAACAGGTGACAAGTAACAGGTTATAAAATCCAGGGGACGATTGGATACCCGATCTTGGGTTGTAAGTTTTCTTTGGGCCTAGGCAACTTAGAAAAGGCCAGCTTTGCCCACACACACTCAGCAGGTAAGCAAGCCTACGCTGACCGACTTCCTCCCTTTAATTTTAACCCTTTGACTTCCGCACCCTATCCACCAACTGCAAAAACTTAACCTCACCCTATGCACCAGCTTCCTGAAGAAAGCTGGTGGATAGAGTGAGGGAATCAAAAGTGTTAAGTTTTTGCTTTGGGGATATGGTTGACAATGCAGGATGCTGTTAGACAGGATGTGGGAGTCAAAGGGTTAGGACTTTTTTTTTACCGATAAGCACACTTCGGGCACTCTAGGATCATCATCATCATCACCATGTACCCTGCTGCATGGCGTTGGTGATCATGGCCCTCCACATGTATCTATCCCTTGTTGCCGCAAGCACATCTTCCACCTTCTCTGTCCTCAGCCACCCTGCAAGTCCGTCCAATATGTTCTCCCTGGGTGTTCTTTCCCTCCAGCTTTCCTGTTTGACCGGGTGCTCTAATTCCCTTTTCCTCATAAAATGGCCTATAAATGTTGCTTGTCTTTTCCTTATCTTCTTTATCAATGATCTTCTTGTGCCTGCCTCCACCAACACTGTCTCGTTTGCTTTCTTTGCTGTCCATGGAGCTCTCAACATTCTTCTTAGCAACTACAGTTCGGCTTCCTCAATCTTGTTCTGGCTTTGCGTGTTGACTGTCCACGCCTCACAACCGTATAAAATTATCGGTTCTATAGATCAATCGAGAACTCTCTTCCTGATGTTAACTGATAGGCATCTGTTGGCAAGAATGCTTTTCATCTTCTTGAATGTTGTTCTGGCTTGGCCGATTCTGCTGGCTATTTCCGATGTGCATCTGCCGTCTGTTGAGATGAGCTCTAAGATCGGCTTTGCAAATCATGCCCTGATAAGCATGGACGTACAAATCCTGCCTTTCAACCCGCACAGGCGTAAATCTAGCTTGGGGAAGAAAAGAACATATTTGCAGCTCCACAGTCCAGCAAGTAGCCTTCAATGGGTGCCTGACCTTGTCGGATAACAACAGATGGGCATCAGTCTCATGATGTTAGACCTGAGAAAGGGTGAGAGGTCTCCACCAAACTCGCTCTTTTTCAAAGCACAAAAACATCCAAGCATACGCGAGCAGCGATAAGTTTGAAAATAAAAGGAAATTTTCCTTCAAAAATTACGTTTAATCTAACATACTAACCGTGGGCGAATAGCAGCTCAGAGCATACGAGGCAAACTGGAAGATGGCTGCCGAGAAAAGAGGAAGAGCACATGCGCATGCGCAAGACATGGATATTCTCAGAGTTATGGTCCTTTTGGACTTTATTGTTGATGAGGCAGGAATGGCAAATCGCTGCCGCTTATTGCATCAGTGAGCCACGGTACAGTATGTGTAATTAAAAAGGGATTTTAAGCAGTAAGTTAAGAAAAGAAAAAAAAGTATCATCATCAAGGAGTGGACAGGTGGTAACAGCCCAGAGATTTTCAACCTGGGTCTTATTGTTATTGTTATTGTGTTATTGTTATTGTTATTGTTATTGTTGGTTAAAGCCCAGCCGACTGCGTACAGCCACATCAGGGCTATAACCGTTTCAACACACACACAGTACCTCAACCGGAGAGAAAGAGAGAGACAGTGTGGAGAGAGAGAGGGAGAGAGAGGGAGAGACAGACAGAGAGAGAGACAGACAGACAGACAGAGAGACGGACAGACAGAGAGAGAGAGAGAGACAGAGACAGAGAGAGAAAGAGAGAGAGAGAAAGAGAGAGAGAGAGAGAGAGAAAGGAGCAGAAAATTAAGTACACGTATCAATGCATTAGTGCACATAATCTAAGGAAATGCCCCTGCCGTTGACCACTCCGTCCAATTCATCACGCAGGGGATATAAAAAAACATATCTGAATACAAACCAAAACATAACTATGGACCCTAAAACATGTACAAAAACGGGCCAATATTACCTAAAATGCTTCTGCATATCTCATTTCCCTAGAGCCAAAAAAAAAAAAGCATTAATAAATATGTACCCAATTATCAATCCTAAGAAAAAGTAGCCTACGTAAGACTCTATTGAACACATACAGATGAATGGACCAACAAGGCAGAAAATGATAGGAAGAAATGACAGAAAGCAAAGGAGCAAAACAGAGACAAAGAGAGTGACAG
>JAPXFY010000026.1:16123200-16128200 GCA_030674185.1 Monoplex corrugatus | reverse complement strand
TTTGTGATCCCCTGTGAATGTCTGATCTCATCATTCTGCTCTGTGACACTTCTTTGTGATCCCCTGTGAATGTCCGATCTCTTCATTCTGCTTTGTGACACTTCTTTGTGATCCCCTGTGAATGTCTGATCTCTTCATTCTGCTTTGTGACACTTCTTTGTGATACCCTGTGAATGTCTGATCTCTTCATTCTGCTCTGTGACATTTCTTTGTGATCCCCTGTGAATGTCTGATCTCTTCATTCTGTTCTGTGACACTTCTTTGTGATACCCTGTGAATATCTGATCTCTTCATTCTCCTCTGTGACACTTCTTTGTGATCCCCTGTGAATGTCTGATCTCTTCATTCTGCTCTGTGACACTTCTTTGTGATACCCTGTGAATATCTGATCTCTTCATTCTGCTCTGTGACACTTCTTTGTGATCCCCTGTGAATGTCTGATCTCTTCATTCTGCTCTGTGACACTTCTTTGTGATACCCTGTGAATATCTGATCTCTTCATTCTGCTTTGTGACACTTCTTTGTGATCCCCTGTGAATGTCTGATCTCTTCATTCTGCTCTGTGACACTTCTTTGTGATCCCCTGTGAATGTCTGATCTCTTCATTCTGCTTTGTGACACTTCTTTGTGACCACCTGTGAATGTCTGATCTCTTCATTCTGCTTTGTGACACTTCTTTGTGACCATCTGTGAATGTCTGATCTCTTCATTCTGCTTTGTGACACTTCTTTGTGACCACCTGCAAATGTCTGATCTCTTCATTCTGCTTTGTGACACTTCTTTGTGATCCCCTGTGAATGTATGATCTCATCATTCTGCTTTGTGACACTTCTTTGTGACCACCTGTGAATGTCTGATCTCTTCATTCTGCTTTGTGACACTTTTTTGTGATCCCCTGTGAATGTATGATCTCTTCATTCTGCTTTGTGGCACTTCTTTGTGATCCCCTGTGAATGTCTGATCTCTTCATTCTGCTTTGTGACACTTCTTTGTGATCCCCTGTGAATGTATGATCTCTTCATTCTGCTTTGTGACACTTCTTTGTGATACCCTGTGAATATCTGATCTCTTCATTCTGCTTTGTGACACTTCTTTGTGATCCCCTGTGAATGTCTGATCTCTTCATTCTGCTCTGTGACACTTCTTTGTGATCCCCTGTGAATATCTGATCTCTTCATTCTGCTTTGTGACACTTCTTTGTGATCCCCTGTGAATGTCTAATCTCTTCATTCTGCTTTGTGACACTTCTTTGTGACCATCTGTGAATGTCTGATCTCTTCATTCTGCTTTGTGACACTTCTTTGTGACCACCTGCAAATGTCTGATCTCTTCATTCTGCTTTGTGACACTTCTTTGTGATCCCCTGTGAATGTATGATCTCTTCATTCTGCTTTGTGACACTTCTTTGTGACCACCTGTGAATGTCTGATCTCTTCATTCTGCTTTGTGACACTTCTTTGTGATCCCCTGTGAATGTATGATCTCTTCGAGCTTCATTCTGCTTTGTGACACTTCTTTGTGATCCCCTGTGAATGTCTGATCTCTTCATTCTGCTTTGTGACACTTCTTTGTGATCCCCTGTGAATGTATGATCTCTTCATTCTGCTTTGTGACACTTCTTTGTGACCACCTGTGAATGTCTGATCTCTTCATTCTGCTTTGTGACACTTCTTTGTGACCACCTGCAAATGTCTGATCTCTTCATTCTGCTTTGTGACACTTCTTTGTGATCCCCTGTGAATGTCTGATCTCTTCATTCTGCTTTGTGACACTTCTTTGTGACCACCTGTGAATGTCTGATCTCTTCATTCTGCTTTGTGACACTTCTTTGTGACCACCTGTGAATGTCTGATCTCTTCATTCTGCTTTGTGACACTTCTTTGTGACCACCGGCGAATGTACTCCTCTGCCTGATCTCTTCATTCTGCTTTTGACTGACTGACTGACTGACTGACCAATCGACCGACCGACTGACCGACCGACCGACGGACCAACCGACCGACGGACCAACCGACCGATTGACTGACTGACTGACTGACCGACTGACCGACCAACCAACCGACCGACCGACCGACTGACTGACTGATCGACCGACCGACCGACTGACTGACTGACTGACTGATTGACTGACCAACCGACCGACTGACTGACTGACCGACCGACCGACCGACCGACCGACCGACCGACCGACCGACCGACCGACCGACCGACCGACTGACCGACTGACTGACTGACTGACTGACTGACTGACTGATTGATTTTTCTCTGTTTTTACGTCCACGTCCACATCCACCTCCGGTGATACGGCCGACAGGGATAACCATCCCAAGGAGGTGGGGACTTCTCTAATCCTACACTGACACCACGAGAACAACAATGATGTTAAGATGGGACAGTGAGTGATAACCATCCCAGGAAGTGGGGGGAAGGGGGGGGGGGATTTTCTAATCCTATACTGACACCTTTGCCTAATGTGACGCTGCCTAAATTATCTTCGCCTAGTGTGACGCGTCCTTAATTACCCTCGCGCCAGTGTGACGCTGCCTTTAGTTCCGTCGACCAGTGTGACGCTGCTTTAATTACCTTAGATACCTTCGCCTGGTGTGACTTGCCTTAATTACTCTTGCCCAGTGTGACGCTGCCTTTATTTCCGTCGACCAGTGTGACTCTGCCTTAATTACCTTAGATACCTTCGCCTGGGGTGACTTGCCTTAATTACTTTCGCCCAATGTGACGCAGCCTTAATGACTCTCGCCCAGAGTGACGTCGCCTGATTACCTTCGACCAGTGTGACACTGCTTTAATTACCCTCGCCAGATGTTATACTGCCTTAGTGACCCTTGCCTAGTGTGACGCTGCCTTAATGACCCTTGCCTAGTGTGACGCTGCCTTAATGACCCTTGCCTAGTGTGACGCTGCCTTAATGACCCTTGCCTAGTGTGACGCTGCCTTAATGACCATTGCCTAGTGTGACGCTGTCTTAATGACCCTTGTCTAGTGTGATGCTGTCTTAATGACCCTTGCCTAGTGTGACGCTGCCTTAATGACCCTTGCCTAGTGTGACGTTGCCTTAATGACCCTTGCCTAGTGTGACCTGCCTTAATGACCCTTGCCTAATGTGACGTTGCCTTAAGTACCCTCGTCCAGTGTGCCGCTGCCTTAATTAACCTTCGATTAGTGTGCCGCTGCCTTAATTACCCTCGAGTAGTGTGACGCTGACTTAACCCTCGACTGGTGTGACGCCAACTTAATTACCCTCGCCTGGTGTGACACTGACTTAATTGCCCTCGCCTGTGTGACGCTGACTTAAGTACCCTCACCCAATGTGATATGCTTTAATGATCCTGACCCAATGTGATACTGCCTCAATTACCCTTGCCTAGTGTTACGTTACTTAAGTACCCTCGTCCAGTGTGACGTTGCCTTAAGTACCCTCGTCCAGTGTGACGTTGCCTTAAGTACCTCTCGTCCCAGTGTGACGTTGCCTTAAGTACCCTCGTCCAGTATGACGTTGCCTTAATTACCCTCACCCAGTGTGACGCTGCCTTAATTCCCCTTCTCAGTGTGACGTTGCCTTAATTACCCTCGACTAATGTGACGCTGCCTTAATTACCCTTGACTAGTGTGACACTGCCTTAATTACCCTTGACGTTGTCTTAATTCCCTCGCCTATTGTGACGCTGCCTTAATTACCCTGGACTAGTGTGACGTTGCCTTAATTCCCTCGCCTAGTGTGACGCTGCCTTAATTACCTTCGACTAGTGTAACACTGCCTTAATTACCCTTGACGTTGTCTTAATTCCCTCGCCTAGTGTGACGCTGCCTTAATTACCCTCGACTAGTGTGACGCTGCCTTAATTACCCTCGCCCAGTGTGACGTTGCCTTAATTACCTTCGACTAGTGTAACACTGCCTTAATTACCCTCGACCAGTGTGACGCTGCCTTAATACTCACTTGATGATGTAGGACAACATGTGGTATACCACGTTGTTCTCTCTCTGTCCTCGTCCCCTGCCCTTCATCTCCAACACGTAGGTCCCAGCACGTGGAGGTCTGACGTAAATCTTGCACGTGCCATCAGCGTCCAGTGAGGTTAAAATGTTGGAGCTGCGTAACCAAGAACCGTACTTGTGAGAAGTAAGGAATATTCGTTTTAAAAATCCAAGACTTTCAGATATGTTTATTATTCAAGACTTTTAATTTAAAATACGTTATATTTTTTTTTTTTTGGACAGATGTGAGAAGTAAGGAATATTCGTTTTAAAATCCAAGATTTTCAGATATGTTTATTATTCAAGACTTTTAAAGATGTTATATTTTTTGACAGACCACATGATAGACTTATGCAAATAGTAGTAGAAGACACAAAACGCCCTAGGCTATGTAGGACTTCAGGACCTGGCCAGCTCTTGGGTTTTAATGTGGCGGTCTTACGGCTTGTGTCATGATCATTCGGGACCCTCTCCATCACATGGCTGGCATCTGTGACGTTAGTGCAGATGGAATTCATTCCGACATCTTGAGAAACTGAAACTGTGACCGAGACTGAACTTGTATACCACAGCAATAGTTTGCACAGGGGACAACATGTGACTCTTAGCAATTATCGATAGGGTGTCTAAGGTGGATTGATTTGGTTCTTTGTTTTGCTTTGTTTAGTTTTGTTTCTTGTGTGTCTAGGATGGGTTGATTTGGTTCTTTATTTTGCTTTGTTTTGTTTCTTGTGTGTCTAAGGTGGGTTGATTGGGTTCTTTGTTTTGCTTTGTTTCTTATGTGTCTATGGTGGGTTGATTGGGTTCTTTGTTTTGCTTTGTTTCTTATGTGTCTAAGGTGGGTTGATTTGGTTCTTTGTTTTGCTTTGTTTTGTTTTGTTTCTTGTGTGTCTAAGGTGGGTTGATTGGGTTCTTTGTTTTGCTTTGTTTTGTTTTGTTTCTTGTGCGTCTAAGGTGGGTTGATTGGGTTCTTTGTTTTGCTTTGTTTTGTTTTGTTTCTTGTGTGT
>JAPXFY010000026.1:16113200-16118200 GCA_030674185.1 Monoplex corrugatus | reverse complement strand
AGAAGAACGAGAGAAAGAGAGAAAGAGAGAGAGAGAGAGAGAGAGAGAGAGAGAGAGAGAGAGAGAGAAGAGAAGAGACAGAGAGAGAGAGAGAAACAGACAGACAGAGACAGACAGACCGAGACAGAAACAGACAGAGACAGACAGACAGACAAACAGAGACAGAAACAGAGAGACAGAGAGCAACAGAGAGAGATAGAGAAACAGACAGACTGCGAGAGACAGACAGAGAGAGAGAGAGAGGGTGGGGGAGGAAGGGAGGGAGAGAGAGCGAAAGAGCGAATAGAGAGAGAAACAGAGAGCGCGTCAAAGAGAAAGAGGAGAGAGAGACAGAGAGAGAGACACAGAGAGAGACAGAGAGGGAAAGAAAGAGAGAGAGAGAGGGAGGGAGAGAGAGAGAGAAAGGGAGAGAGACAGAGAAGGAGAGAGAGAGATAAATAGAGAGAAGGGAAAGAGAGAGGTAAATAGAGAGAGAAAGGGAGAGACAGAAAGAGAGAGAGAGAGAAAAAGCGAGAGACAGCCAGCCAGCCAGACAGACAGACAGACAGACAGACAGAAAGAAATAATGGCCAACAAGGGGCTGGAAGGCCTAATGCGGAGAAAATGTGTGGTGTGTGTGTGTGTGTGTGTGTGTGTGTGTGTGTATGTGTGTGTGTGTGTATGTATGTATGTGTGTGTGTGTGTGTGTGTGTGTGTGTGTGTGTGTGTGTGTGTGTGTGTGTGTGTGTGTGTGTGTGTATGTGTATTCGTTTTTCTTGTTTCTTTAGGCAGCTGGTGTTTCTGTTCATGTTGTATCTCGTCTTGTTGACAACTCCATCATCGTCGCCGTCGTCGAAGACATCATCCTCATCATCATCCTCACCATCATCCTCTTTCTCTTCTCCTCCTCCTCCTCATAATAATAAAAATATTAATGATAATAATAGCAATAATAATATCATCATCATCATCATCACTATCATCATCACCATCACCATCGTCGTCGTCGTCGTCATTCTCCTCCTCATCATCATCATCATCATTAGCATCATCATCATCGTCATCATCATCATCATCATATGACTGTTACTATTGTCATCATTATTACCATGATCATTGATATTTGCAAACCTGTAGGCCTACCTACACCATGCCTTCGACAGCAGTTCAACAACAATATTGTCTGTCACCTCACCCATCAAGAAGAGGAAAATGGTCAGTCACGAACGCGGCAGGGTCTGTCAGGAACCAGTGCTCAGTGAACTGTCGCTGAAACTGCCCGCTACTCCTGTCAATATGGCCGGTTCCCCACGTGACGTCCAAGGGACGCCACTCTCCCTTGATAAAGACGATGTTCCAGGCGTGGTTTGTTTTACTCTGCGCCGTGAAGACAGTTTCTGGGTCGTAGCCCACCCCTTTGTCCAAGCCGCTGACAATCTGACATGGTATGTTGACTTGTCTGCGATGTTGGAATAAAAAACCAAATGGTTCTATTACTGTTAAATTACGGGCCCCAGTAGCTCAGTTGGTTTGAGCGTCGGATTCACATGCTAATGGTTGTGGGTTCGAATCCCGGGGTGCGCTACATTAAAACTGGCCTTCTCACTGTCCTATCTTAACATCATGGTTGTTCTGGTAGTGTCAGTATAGGATTAGATACGTCCCCCTTCCCCCACTTCCCTGGGATGGTTATCCCCGTCGGCCATATCACCTGAGGTGGGTGTCGACGTAAAAACAGAACCAAATCAATCAATCAAATACTGTTAAATTATTCGTCTAATATTCAGGGGAGGGGGGGGGGTGCACCTCTTGGCGACCACTTTTTCAAAGAAAAACAGTGGCAAAAAAGGAAGAAAGGCAGATCTCCGATACTACACATTGAGAACATAACCCACACCAATGGCCTTAATATTCCAGAAGTTGTCCACAAAAGTCAAGACAGAGTGGCCTGGAGGCAGGTGGTGGTGTAAAAGAGCGCAGCAGCCAACACTGAACCCAGTGTCGCCGACAGGTGAGACAGGTGAGACAGGTGAGACAGGTGAGAATCAGGGGTGGGGTGGGGTGGAGAATGGACTCCTAACTTTAAGCTATTAAGCAATGAGGTGGCAGAGACTTTTTTACTCTCAGTTGTCTTTTTTGAAGAATTCTCCTGCTCGTCCAGACAAAAGGTAAGTCTGGTTGTTTTTCCTCCAGTTTTGTGTGTGTGTGTGTTTGTTCTGTTATTTGTTGTCTTATGTTCATGCTGGACAAAGATCACTTGCCCAAAACTTTGCGCCTGTCTTGCCTTGTTATGTTAACGAAACGTGCGTTCTGATGCTACAACTTTGAAGAGCAGTTCGAAATTGAACCATAGATTATGCAAAGGCAGACGGGCAGTCAGAAAAGATAACTTGTTTGATGGAAAAGACTATAAAAGATAGGAAAGGCAAGTGTGGCAATTTGTGTATTGGATGCGGAATTTAATAAGGAACCAGTAGAACGTAATACTCAGTGGAGTAGTTTTGTAAAATTACATAAAGTTATTTTATATATATGTATATGTTCCTTTTTTGAAGATAAGATGCACAGATACGTACGTCATTTACATGTAACCAAGATTATTCCAGTGATAGGCTGATAAAACACTCGTATAAAATACAGACTAGATAAAACATCAGCTAGGTAGGGCCTCATAGACAGGTAAAAGACAGGCTTGGTAGGGTCTCAGGACCTGGCCAGCTCATGGGTTTAAGTGCAGGCTTAAGGCTTGTGCCATGATCATCAATACATATGGCACCTGTGACGTTAGTGCATATGAAATTCATTCCGAGCACGGAGACGTCATTTTGCGAAACTGCAACGAAGTAGTTCTGTCGTGTTTTGAATTTGTTTTTTATTTGAATGAGTCTGACTGCATTGTTTTGAACTAATTGTTAAAGCATGATAACTCATCAGCAGGAATTCCAGGCAACACGGTTGCAGTGGTCAAGATGATTCAATCATGACAAGAGCAGAAACAAACTGGACAATGACAGACTTATAAGAAAAGATCTAACAGAAGATGGCTTATGCTGTTTTCCGTCTTGAAGAACAGTGAAGTGTACTTACGCATGAAATGAGCTGAGTCGACATAGATCTCAGAATCTTTGACATTAGATTTAGACAGTATCAAAGCCTTCCTCTCACCCCAGAGACGGAGAAGAACGAGAGAAAGAGAGAAAGATCCTCTTCCAGGTTCTCTCTACTCCGACTGTCTCCCTACTCTCCTCCCATTCATCACTGACATCATCAACACTTCTCTTCAAACTGGAACTGTCCCAGATTCTTTCAAGTCTGCTATCGTTCACCCTCTCCTCAAGAAACACAATTTAGACCCAAATGAACTGAAAAATTACCGGCCTATCTCTAATCTCTCTTTCTTGTCAAAACTCCTTGAAAAATTCGTCCTCAACCAGCTGAACTCTCACCTGTCTGCCAACAATCTCCTCAATCCTTTCCAGTCAGCCTACCGCCAGTGCCATAGCACTGAAACTGCCCTACTACACATTCTCAACAATCTCCTCCTTGCAACTGATACTGGCAAAGTCTCTCTCCTCACGCTCCTTGATCTGTCTGGAGCCTTTGATACCATTGATCATGGTATTCTTCTTTCTAGACTTCATCATACTTTTGGCATCTCTGACATTGCTCTGTCCTGGTTCACTTCATACCTATCAAACAGAAAACAAACTGTTCTCATCAATGGCACTTACTCTCAACCTGCATACCTGACCTGTGGTGTTCCACAAGGATCTGTCCTTGGCCCTGTTCTTTTCACTCTTTACACCTCCCCCCTGTCCACCATCATCAACTCCCACTCTATAAAACACCACTTCTATGCTGATGACACCCAACTTCAAGACAGTGACTCACCTGATAATATACATCGCCTGTTGACTCGCACCATTGAGTGTTACTCGAACATTAAGAACTGGATGACGTTCAACAAACTTCAGCTTAATGACGACAAGACAGAAGCTATCCTTATTGGCACCCTTCAGAAACTTTCTCAGCTGCCTCCTCTTTCTCTCCCATTATGTAACACATCAGTCCCAATTTCTGATTCAGCTAAAAACCTTGGTGTCTGCATTGACTCTACCCTCTCCATGAACAACTTTGTTTCTCAAACTGCCACATCTTGCTACTATCATCTCCATCGTATAAGGCTGATCAGGAAGTATCTCTCTGTCGAAACAACTGCAAAACTCGTTCTCTCCTTCATAATGTCTCGCATTGACTATTGCAATTCACTCCTGTCTGGTCTTCCTGCCTCCACCATTCACATCCTACAGCGCATTCAAAACAATGCTGTACGCCTTGTACTCAAAAAGAAAAAAAGCTGACCACATATTTCCTCTCCTGGCACAACTTCACTGGCTCCCTGTATCAAAGCGCATATAGTACAAACTAGACACCACGTGCTACAAAAGCCTCAATAACGCAGCCCCCCGATTACCTGTCAAGCCTACTTGAGATCTATCTTCCCTCACATACCATCCGCTCTGCCTCCGATCCTCTGACTTTTCGCTTTCCACGCACTAAGCTCAATACCTATGGTCCACGAGCCTTCTCTGTTTCTGGTCCACTCTCCTGGAACAAACTTCCTCTCTCAGTCCGTCAGCAACCTACTTTTGTCTCCTTCAAGTCCGCTCTCAAAACTCACCTTTTCTCCTCCGCATAAAATCCTAACCTCACTCAACCCCCCCCCCCCCACCCTCTGCAGCCTGTCTCCGCTCGGAGGGGAATCACATGGCTACAATATATAATTGTATATGCTCTGCTATCTATAATTTTTCATTGCTTTTATTCTTGCTTTTATTGCTTTTATTCTTTCTCCCCATTTATAGCCATGCGCGCGCGCGCGCGCGCGCGTGTGTGTGTGTGTGTGTGTGTGTGTGTGTGTGTGTGTGTGTGTGTGTGCGTGCCTGTGTGTGCGTGCGTGCGTGCGTGCGTGCGTGCGTGCGTGTGTGTCTGCTTCAGCGCTTAGATTTGATTTTATCAAG
>JAPXFY010000026.1:16088200-16093200 GCA_030674185.1 Monoplex corrugatus | reverse complement strand
CACAGGCCCGACTCGTTTTTTCGCCTTCTTCTGAAGGACCAGACGTTCAGTTCGATTTTCTGGTCAAACTGACGAGAAAAGTCGGGGCCTCAACGGGGAAACGAACCTTGTAAACTTGAGTTTAGTCACTGGCAGGCAAATGTCTGAACCATTTTGCCATTATTCTTCACCTGTGAATATGTTATCTAAACGGTTATGGCCCACTTATAGATAAGCTGTGTACATGTTTCAGGTCAGCTTGCTTTGCAGTTGTCAACACCTGGATAAGCGATAACATGATCTAACATAACAATTACATGCTAAACCACTGAACACATTCTGCCTGTCATACATGTAGATCTAGTCACTCACGAATGGAGATATTGCACAAGGCCAAACAGCTTGTCATTTTTCAGTAAGCCATATCTAGTCACCGGTAAAACACGCATGTATGTATTGGTTTACATACCGCTGAGTGTCCTGGGTTAAATCAGCTGGTTTCGTTTCAATAGCCTGCACCTACTTGCACGCTGGCAACTGTATGTTATTTGTTGTTATTGTTATTGTTGTTTAAAGCCCAGCCGACTGCGTAGAGCCATATCAGGGCTATAATCGCTTCAAAACATACAAAACTTCAACAGGAGAAAAAGCAAAGAAAATTAAGTACACATATCAATGCATTCACGCACATAATCTACGGACGTGCCCCTGGCATTGACCACTCCGTCCAATTTGTCACGCAGGGGATTTAAAAAACACACCTAAATACAAATTTAAGTATTCCTAAGGACACCAAAACATATAAAAAACGGGCATAAATTACCTCCCTGGAGCCAAAAAAATGCACTTAAATTAATACATGTACCCAATTATCAATCTAAAGAAAAAGTACGTAAAGACTTTATTGAACACATACAGGTGAATGGATCAAAAAGGCAGAAAACGATAGGAAGAAATGACAGAAAGCAAAGGAACTAAGCAGAAACAAAGAGAGTGACAGAAACGAGGACATTTCTTGTACATAATTTCCAGAAGGTTGGGATACTACGTATACTAAAAGAGCCCCCTGCATCCCCACGGAGAGAGGCAACTTATTTGTAGGTTTCATTTATATTAAAGAGATGGAACAGGACCAGAGTGTTCCTGTAACCTTACGGTCATAAGACAGTAGGGTGATAGAGACCTCTCTACTCTTGAACAGTATTTCGAGGGCTAGTCCCACTCCTCTCATTTGCTGCTTTACCTTCTCCGACACAAAACAAGGTTAGTGACTTACTAATCTACAACTTGGTGAATTGAAGGGCCAATGTGCAGTGTTTCACAAAACACAGAACACAAGTATACGCGCACAGGTCTAAAAAGCATTTTGAATTTCATTGGCTATATCACCTATTTCCATTTTCATACTCGTAATAAATGGTCCGTTTCCTCGTTTGACGACTCTCTTGATCCAAGTCAATAAATAGCAATGGCAAAATTCGGTAATAAACTAATGTGTAACCTACATCCAACCATTCATGTACTCTACCTTTTTTCATTAAAAGACGCCTACGTAGGATTAATACACTCTATAGTTTCATTTGATAACGCTAAGACAAAACTAAGCACTAACTTTCAAAACAATTATGGACAATGAAAACAGGCCTACCCGCACAGGGAAGTAAGTCGCTAGACGTTTTCACGAAGCACTGAAAACGTGTACCACTTCTACCGTTCTCGTTGATAAACTAAACGAGCTATGGGCAGGTTCGTAGTCGTTGCAGGCTTTATACACGAAGAAGTGCGCATGTGACTTCCTTATGCCAAGGGACTTTGAATGTCCATTTTTAATTTATAACACACTACTGTGACTAGACCAGGAGAGCAGACGACAAAGAGAGCTGACGCGTGCACTAATTCAATTCAACGACTTGTACAGTTAGGATCTTTTTTTTTTCTTCCTCTTTTCCTTGCACACGGTACTTTTTGTTATGACTAGATAAAGCAGACGACAAAGATAACACACGCGTGTACCACTTCAATTCAAATGTTTTTTTGTTGTTTTTTTCCATACGATACTTCGCGTTGTGTTGAAATTGCTGCGCCATGATGTCCTTGTTCAAACACAGGACGAACCTATTAATAGCACTGACGAGGGAATTACGTGTTCGACAAGGCAGTCGAAACTACAGCCGTACACACAAGGTAAGATGCACACGTATGCACCTGCCTTCGCGTCGATCATTATCACACATCATTGATTTTATGGTCGGCTTTCGGGATAGCGTAGTAGTACTCACAAATTCACGAAGTCACACTCACACTACACACCACACACCACACACACACACACACACACACACACACACACACACACACACACACACAACACACACACAGACGGACGTACACACACACATACACACACGCACGTACGCACACACACTTACACGCACACACACGCACGCACACACACGCACACGCACTACATACATACACACACGAACATATACACACACTTTCTCTTATATCGTTACTATACACTTTTTAGCCTATTGTTAAATTTCAAGATAGCACACAGTTGTTGTAATTACCCTACACACACAACACACACACACACACACACACACACACACACACACACACACACACACACACACCTCCTCTCTCTCTCTCTCTCTCTCTCACACACACACATCTATCTATCTATCGATCTGTCTGTCTATCTATCTATCTATCTATTTGTCTGTCGGTCTGTCTATCTTTCCCGCTGTCTATATATATCTATTCATATGTCTGTCTATCTATCTGTCTGTCTATCTATTTATCAATGTGACTATATATCTTTTGATCTGTCTCTGTCTGACTGTCTGTCTATCTGTCCTGTTTACTGATACCGATGCACCAAAAAAAAAGGAATGGTACTGACCCCATTGTTATTCCTTTCTCTCTCTATATATATATATATGTATGTACTTGTGACTGAAGGGTCATCCACAATGACTGTGTGATAGACAAATACCTACCAACAACAGCTGAAAAAGACATCAATGTATGTACATGTGTAGGTCTATGTACCGCTGTGTGTCCTTGGTTACGTCAGCCGGACGTCAGCTGGTAATCTCTCGAACACCACACACACACACACACACACACACACACACACACACACACACACACACACACACACACACACAACACATACACACAACACACACATACACACACACACACACACACACACACACACACACACACACACAACAAACACACACAAACACACACACACCCACACACACACACACAAACACTAATATCACTCATAGTGAACAGACGTTAAATCAAAGAACGAACGAACGAACAACACACACACACAACACACACACTTGGGTTTCTGAAGACACACCTACTGCTGAATTCCAAGGGAGGTAACACAGCTTTACTGCAGAGCAAGGAAACATGGCACACTTGGCATTGATCTCCCTTACACTTTGTATGTCACAAATGCTCGTTCTTTGTGACGAGCGCTGTCTCAGTGTGTGTGTGTGTGTCTGTTTTTCTTTTGTAAAGGGAAATTGTTTGATATCGACGGGACAGCGGTTTGCATTTGTATGTCGGCCAGTGTGTCTGAGATTAACAGGTGTTGGAATGTTGTTGTTTTTTTTCAACTGTTTTTTCGATGGATCTTTATTACTGTTGAGTATTAAATGCGTCAGTTTGAAAGTTATGACGTTAAAGTCAATGTTAACGCCCCCCCCCCCCCCAAAAAAGTATATGTACATGCATGTATACATACACACATACATAAAACATACATACATACATATGTATACATATATATATATACATATAATAGATATAGATATATAGATAAGTATATATATGTGTGTGTTGTGTGTGTTTGTGTTGTGTGTGTGTGTGTGTGTGTGTGTGTGTGTGTGTGTGTGTGTGTGTGTGTGTGTGTGTGTGTGTGTGTGTGTGTGTGTGAACAGAACTTCCGAGAATACTTGCATTTTGTTGCCACTGTAGTAATAGTCTACTACTGTTGATTCTCGCTTAACGTCAATTCTTAATTTTTGGTTCATCTAACGCCTTTTCAAGGTCACAGTCATGTCGAAGAGAAAAAAAAAAAAAAGAAAAGAAATTTCTAAAATAAGTTTTGTCTAAAACAGAAATTGTTGGAATGACCATACTATCTAGTTTGTATTTTAATTATTACTCGTCTTATTTGTAGCGTATTTGTTTGATCATCTCGTTTGTATTATACTTGTTACTACCTTGTGTGTGTATACATATATATATATATATGTATAATATAATAATGTATATATGTATGTATATGTGTGTGTGTATATATATACATATACATATATGTATGTATATATACATGTATATATGTATAGGTATCTGTATCATCATTGTTATTATCATCATTAGTAGTAATAGTAGTAGTAGTAGTAGTAGTAGTAGTAGTAGTAGTAGTAGTAGTGATAGAAATAATAATAATAATAATAATAATAATAATATAGTATAGTAGTAGTAGTAATGAGTAGTAGTAGTAGTAGTAGTAGTATAGTAGTAGTAGTAGTAGTAGTAGTAGTAGTAGTAGTAGTAGTAGTAGTAGTAGCAGTACTATTATCACTATTATTAAATAGCGCCTTGCTGGCCAGTTCTGACATAACTGGGTTTCAGATATACACACCAAAGAACGTTTTGAACTGTATGCAAACTTTGAAAGAACATTTAAGTGTGAACAAAATGTTGAATATCGTAAATCAAGAATTTTGAGAGACGTCTCCGCAGAGATTAGGAATGTCATTGATCTCCTCGCATGAAAACAGATACAACAATAACATGAAAATGAATGAAAATTTATATCGCGCAACAAAAATCTCCATGCTATAAAAGCATGCTCGCGGCGCACGGTGGGGGGGAGGGGGGGCATAAAAACAATTCCACACAGCCTTTGCACCAACATTCATAAAGGCATTCAAGGTATTCACATTCAAATAAGCAATCCCATACAACATTAGAAAAAGTGT
>JAPXFY010000026.1:16068200-16083200 GCA_030674185.1 Monoplex corrugatus | reverse complement strand
CCCAAGATCCCACCATTTGAAGACAGTTAGCTGCATTGCCTTCTGAGTCTTTGTTAAAAAAAATGTGACATGATATGAATTTGAGCGAACCCAGATCCCACCTTTGAAGACCAGTTAGCCTTCTTGCCTTTCTGAAGTCTTTGTTAAAAAAATGTGAACATGAATATGAATTTGAAGCGAACCCAGATCCACCCTTTGAAGACCAGTTAGCCTTCTTGCCTTTCTGAAGTCTTTGTTAAAAAAAATGTGAACATGAATATGAATTTGAAGCGAACCCAGATCCCACCTTTTGAAGACCAGTTAGCCTTCTTGCCTTTCTGAAGTCTTTGTTAAAAAAATGTGAACATGAATATGAATTTGAAGCGAACCCAGATCCCACCCTTTGAAGACCAGTTAGCCTTCTTGCCTTTCTGAAGTCTTTGTTAAAAAAATGTGAACATGAATATGAATTTGAAGCGAACCCAGATCCCACCCTTTGAAGACCAGTTAGTCTTCTTGCCTTTCTGAAGTCTTTGTTAAAAAAATGTGAACATGAATATGAATTTGATGCGAACCCAGATCCCACCCTTTGAAGACCAGTTAGCCTTCTTGTCTTTCTGAAGTCTTTGTTAAAAAAAAAAGTGAACATGAATATGAATTTGAAGCGAGAGTGAAAGATGGGAGTCGCCCTCGCGGTGCTGGCCCCGGGAAACGTTGAAATCCCTGCCACCACACTCCCTACCACCCCAGGGTTGTGGAACTATCTAGGTGGGGCCTCAGGACCTGGCCAGCTCAAGGGTTTATGTGCAGGTTTAAGGCTCGTGCCGTGATCATTCTGGATCTTCTCCATCACATGGCACCTGTGACGTTAGTGCATATGGAATTCATTCCGAGCGCGGAGACGTCATCCTGAGAAACTGAAACTGAAACTGAATGAACATTGTGATCTTGAAAGGTAACGACCCATATGCGCTGAGATGGTCAGGAAAGGAGAGGATTAGTAAAATCGCAGGCGAACGGATGTAACAACAGAGTTCGGTTCCAAGTTTGATTTGGAGTTTGTTTAAGGATTCATAGCGTACAGACAATTCCATGTGTGCGCCACCCAAATCCGCAGCTATTGCCTGGCAAACGTGCTAAGTCTACGCAAAACCCTTGCACTATTTAAGTCTTGAATGGGTGGGGTAGAGTAAAAGACCCATCAAACACTAAGCTGACACTACCATATGATGGAAACATTCAGATGGGCAGCCAAAAGGTCAGTTTGTTTATGTTGTGGGTTGGGTTTGAGCTCGAGATAGCAGATCTTGAGTTTACAGCTTTGTTGAAAGACTGTCACTCTGTGTTTTCCTTCAGCACTCAAAATCAAAATCCCAATTACAAACTCCAAGTTTAAGATCAATTACAAGTCTCCTGTTTTCTAAATTAAAAACTGTTACTCAGCAGCCGTCCATTTGTATCTACTGATGATAAAAGCGTTCATACCAACAGATGCCCATCAATTAACACCAGGAAGAGAGTTCTTGAATGTTACATAGAACCAATACTGTTGCACGGTTGTGAGGCGTGGACAGTCAACACACAAACCCTGAACAAGATTGAGGCAGCCGAAATGTGGTTTCTAAGAAGAATATTGAGAGTTCCACAGACAGCAAAGAAAAGAGACGAGACAGTCTTGATGGAGACAGACACAAGAAGATAATTGATAAAGAAGATTAGAAAAAGACAAGCAACATTTATAGGCCATTTTATGAGAAAAGGGGAATTGGAGCACTTGGTCACAACAGGAAAGCTGGAGGGAAAAAGAACAGAAGATAGACCCAGGGAGAAAATATTGGACAGACGTGCAGGGTGGCTGAGGACAGAGAGGGTGGTAGATATACTTGCAGCAACAAGGGATAGCTGCATATGGATGGCCATGATCGCCAACGCCATGCGGCAGGGTACTTGAGGATGAGGATGATGATGATGATGATGAGGACGATGATGGTGATGATGATGATGATGATTATGATGATGATGATGATGATGATGATGATGACCCACACTAGGTATTGTTTTATGAATCAGATTTATACATTACCCATGTATATGCTGACACAGACGTGCATATGTTTTTTTGTTCAGTTTTGTCACAACATATTTTCTTCATGTCAAAAGCAGATAGCTTTTTTCCAGGAAGAGCATGTCGTCATTGCGTGGCACCAAATCTTTCTTTCTATTTTTCTGACCGGGTATACTCTTGTTTATTTCCTTTTGTGGCATTTCATAGAGTTTTTAGCAGAAATTTCTCCTGTGGTTTGCCATTACCTTCTGGAGTGGCAGTGCACTTACTGTGCAGGATCCTGACCATTGTTCCACTTCTACCTACCCGGATAGACACAGGTACTACCATTACTATTATCTGGTAGTAGCCAACAGCTAACATGACTGGACAGCATCTCTGACACCTGCAAGCTGTGGCTCCATGACATACACAGGAGCAGAGACTGTGTTCGCCTGGTGATCCGTCATGACAAAGAGCGGAGCTCCCACCGTCGTCCAAGGTGATGGAGATGGATGAGATGAGATACTTTTGTTTTCTTCTTAAAACCATGAACAACAACTTTACTCCTTTTTTCCAGTGTCAAAGTATGTATACTGAATACGAGATCGTGGTTTATTCTCTCATCCAAAAAACAAAAAACGAAATCGTCATGGTAGGTCTAGTGAATGAGTGGGGCTGGGGTGGGAGAGAAAACTGCTTGATTTAGCTAAGAATCGAACTCAGAACCTTCCGTTTCCCAAGTGAGTGCTCTAACTGCTAGGCAAACATGATCGCCAGATATATGTATTCACATTGATTTAATGAATATGCACACCAATCATTCATATTAAATTTAAAACGAAACAATGAGGTAAATGACCTCATTATGCTTTGAATGAGAGAATACCATTAACTTTTGAATTGCACCCAACGAAATTCCTACAGAAACGAAACTAATTATGTTATCTTCGTACAAAAAAAAAAAAAAAAAAAAGTTTCCAGAGTTGACGCCACACTTGGAGATAGTTGTGGAGAAAGCACAGGAGAGAAGTTAAGAGGAAAGGAGAAAACGAGAGAGAGAGAGAGAGAGAGAGAGAGAGAGAGAGAGAGAGAGTGAGAGAGAGTGAGAGAAGAGAGAGTGAGAGAGAGAGAGAGAGTGAAAGAGACAGAGACAGAGAAAGGCAGAGAAAGAGAGTGAGAGAAAGAAAGGTGGGGGAAAAAAAAACAGAGCGAGAGAGAAAGTGAAAGTGAAAGATAGAGAGAGAAGACAGAGAGAGAGAGAGAGGGAGGAGAAAGAGAGAAAAAGAAATAGAGAGAGAGGGTTTATAGTTTAGATGGTTTATTCATACAATAGCCCCCCCCCCCCCCCCCCCCCCCCCCTCTCAAGATGGAGTAGAAAGAACAAATAACCAGCATATGCTAATTTAAAATCGTGACAATCACATCATTATGATTTTTTTCCTTGCTATAAGTTTGGCCTTATTATCAGTCTGAAAAGACAAGAGATCAAGGGCAGAACTTCAGTGAAAATCCAGGCATAAGCATCAGCGATTGATTACGTCCTCCAAGTGGGAAATGACGTCACCTGCCCACCATCGACATTCTCCAGCAAGCTGTTCCATGACGCAAAACTCAACAGGTGGATAGGGAAAGCAACAGCGGATGCCACGGCCAAACTATGTCAAAGAGAGTTGGGTGGGTGGGTGGGAAATAACAAAGTTCACCATGGGTGGGAAATAACAAAGTTCACCATGGGTGGGAAATGACAAAATGGGAAATAACAAATTCACCATGGGTGGGAAATAAAGTTCACCATGGGTGGGAAATAACAAAGTTCACTATAGTCACAAGACTGGAACGAACAGAGCCTGCATGCACACTGAGTACCGTTCTGTGAAGCAGCAAGAGCTATGCCAAGGGTACTGCCTCAATAGCTTCCACCTGCGGTGCTTACGCTGGGTCTGGGCATTTCCTGGAAGGACCGCGTGCCAAACATGGACGTCCCAAATAGAATGAATCCCTCTTGAACAAACTCCAGCTCCATGTAAAATTCTTTTCTCAACTCCCATTTGTGATGGGGCTAACACAGCCTATACTACAATAAACTCTTCATTCATTCATTCAATTCCATTCATTCATTCATTCATTCATTCATCATTCATTCATTCATTCATTCATTTTCTCCCAGTACTGTCCAGTTTTACATTAACCTGAGCTCTTTGAACAATTACATTTCATTTGAATTAGTACATATTGTGCATGGGAAGATCTTCTATGGGCGAGGGCTGGGTGTAAAAACGCATTATTGTGCTTATACAACTATTCTCTAAAATAGAAAAAAATACTCTCTCTCTCTCTCTGTCTCTGCTCTCTGTCTCTTCTGTCCTGTCTGTCTGTCTGTCTGTCTGTCTGTCTCTCTCTCTCTCTCTCTCTCTCTCTCTCCCCCCTCCTCTCTCTCTCTCACTCTCCGTTCCTTTCTCTTTCTGTCTTAAGTCACATTAAAAACAGCAGAACCGCCATCGTGCAAAGAAGAGTACTAATGCAAAGGTTGCTTTTACTAGGGATCTAGGGATTTCTCATTTGTTTCAAACGCATTCTGTCAGTTCTTTTGAAAGGCATTAAGCATCGTAAAAGTGGAAGTGTGTTCCATGTCTGTCCCACTCTTCGCACTCTTCAGTATTTGCTGTCTGTCTTTGCCCCTTGGAGTTTAAGTGTACGCATTTATTCGCTTCTACATTTCTCTGTTTATTCATTATTTTGAACTGCATCGTTTTCTGCATCATTCCAGTGTCGCTGTTCCCGCCTGCGCCGCTCATTTTAGCTCTACAAGACACCTCCCACCGCAACAAAACTCGGATCATCACGAGAGGTTGATAGGTTTAAATATCTGTAACGGCCATTTACCAGACTGCAGGTGTACATCAGAAATACAAAGCAGAACTGGCCAAGCCAAAATAGCATTCAAGAAGATGAAAAGCGTTCTTACCCACAAATGACTGTCAATTAACATAGGGAAGAGAGTTTTTGAATGTTGTATAGAACCGATAATGTTAAACGTTGGAGGCGTGAACATCAACACGCAAAACCAGAACAAGCTTGAGGCAACCAATGTGTGATTACTAAGAAGAATGTTGAGAGCTCTAGGGACAGCAAAGAAAACAAACGAGACAATCTTAATGGAGACAGACACAAGAAGATCATTAATAAAGAAGATTAGGAAATTACAAGCAACATTTATAGGCCATTTTATGAGGAGAGGGGAATTAGAGCACCTGGTAACAAAGGAAAGTTTGAGGGAAAGAGAACAGCAGGTAGACCCAGGGAGAAAATACTGGATGGAGTGGCTGAAGACAGAGAGGGTGGAAGATGTGCTTGCAGCAACAAGGTATAGATGCATAAAGAGGGCCATGATCGCCAAAGCCATGCGGCAGGGCACATGATGATGATGATGATGGTGATGATGATGATGATGAATATTGCAGGCATACACATACACACACATTCACGCACACATGTGCAATCCACAAGTTGACCAACAATTCAAATGACCACGTAAGTAACTAGTCAACTGGCCACTGAACTGAACACAGAAAGAAATACAAAGCACATGTTAACTCATCAGAAGTTATCAGAAGAAGAAAGAAAAGGAGGACAGATAATATAGCCTGACGATCTTTCTTCTTTTTTTTAACTGAGACGTGCTACACTAGTCTGTTAGCTCCATTTGTGCCCCCCTTACTCGGTGATAATGAAGCAAGATCAGCTGAGATAGAGCTTGCCAAGAAGGGAGTACAGTATCCCCCCCCCCCCCCTCTCCCAGCCTATTTCGACAAACGAGCAGGCAAGTGGCTTCATAGTCCTCACCGGGCCGAGACAATTACCAGCATTTGGCCCCACAACAACGGGACGTCACTCTAACAAGCTAACTAGCATGGCAGAAGATCAGTTTGGATAATTTCCCTTTGGGATAAATGCCCCAATAAGAGTGTGATGTCAGGTTTATAAGTTTATGTGTTAGATCGTTAAAAGCTGCTGCAGCACAATCTGTTCTCATGAAGACCTCATCTGTTATTTCGATGTAGGTGGAAATCAATGGTCAGTTTGTATGTCTCTCTCTGTCTCTCTGTCTCTCTGTCTCTCTGTCTCTGTCTCTTGTCTCTGTCTCTGTCTGTCTCTCTCTCTCTCTCTCTCTCTCTCTTTGCATTTGTGTGTTTGTGTGTTGCTTTCATCTTCGACAGTATCTCTCCTGTGCGCGTGCCTGTTTCTGTTCATGTACGTAGTGATGTACTGCAACCTTATCATTGGCATTTATATATACACTACCGTGGTATGTTTTTCGTGTCAGGAAGCCACCCATCCTCCATGTTTCCTCATTAAGTGACCTTATGGCATACAACATTCAACTGGCCGTTTTAGTATTTTTCTGTATTGCCATCTCGCCAATATCAATGTGAACGTGCACCATAGAATATATAATACTGTTTCATGAAATAAATGAGTGTGTAGATATTTAATGTACCACTGTCAACATTCACCAGGCCATATGTAATTGAGATTATTTTTTACAATGAATAACTGGTGCACATATCCATTAGATCAATGGTCTTTGATTTAACAACTTTGAAATCAGAAATCAGAAGGATTGTGTTCATTTACTGGAACGATTGGAGAAGACTGTCAATTCATTTCCAGACTTGTTTCAATTGTGTACAAGGACTGTAACGATGCTCATTTGGCTTACTGCCCAAATACCATGTCTTTGTGAGAGTTTTGTATCCTGTTACAACTTCCAAAACGTCTTTGTGAGGTTTAAACCTTTTAATTCCCGCATCCCTGTCTACCTACATCCTCCAATGTCAACCATGTTAGCAAAGCAAAAACTTGACCCTTTGACTCTCTCACCCTATCCACCAGCTTCCTGCAGGAAGCTGGTGGATAGGATAAGGGAGTCAAAGGGTTAAGCTTTTGCAGTTGGTGGATAGGGTTTGGGAGTCAAAGTGTTAATGTTTTGGAGCACACATAGTTTATTGATTAACATTTGAGCCTTCTCTCTTTCTCTCTCTGTCTTTCAAGATTAGTTCCTTAATCACCACTCTCAAACCAATGTGACAGACCCCAAGTCGAAGACATCTACTAGAGCACAATGTGTGGATTTCAAAATGGCAACCATAAAACTTTACTTCCACATCACAGCGAACAAAAGTTAGAAAAATACGTTAATTAAAATGAAATCTTGTTTCTGTGATAAGCCGCATGAAAGCGATCGTCACCATTCACGTAGTCAAGTAACAAGCCAAAAGTACTATCAGGCGTGAATCCCCAGAGAAGGATGTAGTTAATGAAATACCCGACTTCAAAATGTCAATACAAACAAAATACAGGTGACAAAAACATACGACACATACCATCTGACCATTGATTCCCACCTACATCGACTGTACCAATAAGGTTTTAATGAGGACTGATTGTGCTGCAGCAGCTTTTAATGATCTAACACATGACCGTATAAACCTGACATCACACTCTTATTGGGGCATTTTCCCCGAAGGGAGATAATCCAAAGTGATCTTCTGCCATGTTAGGTAGCTTGTTAGGGTGACGTCCCGTTGTTGTGGGGCCAAATGCAGGTAATTGTCTTGGCCCTGGTGAGGACTATGAAGCCACTTGCCTGTTCGTTTATCTGAATAGGCCTTGGGGGAGGGGGGGTACTCCCTTCTTGGCAAGCTCTATCTCATCTGATTTTCCTTCATTATCACTGAGTAAAGAGGGGCACAAATTGAGCTAATAGACTAATGTAGTGTATCTGAGTTAATGAGAGAGAGAGAGAGAGAGAGAGAGAGAAGAGAGAGAGAGAGAGAGAGAAAGAGAGAGAGAGAGAGGAGAGAGGAGAGAGATTGTCAGCCTATATTTTCTATCTTCCTTTTCTTTCTTTTTCTGACAACTTCTGATGAGTTTTATGTGGTTTGTATTTGTTTCCGTGTTCAGTTCAATGGTTAACATACCAGTTAGTTATGTGGTCAGTTGAATGGATAGTCAACCGGTGGATTGCGCATGCATGAGTGTTATGTGTGTGTACGTGTATGTGTATGTCTGCAATATTATGGCTATCATATTACCCTTATACCACTCGCTCTGGTTTCCCAACTCAAATACACCACGTAGTTTTCAAAACTCCATAAAGCCATATATGGAAGGAAACGGCACTGATTTCGCTCTCTTTCTATCTCTTTCTCTTTTTATCTATTTCTCTCTGTCTCTGTGTCTCTGTCTCTGTATGTCTGTCTGTCCATGTCTGTTTCTCTCTTTCTCTCTGTGTCTCTGTCTCTCTCTCTCTGCTCTGGATGTCTTTCTCTGTCTCTCTGTGTCTCTCTGTGTCTCTATCTCTCTTTCTGTCTCTCATCTCTCTCTCTCTCTCTCTCTCTCTCTCTCTCCTGTATGTATTTGTGGGCCATCTGTGAGCAAGGCATGCACACTGGCTTTTAACTTCCACCTCTCCCACTCTCACTCTCTCTCACTCTCTCTCTCCCTGTCTGTCTCTCTGTCTTCTCTCCCTGTCTCTCTCTCCTCTCTCTCTCGTCTCACTCTCTCTGCTCACTGTCTGCTCTTCTGTCTGTCTCTCTCTCTCTCTCTCTCCTCTCTCTCTCTCTCCTTTATCTCTCTGTTCTCTTCTCTCTCTCTCACCTCTCACTCTCCGTCTAACTCTCTCTCTCATTGTCCCTTCTGTCTGTCTCTCTCTCTCTCCCTGTCTCACTCTCTGTCTCTCACTTCTGTCTCTCACTCTCTCTCACTCTCTCACTTGTCTAACGCTGTCTGTCCCTCTGTCTCTCTCTCTCTCTTTTCTCTCTCTCACTCTCTGTCTCACGCCCCCTTTCTCTCTCTCTCTCTTCTTTCTCTCTCACTCACTCTCTGTCTCACACCCTCTTTCTCTCACTCTCTCTCTCTCTCACTCTTCTCAGCTCTCTCTCTCTCTCTCTCTCTCTCTCTCTCTCTCTCACTCACTAACTCACCCTCTTTCTCAATCTCTCACTCTCTTCTCACATTCTCTGTCTGTCTGTCTGTCTGTCTGTCTCTCTCTCTCTCTGTCTATGTGTCTCTCTGTCTTTGTCTCTCTCTGTCTCTGTTTCTGTCTGTCCTGTCACTCTCTGTGTCTCTCTCTGTCTGTGTGTCTCTCTGTCTGTGTGTCTCTCTGTCTGTCTCTGTCTCTGTCTATGTGTCTTGTCTCTCTCTCTGTCCTCTCTCTCTCTCTGTCTGTGTGTCTGTCTGTCTCTGTCTCTCTCTATGTGTCTCTGTCTCTCTCTCTGTCTCTCACTCTCTTCTCTCTGTCACTCTGTCTCTGTTTTTGTCTCTGTCTCTGTTTCTGTCTCTCTCTGTCTCTGTCTCTCTCTGTGTCTCTGTCTCTCTGTCTCTCCCTTCCCTCCTCTCTATTTTTCTCTCTCATTATCTCTCTCTTTTTCTCTATTCCTCTCTCCCTCTTTTTCTTTCTCTCTCTCCCCCTCCCTCCCTCTCTGTCTGTGTGTGTGTCTCTGTCTGTCTCTGAATGTATCTGTGGGCCATCTGTGAGGAAGGCATGCAGTAAACTGGCAGCTTTCAGGCTTTTAGCAACAAAGTGCTGTCACCTGTGTGTTGTCCTTTACTCTGAAAGCACTTTTCCCTCCAGCACACCTGGCTTTTAACTACCACCTCTCTCTCACTCACTGTCACTCTCTCTACCTCTCTCTCTCTCTCTCTCTCTGTCTTCTCTCCTTGTCTCTCTCTCTCTCTCTCACTCTCTGCCTCACTCTTTCGCTTTGTCTGTCTGTCTGTCTCTCTCCCTCTCTCTGTTTCTCTGTTTCTCTCACTCTCTCACTCTCTGTCTTACTCTCTCTCCCTGTCTCTTCCTGTCTCTCTCTCTCTCTCTCTCTCACTCTGTCTCACACTCTCACTCTCCGTCTCACGGTCTCTGTCTCTCTGTCTCTCTCACTCTCTGTCACACGATATCTCTCTCTCTCTCAGTCTCTGTCTCACGCTGTCTTTCTCTCACTCTCTCTCTCATCACTCTGTCTCAGCTCTCTCTCTCTCTCTCTCTCTCTCTCTCTCTTTCTCTCTCTCTCACTCTCTTTTTCAATTTCTCACTTTCTTCTCACATTCTCTCTCTGTACTCTCTGTCTGTCTCTCTGTGTCTGTCTTTCTCTGTCTCTCTCTGTCTCTGTTTCTGTCTCTGTTTGTCTCCCTCTGTCCTCTCTCTCTCTCTCTCTCTCTGTCTGTGTGTCTCTCTGTGTCTCTGTCTCTCTCTGTGTCTCTGTCTCTTTCTCTCTGTCTCTCTGTCTTCTCTCTGTCTCTTTTGTCTCTGTCTTTGTCTCTGTCTCTGTTTCTCTCTCTGTCTCCGTCCTTCCTCTCTCTCTCTTTTTCTCTTATTCCTCTCTCCCTTTTTCTCTTTCTCTCTCCCCCCTCCCTCCCCCTCCCTCTCTGTCTGTCTGTCTCTGTCTCTGTATGTATCTGTGGGCCATCTGTGAGGAAGGCGTGCAGTAAACTGGCAGCTTTCAGGCTTTTAGCAACAAAGTGCTGTCACTTGTGTGTTGTCCTTTACTCTGAAAGCACACCTGGCTTTTAACTACCACCTCACTCACTCCACCTTGTTCTGTTTCTTTCTGTTTCCTTGTCTCTCTGTCTTGACTTTGGTGTGCTGTATCTCAGTCCCCCTTTTCTTTTCACTGTATGCACATCTGTCGCTGTACAATGACTTTATCATCATGTGAAATACTTGTGTTCAGTAAGTAAAAGTTATAAGGAAACGTGCGTATCTCTTCCTTTCTTGTATTTATATGTTTTGCTCAGAACGCCTTACACTGACTCACTGACTCACTCATTCACTGACTGACTGACTCACTCACTCACTGACTCACTCACTCACTGATTCACCGATTCACTGACTCACTCACTGACTCACTCATTCACTTACTGACTTACTCACTGACTCACTCACTCACTGATTCACCGACTCACTGACTCACTCACTCACTCATTCACTCACTCAGTGACTCACCCGCTCACTCACTCAACGTTATTTTCTGTTGTATTACTTATCTCTATCTGACTCATTTTCTCATTCTCTCATGCATGTTTTTTTTTTTTTTTTTCTCCTTTCTTTTTTACCGTATGCATACTGGTTTGGTGAAAATAATTTCCCTCTCTTTCTATGGGGACAATGTGCAGAATGTTTAAACAGTGATCAGCGAACTGTGTTAAACAGCTGTGTGCATAATATTTCGAGAAAATACTGACCTGGACATCTACTTCTTATGAGGTAATTTTCAAACTTAAAAAGATTCGTGAATACAACACATTTATTGAAGAGCTTGCTAAATCTTCACACCCCCCACCCCCCTCCCTCCCTGAAGTTCCAACTACCCGTGAAAAAGCTAACACAGCGTATATCAAACCATTTATTTATTTATTCTTGCATTCTTTCATTCATTTACTCTTTCATTTTCGGTCCCACTGTCTTTCTCTTATTCTCTTTTACTCTGCCTTACTATCTCTTCTCTCACTCCCCCTTCTCTCTCTCTCTCTCTCTCTCTCTCTCTCTCTCTCTCTCTCTCTCTTCTCCCCTTCTCAGAGCGGCCAAAGCACTATACTGCAAACTGGTGTTGATGTAAACGTTTTTCTTTTGCCAGGGGATTATTATTGAGTTTTAAATGGATTCTGTCAGTGCTTTTGAGAGGCATTAGCACCGTGGAAATGTATGAGTGTTATTCAACGTTCCAGTCCTGCTCTTTCTTGTCTCTCAGTCTTTGTTCCTCCCTTTATTTTTGACATTCCTCTCTGTCTGTCTGTCTGTTCTGTCTCTCTGTCTGTCTGTGTCTGACTGTGTCTCTCTGTCTGTCTATCATCTGTCTGTCCCGTCTCTGTCTCTCTCTCTTGTGTCCCTCTGTCTCTCTTTGTTTCTGTCTGTCTCTGTCTGTCTCTGTCTGTGCTGTCTTTGTCTCTTTGTCCTTCTTCTCTTCTTTCTCTGTCCTTTCTCTGTCTGTCTCTCTCCATCTCTCTCTCTCTTTCTCTCTCTCTTTTCTCTCTGTCGTCTGTCTGTCTCTCTCTCTCTCTCTTTTTCTCTCTCTCTCTGTCTCTCTCTAAATCTCTTTCTAATCTAAATCTCTCTCTCTTTCTTTCTCTCTCTAAATCTTTCTCATCTTCAGTTGTGTTGTTTGTGTTGTGTTGTGTTGTGCGTTGTGTTGTGTTGTGTTGTGTTGTGTTGTGTTGTGTTGTGTTGTGTTGTGTTGTGTGGTGTTTGTGTTGTGTTGTGTTTCAGAAGTCAAAAGTCAGTAATCAGAAACTTTACTGAATAACGCAATCAGTCCATTTCAGTGTGTAAGCATCTCTCTCTCTCTCTCTCTCTCTCTCTCTCTCTCTCTCTCTCTCTTTCTCTGTCTCTCTCTCTTTCTCTTTCTCTTTCTCTCTCTCTTTCTCTGTCTCTCTCTCTTTCTCTGTCTCTCTCTCTTTCTCTCTCTCTCTCTGTCTCTCTATCTCTCTGTCTCTGTATCTCTCTGTCTCTGTCTCTCTGTCTCTCTATTTCTGTCTCTCTGTCTATCTGTCTCTCTCTGTGTCTCTCTGTCTATCTGTCTCTCTCTGTGTCTCTCTGTCTATCTGTCTCTCACTTTCTCTCTCTCTTTGTGTTTCTTTGTCTCTGTCTCTGTGTCTCTGTTTCTGTCTGTCTGTCTGTCTGTCTCTGTCCCTCTGTCTCTCTGTCTCTGTCTCTTGCTCTCTCTCTCTCTCTCTCATCTTCAGTTGTGTTGTGTTGTGTTGTTTGTGTTTTGTTGTGTTGTGCGTTGTGTTGTGCGTTGTGTTGTGTTGTGTTGTGTTGTGTTGTGTTGTGTTGTGTTGTGTTGTGTTGTGTTGTGTGTTGTGTGTTGTGTTGTGTTGTCAGAAGTCAAAAGTCAGTAATCAGAAACTTTACTAAATAAAGCAATCAGTCCATTTCATTGTGTGAACATCTCTCGCTCTCTCTCTCTCTCTGTCTCTCTCTGTCTCTCTCTCTCTCTCTAAATCTCTAATCTAAATTTCTCTGTGTCTCTCTGTGTCTCTCTCCGTCTCTGTGTCTCTCTGTGTCTCTCTGTGTCTTTCTCTGTGTCTCTCTGTCTCTCTCTGTCTCCCTGTCCCCCCCCCCTCTCTCTCTCCTCAGGTCAGAGTCAGACGAAAATGTGTTCAAGATGTTTGCCCAATACATGTACGTTCAAAAATGAAGATTCATCTAGCAATATCGTATGGTATCGTATTGTATCGCACCATAACACATCGTAACAGCATATCGTACCATCCATATGTTCTCATATCTTATCTGTCTTGATGTCCGTCTGGGTTCAGTTTGAAAGTACATGTATACAATATGCTTGCCACAGGGCAGAGAAACATTGGCCGCCCACAACTGAGATACAAAGACGTTTGCAAACGTGACATGAAGGCGCTTGAGATCGACACTGAGTCCTGGGAGGACCTCTCAGACGACCGCAACAGCTGGAGAACCACTCTCAAGAAACAGCTGCGGATTGGTGAGGACAAACTGTCAACTGCTGCGGTAGAAAAGCGAGTTCGCAGAAAAGGGATGACAACCAACAGGCCAGCATCGGCATACACATGCGACCGCTGCGACAGAGACTGCCTCTCTCGCATTGGTCTCTACAGTCACAGGCGACACTGCTTGGACCAAGCAGACAGCCCATCTAGACATTAGAACGGATGTACTTTGTCCATGGTCAGCCATGACCGAGGGAGGCCTACAATATGCTTGTCTGCTGGTGTCAAAAATACAGGTTTACCTCACCAGTCGTATTGTTTTATTCACTTTCATCTCTTTATCGAGCTCTGAGAAAAAAGTGTTCCTAATGCTTACCTAATCATACAAGACCCTATGTATTAATGGACTTGGGCCCTGGACTCAAGATCTGATACCTCGAGTTCAAATCCAGTCCCCATCATTAAACTCTGACCTTTTTCGTTGGTCATCTTAATGTTTCGATCATTCTGACGGTGTCAGTTTAGTGTTTCAGAGATCTCCTTTCTACCCTCCCCCACCCCCACTTCCCTATTTCAAAACCTTGCCAACACATAGGGTTTTGTGCAGGCTCAGGAAGTCTGCAAGATAATTACTGGCATATTCGAGCGGAGTGCGATGAATCCATCTTGAACTGTTTATGTATTTGTTGTTGTCTATTTTATTTTGTGGGCATCAGTCATTCAGTTGTTTGAGCCTCAGATTCAAAGGCCAGTGGTTGGGGCTCAGTTCTGGGGGTGCTTTACTTTAAAACTGGCCTTCTTACTGCCTGTCTTAACCCTTTGACTCCTGCAATGTCCACCAGCATCTTGCATTGTCAGCCATGCTAGCAAAACAAAAACTTAACCCTTTGACTCCCTCACCCTGTCCACCAACTTCCTTCAGGAAGCTGGTGCATAGGGCGAGGAAATCAAAGGGATGTGGTGTTTTTTTTTTGTAGTTGATGGATAGGGTGCGGGAGTCAAAGGGTTAACATAACAGTTGTCATTATGGTTTCAGTGTAGTTTCTCTCTTTCTCCATTTCCCTGGGACAATTAACACTTTGACTCCCTCACCTTGTCCACCAGCATCTTGCATTGTCAACCATGCTAGCAAAGCAAACACTTAACCTTTTGACTCCCTCACCCTATCTACCAGCTTCCTGCAGGAAGCTGTTGGACAGGGTGAGGGAGTCAAAGTATTAAGTTTTTGCAGTTGGTGGATAGGGTGCGGGAGTCAAAGGGTTAACCTCGTCGGACGTATCACCTGAAGCTGACGGTACTAAATCAGTCAATCAGTCTGTTTCTCTGTCTGTCTGTAAGTCAGTCAGTTAGTCTGCTTGTCTCTCTGTCTGTCTTTCTCTGTCTTTCTCTGTCTCTGTCTGTCTGTCTCTGTCTCCGTCTTTTTCTCTCTCTCTCTGTCTTTCTGTCTGCCTCTCTCCTCCTCCTTTTCCTCTCTCTCTCTCTCTCTCTCTCTCTCTCTCTCTCCCTCTCTC
>JAPXFY010000026.1:16058200-16060700 GCA_030674185.1 Monoplex corrugatus | reverse complement strand
TTTTAGTTCCCTTAGTTATGTTTACATTCGTATTCAGGTATGTTTTTTTTGGATTAAATCCCCTGTGTGATAAGTTGGACGGAATGGTCAGCTCCCTGGGCATCTCCTTAGATCATGTTACCGGATGCATTCATAAGAGTACTTAATTTTCTTTTCTTTTTTCCTCCTGTAGAAGTATTATGTTTTGAAACGATTATAGTCCTGATATGGCTCTGTGCAGTCGGCTGGGCTCTAAACAAAAATAACAGTAACAATAACAATCACATGCTCAACATTTTGAGCACATCAAAAATATAAAAGTGTTGCACTTGGCTAAAACCCTTGGCCGAATCTATTAACAAGTAAAATAAAAGTAAACTTATTTAAAAGAAAAGAAGAAAGAAAAATAAAAGAGAACGATGTGGTGCCTTGCTATGAGGAGAGCTGTATACGTTTCATGTGGAAAAATTCCTTGTGATCAAATGTACAATATAATGCAATACAGTATCTTACAATAGAATAAAGACGATGCACTAAAATGCAATAGAATGGAATTTATGTAAATATATACATAGGCAGTGTAAATTCCTTTTTTTAATACAACTGGTGAGTCGTATAGATATTCAATAGTTCGGCATTTCCTGTATGATGGTAAGAACGATGGTGATGGTGATAGTGATGATGATAATAATAATATAATAAATATAATAATACTCATGATGATGACGATGACAACGGTAAATAGATAAATAAAGAAACAATAACAACAACAATACTTCTACTTCTACTACTACTGAAAACAGCAACAACAACGACAATGATAGTAACAATAATAATAACAACGATGACGATATATAATAATTGTTATATTTGCATGGCGCTGAATCCTGATGTATTTACCAAATCAAAAAAGCCCACACTCTCATCGTTCACTCAGACATTCTCTTACAATGTCAACCACTACTTAAGGGTACAGAACTCATGCATGCTAAGAGGGAGATCACACGACGGGAGTGGTATAGAGTGGTGAGTTGGTGAAAGGGGAATTAAATGTACATTTGGATAAAAGATATGCCCTCAAGTTAGACTTCAAGTAAGAAAGTTTGTAACTGTCGAGGAGATTGTAAACAGTTGAAGCTCATTCCAGTTGTATGGTCGAGATGCAGAAAATGACAATGATAGTGATATACATCTCTCTCTCTCTCTCTCTCTCTCTCTCTCTCTCTCTCTCTCTCTCTCTCTCTCTCTCTCTCTCTCTCTCTCTCTCTTCTGTCTGTCTGTCTGTCTGTCTGTCTGTCTCTCTCTCTCTACACACACACACACACACACACACACACACACACATATATTATATATATAATATATATATATACATATATATATATATATATATATATATATATGTTTATAATGAAATGTATGTACGTGGTTATATGTATGTATATAAAGGTATCAGAAACAGAATGGAGCGGTCAGGCAAGGGTGTGTATTTGCAGGTGGTTGCAGATGAGGTAAGAAGGTGCAAAACCGTTAATACACTTGTAGTAGAACGTATTGGTCTGTAAGAAATCTTTGAATGGCAATTAACCAGCAAAGAAAAATGAAGAGAGGAAGTGACATGATTGTACTTCTTTTTACGAGAGACAAACTGGGTCGCAGAATTGTAGATACACTGGGAGGCAAGTGACAGATGAAACAAGCAAGCCAGACAAAAGACAGTTACAATAATCGATATGATACAAAATAAGAAAAGTGAATTTAGATAACCCTGAAAGCAAGAAATAGAAAAGAAATATTGTGTATATAGGTCCATTTACCTGCATACTGTCATTGCCTCTCCCTTTGCCTAAAACATCTGTGGATATTGCGAATTAAACTTCCACACTTTAAGGAATTCACAAACCTATTCAAAATGTGTTAGCTTAGATGATAATGCTGCTTCGTTACGTTAGTCCCCATACCCAGTGGCTTTGTGTCATTCTTGCCAGTTGGTAATTATTGTCGAACTTTATTGTTAACAGCATATCATTATAATCATCATCATCATGTACCCTGCCGCATGGCGTTGGCGATCATGGCCCTTCATACGAATGTATTCCTTGTCGCTGCAAGTACATCTTCCACCCTCTCTGTCCTCAGCCACCCTGCAAGTCCGTCCGATATTTTCTCCCTGGGTCTACCTGGTGTTCTCTTTCCCTCCAGCTTTCCTGTTGTGACCAGATGCTCTAATTCCCCTTTCCTCATAAAATGTCCTATGAATGCTGCTTGCCTTTTCCTAATCATCTTTGTCAATGATTTTTTGCTTCTGCCTCCATCAAGACTGTCTCCTTTGGTGTCTTTGCTGTCCATGGAACTAACAGCATATATCAGGTTTAATACTTCTGAACTTTTATGATCAATTGCTTACTGACCAGTTCCCTCTCTCAGCATACTTGATTATTCATTGCAAAATTTGTGTCTAAAGCATCTGTGTACAACGATTCAGTAATTGGATTTCAAATTTGGGCCATGTTCATGAAAT
>JAPXFY010000026.1:16048200-16053200 GCA_030674185.1 Monoplex corrugatus | reverse complement strand
CCATACCATACCATACCATACACATACCTACCATACCATACCAACTACCATACCATACCATACCATCCAACCATAACATCATATCATACCATAATACCATGCCATACAATACCATTAACCAAACCATACCATACCATACCATACCATACCATACCATACCATACCATGCCATACCATACCATACCATACCATACCATAATACCATGCCATACCTTACCATTAACCAAACTATAATAATTAATAATAATAATTACAATATTTATATAGCGCAAAATCTTGATAAAATCAAATCTAAGCGCTGAAAAACAGCACACACGCACGCACGCACGCACGCACGCACGCACGTACGCACGCACGCACACACACGCACGCACACACACACACACACACACACACACACACACACACACACGCATGGCTATAAATGGGGAGAAAGAATAAAAGCAATAAAAGCAAGAATAAAAGCAATGGAAAATTATAAGAGCATATCATATACAATTATATATTATAACAATGTGATTCCCCTCCGAGCGGAGACAGGCTGCAGAGGGGGGGGGGGGGGGTTGAGTGAGGTTAGGATTTTATGCAGAGGAGAAAAGGTGAGTTTTGAGAGCGGACTTGAAGGAGACAAAAGTAGGTTGCTGACGGACTGAGAGAGGAAGTTTGTTCCAGGAGAGTGGACCAGAAACAGAGAAGGCTCGTGGACCATAGGTATTGAGCTTAGTGCGTGGAAAGCGAAAAGTCAGAGGATCGGAGGCAGAGCGGAGGGTACGTGAGGGAACATAGATCTCAAGTAGCTTGACAGGTAATCGGGGGCTGCGTTATTGAGACTTTTGTAGCACATGGTGTCTAGTTTGTACTGTATGCGCTTTGATACAGGGAGCCAGTGAAGTTGTGCCAGGAGAGGAGATATGTGGTCAGCTTTTTTCTTTTTGAGTACAAGGCGTACAGCATTGTTTTAATTGCGCTGTAGGATGTGAATGGTGGAGGCAGGAAGACCAGACAGGAGTGAATTGCAATAGTCAATGCGAGACATTATGAAGGAGAGAACGAGTTTTGCAGTTGTTTCCACAGAGAGATACTTCCTGATCAGGCTTATACGATGGAGGTGGTAGTAGCAAGATCTGGCAGTTTGAGAAACAAAGTTGTTCATGGAGAGGGTAGAGTCAATGCAGACACCAAGATTTTTAGCTGAATCAGAAATTGGGACTGATGTGTTACATAATGGGAGAGAAAGAGGAGGCAGCTGAGAAAGTTTCTGACGGGTGCCAATGAGGATAGCTTCTGTCTTGTCGTCATTAAGCTGAAGTCTATTGTGTGTCATCCAGTTCTTAATGTCCGAGTAACACTCAGTGGTGCGAGTCAACAGGCGCTGTATATTATCAGGTGAGTCACTGTCTTGAAGTTGGGTGTCATCAGCATAGAAATGGTGTTTTATAGAGTGGGAGTTGATGATGGTGGACAAGGGGGAGGTGTAAAGAGTGAAAAGAACAGGGCCAAGGACAGATCCTTGTGGAACACCACAGGTCAGGTATGCAGGTTGAGAGTAAGTGCCATTGATGAGAACAGTTTGTTTTCTGTTTGATAGATATGAAGTGAACCAGGAGAGAGCAATGTCAGAGATGCCAAAAGTATGATGAAGTCTAGAAAGGAGAATACCATGGTCAATGGTATCAAATGCCGCAGACAGATCAAGGAGTGTGAGGAGAGAGACTTTGCCAGTATCAGTTGCAAGGAGGAGATTGTTGAGAATGTGTAGTAGGGCAGTTTCAGTGCTATGGCACTGGCGGTAGGCTGACTGGAAAGGATTGAGGAGATTGTTGGCAGACAGGTGAGAGTTCAGCTGGTTGAGGACGATTTTTTCAAGGAGTTTTGACAAGAAAGAGAGATTAGAGATAGGCCGGTAATTTTTCAGTTCATTTGGGTCTAAATTGTGTTTCTTGAGGAGAGGGTGAACAATAGCAGACTTGAAAGAATCTGGGACAGTTCCAGTTTGGAGAGAAGTGTTGATGATGTCAGTGATGAATGGGAGGAGAGTAGGGAGACAGTCAGAGTAGAGAGAACCTGGAAGAGGATCCAGTTCGCAGGTTTTGAACGACATGGATCTGATTGTGTTGAAAATTTCTTCTTGTGAGACTGGGGTAAAAGTAGTAAGAGGTATGCCAGAGAAGGAAGGGTCAGGTGGGCATGGTTGACAGGGTGTCCTGTCAAGCCTGTCACGAAGAGTTTGTATTTTGGTGGTGAAATACTTGGAGAATACAGATGGGAGTTCTTCATTTGTATGTTTTGTTGGGAGAGGTAAATCTTTTCGTGTGCCAAGGAGATGATTCATGGTTGTAAAGAGTTCTTTTGAAGAAGAGGCATTCAGGATTTTGGTTTGGAAATAGCTTGTTTTTGCAGATGCAATGAGGGTGGATACTTTTGTTTTAGAGACTTGGAAAAGTTGCCTGTGTACAATGAGTTTGGATTTGCGCCAGCGGCACTCTGCTCTGCGGCGGGCACGTTTTGCACAGGCAATCTCATGAGTGAGCCATGGGGTAGGGGGGCGGTCAGGTAAAAGACGGGTTGTGGCTGGAGCATGAGTGTCCAGAAGATGGTGGAGAGTAGTATAGAATTCATCGGCAAGGCTATGTGACTTTTCAGAAAGGAGACGGGAGGCATCAGATGAAAATGTGGAGAGGTCGATAGATTTGAGATTGCGTCGAGTCACTGTGCGCGTGGTACGGGAAGGAGGAGAAATGTCAAGAGAACAGAGAATTGCAGAGTGGTCAGATGGAAAGGCTGAAGTTAGACGGGTAGAAAGAACTAAGCAGTTGTCAGTAGCTGAATTGTGGTGATCACGAGAAATGATCCAGTCAAGAATGTGACCTTTTTGATGGGTTGGTTCAGAAATGTGTTGAGTCATATTGTGATTGGACAGAGAGTTGATGATATGTCTTGTATCATAACGGTGAGTGTTGTCATAGTGGACATTGATGTCACCTAGAATGATGAGATTTCCAGGTAAGAGGCAGTAGTGGTCAAGCAATTGGTCAAAGTCAGAGAGAAACGTGGATGTGGTGAGTTTGTTGGCAGAGCTAGGTGGGGGTCGATAGACACAGGAGAAGGTGATGGGGTGAGGGGTGGATTGGAAGGATACTTCAACGTGCTCGAAAGAAGGATGGGAGAAAGGCAGAGACTGCGAGAAAGATAGGCGGGAATGGAATGAGTCATTGTAGAGGATGGCAATACCGCCACCTCGGGATGAGCGATGGAAAGAAGCAAGCCTGTAACCACTCGGAGTGAGGCTAGCATGTATAGGTTCATGACTCTGTGATAAAAGCAATGTCAACATGCTTATCTGCGATAAAGTCAGCAATGACTTCGGCTTTGCCATCCTTGCATGTTGACTGAGCGTTAAAAAGGCATAGTTTTAGTTTATCACAGTCATATGGCGGTGGTCGAGGTGGCGACGAAGGCGGCACCGACGGGACAAAAGACGAAAGTGACATCAGCGGGGCAGAAGACGAAGGCAGCAACGACGGAACAGAAGACGAAGGCGGCACCCGCAGGACAGAAGACGGAGGCGGCACTGGCGGACAGAAGACAAAGGCAGCATCGGCGGGACAGAAGACGAGGGCAGCGCCGGCGGGACAGAAGACGAAGGCGGCACCGGCGGGACAGAAGGTGAAGGCGGCACCGGCGGGACAGAAGGTGAAGACGGCACCAGCGGGACGGAAGGTGAAGGCGGTACTATCAGGATAGAAGGCGAAGGTGAAGATGGCAGAGAAGGAGACGAAGTTTGCAGCAGCGAGGTCGAGGGCAGGGGCAGTGGAGGAGACAAAGAAGCAGAAGACGAAAAGTGGCGTCGGGCAGGAGGCAGGCTGTGCCAAAGACGGTGGAGACGTCCACCACGACAGGATCGCGCAGTGCGGGGCTTAGAACACAGCCCCAGTGTTCGTATGCGCTGGTAGACGCCTCCACCGAGGTAGCACTTGCTGTGTTTAAAAAGTGTCAGTCCAATTTGTTTTATAAAAGACGGGTCCATAATTGCGAGCCAGTCAGGAGAGGAAGATACTTGCAGGTTGGTGTGTGGGTTGGTCAGTTCACAACACTTAAAACCAGAGAACACAAAGGTTTGGGAAAGCTGTAGCGTTGGGCGAACACAGTAGGCTAAAATGTAAACACAGTTCACAGATAAAATGTCTGACTTGAGCGGCTGAATTAAAATGATGAAAAGTAGGTATAAAAACTTTAAAATCAGATTATCTGGTAAAATATTCAAAATTTAAAAAAAATATTTACATCACCGTGTGTCAGGAATTAAAAGCAACAAGCTGATACAAAATTCAATGCATAAAATCAAATCACGATAAAATCACTGTAAAACACCACACACACTTTTGCTGCCTGCTGGCGCGACATCTACTCACACATTTCATCTACTATACACCATACCATACCACAACGAAAGCCATACCATACCATACTATACCATACCATACCATACCATACCATACCATACCATACCATACCATACCATACCATACCATACCATACCATACCATACCATACCATACCATACCATACCATACCATGCCATGCCATGCCATGCCATGCCATATCATGCTACGCCACGCCATGGCATGCTATGCCATGCTACGCAATGCAGTGCAGTGCAACGCAACACAATACAATACAACACATACAACGCAATGTAATTCGATGCAATGCGATACGACACGGTACAATACAATACAATACAATACAATACAATACAATACAATACAACACAACACAATACAACACAACACAATACAACACAATACAACACAATACAGGCGCTGTATATCTTGTGTTACTCTTCTCATTCTTCTTCCCATTTTTAGTCTCATCCACGCACTGTCTGTCTTTCCCTGTCTCTTTTCCTTTCTCTCCCTCTCGCTATTTTCTTCCTCCCTCTTCATATTCTCCCTCCCCATCCCCCACCCCCACACCCTTTTCCTCTTTCTCTGTCTCTC
>JAPXFY010000026.1:16040700-16043200 GCA_030674185.1 Monoplex corrugatus | reverse complement strand
ACTGTCAGACTGGCTTGACCATCTAGTTCTTTTTCTCGTCTCTCCATCTGTCCATATGTCTGTCTGTTTATCTGTAGCTTCTTTTTTCAGTCATTTTTCCTTTTTTTTTTTCACCATCTACTCTCTTTTTCTCTCTTGAGATTTGCCTTCTTAAAATACATTTCTTATTTTGATTCTGATCCTGTGCATGTGTGCATATGTGTGTGTGTGTGTGTGTGTGTGTGTGTGTGTGTGTGTGTGTGTGTGTGTGTGTGTGTGTGTGTGTGTGTGTGTGTGTGTGCATTTGGGTATGCGTGTATGCGAGCGTGCGTGTGTGTTTGTGTATGTATGCATTTGTGTGTGTGTGTTCGTTCGTTATTTCTTTTAACGTCTGTTCACATATGTGCTTTTAGACGGATGTTGTGTGTGTGTGTGTGTGCATTTGAACATGCTTGTGTGCATGTGTGTGTGTGTGTGTGTGTGTTGGAAGAGGGGCTGGGTGGGTGGCTCGGAGTGGCTCACGCCGTTTAGAAAACCCACTTCCACCGACCATTGGAAAATAAAACAGTGTTATTATCTCCCTTTCCCTATTTTAGGTCGCGTTATTAAAACAGTGAACGTGATGGATGATGGATAGAACAGTTAAACAGCGCTGTCATGAAAAGCAGAGGTTTAATGCGAATGTCCTTTTATGAGGGGCTTTTTATTATTGAGTAAATGCTGCCTGTCAACGTTTTTAAGTGGCCTTGAACATTTTAAGGGTGCTTTCAAGTCTCCCCCCCCCCCCCACTCTTGGGTTTGGTTATCTTTTGCCACTCTGCACTCCCCGTCTGTCTCTCTGTGTCTCTGTCTCTCTTTCTTTGTCTTTCTCTCTTCCTTACTCTCTGTCTGTCTGTCTCTCTGTCTCTTTCTGTCTGTCTGTCTCTCTGTATGTCTGTCTGTCTCTGTCTGTCCTCTGTCTCTGTTTCTCTCTCCCTCCTCTTTTTCTTTGTCCCCCCCTCTCTCTCCCTCTCTGTTTCTGTCTGTTTGTCTCTCTCTGTTTCTTTCTTTCTTTCTCTCTCTTTCCCGTCTCTCTCCCTCTCTCCCTCCATCTCTGTCCGTCTGTCCCTGTATCTCTTTCTTTCTCTCTCTCCCTCTCTCTCCATCCATCCCTCCCTCTGTCTCTCTCTGTGTCTTTTTGTGTCTCTGTCTCTGTCTGTCTCTGTTTCTCTGTTTCTCTCTGTCTGTCTATGTGTCTGTTTCTCTCTCTCTCTCTCTCTCTCTCTGTCTGTCTCTCTCTCTCTGTCTCTCTCTCTCTCTCTCTCTCTCTCTCTCTCTCTCTCTCTCTCTCTCTGGGTCAGCTTAAGGAAGACCCAAAGTAAACTGACAGCTTTCAGGCTGGTAACTACTTAGAGTGTTGTGATTGCTTTGTTGTCCCCAACTGTGACTTACCTCCCCTCCAATAGGTTTTCAACCACTACAACACTCCTTCTTCCTCCTTCTCTGTGTTTCTCTCTTTTTCTCTCTCTCGTGTCTCCGTCTCTCTCTTCCTCTGTGTGTCTCTGTCTCTGTCTCTCTCTCTCTCTCTCTCTCTCTCTCTCTCTCTCTCTCTTGTGTTTCTGTGTATATCTATCTCTGTGTCCCTCCCTCCTTCCCTCCCTCTCTCTCTCTCTCATTCTCTCTCTGTCTTTTTCTTTCTTTTTCTCTTTCTTTCTCTCTCGCTATTTTTCTCTTGCTTTCTCTCTCTCTGTCTCTGTCTCTAGCTCTGTCTGCCAGTCTCTCTCTCTCTCTGTCTTTCTTCTTTCTCTCTGTCTGTCTTTCTCTCTCTCTGTCTTTCTCTGTCTGTCTGTCTGTCTGTCTCTCTCTCTCTCTCTCTCTGGGCCAGTTATAGGGAAGACCCATGGCAAACTGACAGCTTTCAGGCTTGTAACTACCAGTACTTGAAGCGTTGTCTTTCCTTTGTTGTCCCTGACTGTGACTGAACCTTCCCTCCAACAGACCTTCAACCACAACAACACTGCTTCTCCTGCTTCTCTGTGTTTCTCTGTCTCTGTCTCTGTCTGTCCCTCTATCGTTGTCTGTCTGTCTGTCTTTCTGTCTCTCTGTCTCTCTCTTTCTCTCCCTCCCTCCTTCCATCCCTCTCTATCTCTCTCATTGTCTCTCTCTGTCTTTCTCTGTCTCTTTCTCTTTCTTTCTTTCTTTCTTTCTTTCTCTCACTCTATGTCTCTCTCTCTACTATTATTCTCTTGCTTTCTCTCTGTCTAGCTCTGTCTGCGTCTCTCTCTCTCTCTGTCTCTCTTTCTTTCTTTCCCTCTCTCTGTCTTCTCTCGCTCTCTCTTTCTCTCTCTCCCTCCCTGTCTCCCTCTCTGTCTCCCTCTCTCCCTCTCTGATTCTTTCTCTCTCTCTCTCATTCTCTCTTTCTCTCCCTCCCCTCCCTCTCTATGTGTCTGTCTCCCTCTCTATCTCCCTCTCTCTCTCTCTCTCGTGTCTCTGTCTCTTTCTTTCTCTGTGTGTCTCTGTCTCTCTGTTTCTCTCTCTCCCT
>JAPXFY010000026.1:16033200-16035700 GCA_030674185.1 Monoplex corrugatus | reverse complement strand
AGGGACAGAGACAGATAGACAGAGACAGACAGAAATGTGCTACACCAGAAATTTTATGTAATGGAAGGCCCTGAAGAACTACGGCGAATGCCGCCACCATCACCATCTACTCCTGTAACTGGTCGGACCTCAGGACCTGGCCAGCTCGTGGGTTTATATATGCAGGCTTAAGGCTTATGCCGTGATCATTCGGGATCTTCTCCATCACATGGCACCTGCGACGTTAGTGTGAATGGAGTTCAATTCCGAGCGGAGAGACGCCATCTTGAGAAATTGAAACTGAAATGTGACTCCCACCATGAAATCAGTCTTAACTAGCATTTTGGGCGTTTTGGGATATACACATCACTGGAAAGTGTAGGCTACATTCTGCTGATTATTTTGGTACTTGAATAAAGCTTGTACTCAAACGATGTAGAAGTTATGTATGTTTAAAGTCATTAAGTTGTATGACGGCCATTTTGAGAAAACGGCCTCTAAAGTTTTTGTGTGCTCTCCTACACATTTTCCTTTAAATTTCTTTATTTGGTGGCTTTGACCCAGTTTGTTTCCAATTTTCGCTGTGATTATCTGAAAGTTACACCAAAGAGCTTTCCGTCAGTATATTACATGTGCGGGTACTGCACATGTTACGGTTTATAATAAGAGACAAAAATGGGTCTTTTGGTAGGAAATTGCGTTCTTTCTGCTGCGATCAGTGCGTTGAAATACCATTTCAAATTGATTAATAATATTTTTTCAAGAAAAAAAATTCTGTGGGGGATAGATTATAGTCTACAGAAATCAATTTTAAGAAAAAGTCAAAACACCCAGATAGACCCTCAGTCACCTTTTCAGCTCTTAGTGCTGTTCGACTGACTGCGAGTTAAAACTGATTTCGTGGTGGGAGGTCACAAATGGAAACTGAAACTCCTGTAACTTTACGGTGGTACCGGACTAGTTGGATGCAGTCGCAGACAGGATCCTGCATTTCTGTTTCTTTGGTACAGAAGCAAGCAGTTCTTGCATACTGGTGATGGTCCATTCCTTGACGTTTGCCATCCAAAACCTTTAGGCTAGGTACGACCTCAGGACCTGGTCAGCTCATGGGTTGATGTGCAGGCATATCGCTTGTATCATGGCCATTCTGGATCTTCTCCATCACATGGCACCCGTGACGTTAGTGCATAATTATGGAATTCGTTTAGTTAACAAAAACATGTAGATCACTCATAAGGAAGATTAGGAAAAGACAGGCAACATTTATAGGCCATTTTATGAGGAAGGGGGATTTGGAGCACCTGATCACAACGGGAAAGCTGGAGGGAAAGAGAGCGCCAGGTAGACCCAGGGAGAGAATGCTGGACGGACTTGCAGAGTGGCTGGGGATGAGGAGGGTGGGGGAGATGCTAGGGACAACGAGAGATAGAGATGGTTGGAAGTCCATGGTCGCCAACGCCATGCGGCAGGGCACCTGATGATGATGATGATGAACAAAAACATGAAAATTGTTTGTGTGCGTTCCCACTGACGATGGAGTATGCACACTGTGCAGCAGCATACTGCCCCACAACGTGGGCAACTTAACGTGCTTTACACGTATCCGAGAATAGTTGGAACGCTACCACCACCACCACCACCACCACTACCACCACCACTACCATCACCATCACTACCACCACCACTACACCACCACTACCACCACCATCACTACCACCACCACCACCACATACCACACCCACCACCCACTACCACCACCACCACACCATACCACCCACCACCACCACCACTACCACCACCACCACTACCACCACCACCCACCACTACCACCACCACTACCACTCACCACCACCACTACCACCACCACCACCACCACCACCACCACTACCATCACCACCACTACCACCACCATCACTACCACCACCACTACCACCACACCACCACACCACCACCACCACCACTACCACCACAGCCACCACCACCACCACCACCATTACCATCACCCTACCACCACCACCACCACCACCAGATGAAATATGAAAAGGTTAACGACCAAAACAAACAGCAAACAGAAAACTAACTAACTGACTAACTAACTAACTAACTAACTTAACTAACTAACTAAAATAAATAAATAACTAACGATTGAACGAACAAACAAAAAATCTTTCCACTTACTGCAGTGTTTCCTGAAGAATGGTTTTTGACAGTGTGTCATGAAAAGTGGCAACACAAAATAAAGCAAGCCATTCCCTTCACCTATATTTTTATATCAGTCATCCTGTACATAACACTTTTATATTTTTGATATACATGTAGTGACTGCGAACATTTTTGACCAGGAACAATTCATTTTTGTATCCAGTTTTATGTTATGCAAAATAACAGCAAATGGCACAACCTTGACACAGGTTAATAAGTTCAAATATCTGGGAACAATCATTTCATCAGACGGCAGATGCACATCGGAAATAGCTGGCAGAATCGGCCAAGCCAAAACAGCATTCAAGAAGATGACAAG
>JAPXFY010000026.1:16020700-16028200 GCA_030674185.1 Monoplex corrugatus | reverse complement strand
ACGAAATGGCAAGAATGTGCATCGCACACCATCCAGCCATTGATTCCCACCTCCATCGACTGTACCCAGATTCTGCTGCAGCAGCTTTTTAATGATCTTGCTGGTAAACCCCTAAACCCCACATCATGCTCTCATTGGGGTATTTAGTTCAAGGGGAGATGATCCACACTGATCTTGTACCATGTTAGGTAGCTTGTTAGAGTAACGTCCCGTTGTTGTGGGGCCAAATGCAGGTAATTGTCTTGGCCCTGGTGAGGACTATGAAGCCACTTGCTTGCTCGTTTGTCGAAATAGGCCTGGGGGGGGGGGGGGGGTAAGGGGGTCATCAACCCTTCCTGGCAAGCTCTGTCTCAACTCACCTTGCTTCATTATCACCAGGTAAAGAGGGGAACAAATGGAGCTACTAGACTGGTGTTGTAATGCACCTGAGTTTAAGAAGGATGACAGATGATGATCAGGCCATGCTGGAAAGTTTCTATTCCTGCCTTAACTTGACAAGTTTTTGAAAGTGCTGTCTTACTTGTCCATTGCCCATCATCTGTACATGTATGTATACATGTAATGTTGTATCGCGTTTCAGTTTTCATTTCACGAGTTTGTTGGTTCATTGATTCGTTGGTTAGTTAGGCTGTCTGGCTTGTTTTTTCTCCTGGCTGGTTGGTGTGTTCGAGTTTGTTTGTTTGCGAGTGTGTGTGTGTGTGTGTGTGTGTGTGTGTGTGTGTGTGTGTGTTGTGTGTGTGTGTGTGTGTGTGTGTGTGTGTGTGTGTGTGGTGTGTGTCCAGGTGTTTAAGTGTGTGTGTGTGTGTGTGTGTGTATACGTATGTGTGTATACGTATGTGTGTGTGTGTGTGTGTGTGTGTGTGTGTGTGTGTGTGTGTGTGTGTGCGTGTGTGTAAATGAGTGAAAGAGAGAGACTCACTGTATGTATGCGTGAAAAGACACAGAGACAGAGACAGAGACAGAGACAGAGGCTGTAACAGAGAGTCATAATAACATTAAGAAAGAAAGAAAGAAGAACAACGCTCCAAATGTCTAACATGAATAATGATTAGATGCAGATTGATGGCTGCTAAATGACAATTTAATCTGGTATAAAAAGACACAGACTTATGGATATCTATTGACAAATGTGCTTTTCTGACAGAAATGTACGCTCTTAATCCTGTAACGGAGCAAGAAACAAAAACAAAACAAAACAAAAGACACTATGAGTTATAAAATCTCCAGAGAAAGATTTCAATGGAAACCCGACTCCAAAATCCCAATATGACGAAATTACAAGAATGTGCATCGCACACCGTCCAGCCATTGATTCCCATCTCCATCAACTATACCCAGATTCTGCTGCAGCAGATTTTTAATGATCTTGCTGGTAAACCCCTAAACCCCACCTCACGCTCTCATTGGGGTATTTAGTTCAAGGGGAGATGATCCACACTGACTTTGTACCATGTTAGGTAGCTTGTTAGAGTGACGTCCCGTTGTTGTGGGGCCAAATGCAGGTAATTGTCTTGGCCCTGGTGAGGACTATGAAGCCACTTGCTTGCTCGTTTGTCGAAATAGGCCTGTGGGGGGGGGGGGGGGGGGAGGGGGGTTAAGGGGGTCATCAACCCTTCCTGGTAAGCTCTGACTCAACTCACCTTGCTTTATTATCACCGTGCAAAGAGGGGAACAAATGGAGCTACTAGACTGATGTTGTAATGCACCTGAATTTAAGAAGGATGAAAGATGATAATCAGGCCATGCTGGAAAGTGTCTTTTCCTGCCTTGCCTTACCTTGACTGAACATCAGATACGCTGATCACATCATCTATATCTATGAACAAGTGCACCAAATCAACAAGCAGCACAGTGGATCACATGCTGACATCATTTAACATATAAGAAACTGCCTTGATATGGTTATGTAAAAAAAATCCAGTGGCCTGGCTTAAATCAGGACTCCGGGGAATTTTTATGGTAGGGCATTGAAGGGTTAACAACTTAATAAGAAACATCTGAGAGAGCTGGATGAAACTCAGAGCAACAATGCCTGAACGCCGACTAGACAATCATCTCCCAGCTGCCAACAGCACATGTTGGCCATTTCGCCAGTCGGAGGGAAGGACAGGGAAATACAAAAAAGCAACCACCCAACCACCCACCCACCCACCCACCCACTCAACCAACCAACCAAACAACCAACTGACCAAACAACCAACTACCCAACCACCCACACACCCACACACCCACTCAACCAACCACCAACCGAAGAACCAACCAACCAACCAACCAACCAACCAACAACCAACCAACCAACCAACCAACATCCACCCACCCACCCACCCACCCAACCAGCCAACCAACCAACCAACCAACCAACCAACCAACCAACCAACCAACCACCACCCACCCATCCAACCAAACAACCAACCAACCAATCAACCAACCAACCAACCAACCACCCAACCACCCACACACCCACCAACCAACCAACCAACCAACCAACCACACCCCACCCAACCAGCCATCCAACCAACCAACCAACCAACACCACCCAACCCACCCACCCACCCACCCACCCACCAACCACCAACCAAACAACCAACCAACAACCAACCAACCACCCACCACCACACACCCACCACACCACCACCACCACCAACCAACCAACCAACAACCAAACTACCAAACCAACCAACTCACCCACCCACCCACCCACCCAACCAGCCAACCAACCAACCAACCAACCAACCAACCAACCAACCACCCACCACCACCCATCCAACCAAACAACCAACCAACCAATCAACCAACCAACCAACCAACCACCCAACCACCCACACACCCACCCAACCAACCAACCAACCAACCAACCCACCCACCCAACCAGCCATCCAACCAACCAACCAACCAACCACACCACCCACCCACCCACCCACCCACCCAACCACACCAACCAACAACCAACCAACCAACCAACCACCCACCCAACCAGCCAACCAACCAACCAACCAACCAACCACCCACCCAACCAGCCAACCAACCAACCAACCAACCAACCAACCAACCAACCAACCAACCAAAACGAAACAAAGGACGGACTGATAACATTGCAGAATGGACAGAGAAACCATTTGCACAGACCCAGCTTTGGGCACAAAACCGAAAGAACTGGAGGAATTTGGTGAACAGCTCTTTAGTGCGGTGTCCAAATGATTCTTCACAGATTGAAGAGAGAAGAGAAACAGAATCGTTGTGCGGCAGATAATGGTGTTTTTTGTTTTGTTTTTGTTTTTTTAATTTGTGCAAAATATTTGTTACGGGGTAAACAGCTAGGTAAAGTATTTGGAGATGAATTTATCTACAATTTTGTAGATTTGTTTGTTTTTGTTGTAATAAAATTGATTTCTGAGTGATACTGTTTCTGCCTTTTTAATTTTTGGTCTTTGGTCATGGGGTTGACAGAAATTTTCCTGCTCTTATGTGGAATCAATTTATTATTTTGACTGGAACTTCGCTGAAACCATTCCATACTGTTGATGCGTGTTCAATATAGGATTTGATGTGGGCATTGTAAAATAGTCCTTTTGTTTCAGTATTCATAGCATATGAATACCAACTTAAAAGAACTAAATTCCCAGACTTTTATTATTGTTATGAACATTGACTTTATATGTGAGTTTTTCGGCCACGTGTGCACGTAATACGCGATGTTTACGAATTTCATCTATATTTATATATCATCTTAAGATGACCGAAGATACAGTTTTTGGCAAATTATAATTACCGTTGATTTTGTATTTGTAGGATTGATGTAACGTATGATTTGTATAACATCAATTCTGATACTTGGTATTTACACATTTGTAAAATTCCATGGATTTCAAAAACGTTTTTCTCTGACCTGTTAGAAGCCATGTCATCAGCAAGCATATGACATTGAAGATAATTTGTGGTTGTGTGTAAGGGGATGTGACTGATGTAGATACAAAATAAAAGTGAACATAGAATTGAGCCTTTTGTTATACCAAACTTTACCCTTTTTTTTCCCAGAAAAGCATAACAAAGAACAATCACGGATTCTACATTTTCTCAAGGTAGGAATAGAAAAAGGAATGGATATAGGGATTATTTAGACAAACATTCAGTTTTGAAAGAAGAGCGTCATAGTCAATGGGGTCAAAAGCGTTCTTAAAATCAAAGAAAACAAATTGATAAGTTTGTTTCATTTATTGTGATAGTCAGCTAAATGTTTGTGTCATGTTAGAAAGAGCAGGATTGCATGAATGATGCTGATGGACTTCATGTTGAAGTGAGTGAAATAATGAATGACCTTCTATGTATTTCACCATGTGCATGTGAACATATCTTTCACATAGCATAGAGACGACAGACAATGTAGATATTGGACTGTAATTGTGTAAATTATTTTACTCTCTTGTCTTTGGTGAAGGGATTCTTTTTCTTTTTCTTAATTCTCTTGGAAATGTTTTCTGATCAGTTCACAGACTCATCATCATCATCATCAGGTGCCCTGCCGCATGGCGTTGCGACCATGGACTTCCAACCATCTCTATCTCTCGTTGCCCCTAGATTCTCCCCCACCCTCCTCATCCCCAGCCACTCTGCAAGTCCGTCCAGCATTCTCTCCCTGGGTCTATCTGGTGCTCTCTTTCCCTCCAGCTTTCCCGTTGTGACCAGGTGCTCCAAATCCCCTTCCTCATAAAATGGCCTCTAAATGTTGCTTGTCTTTTCCTAATCATCCTTATGAGTGATCTACTTGTGTCTGCCTCCTCAAGACTGTCTCGTTTGTTTTCTTTGCTGTCCATGGAACTCTCAACATTCTTCTGAGAAACCCCATCTCGGCTGCCTCAATCTTGCTCTGGCTTTGCTTGCTGACTGTCCACGCCTCGCATCCGTACAACAGTATTGGTTCTATATAACATTCAAGGACTCTCTTTCTGATGTTAATTGATAGGCATTTGTTGGTAAGAATGCTTGTCATCTTCTTGAATGCTGTTTTGGCTTGGCCGATTCTGTCAGCTATTTCCGATGTGCATCTGCCGTCTGATGAAATGACCGTTCCCAGGTATTTGAACTTATTAACCTGTGTTCACAGACTAGATATAAAAAAATATTAGGGTTTCAGTGACTTGCAGATAGTTATGAAAGTTTACTAGATCTACATATTCTCGAAGGCCAGATGATTTTTGTCATACATTTTTGAAATGCATATTTCGACCACAGAAAATGTGATGGAAGGAATGGTGAATGAACCATTTGTTATATTTTCCTTTTGAAAACTATTCGATGACTATTTTAACAGAAAATGAGAGAGAGAGAGAAAGAGAGAGAGAGAAAGAGACAGAGAGGGAGAGAGGCAGAGGCAGAGCCAGAGAGACAGAGTCAGAGAGAGACAGACAGAGACGGAGAAAGACAGAGATAGACAGAGACAGACAGAGACAGAGACAGAGAGACAGAGACAGACAGAGAGACAGAGAGACAGAGAGAGACAGAGAGAGACAGAGAAAGACAGAGACAGACAGAGACAGAGACAGAGAAACTGAGATAAATAGAGAGGGGGGGGGGGCAAACAGACGAAAGAACAGACAGACAGATCCTGTTTTTGCATATCAGAAAAGATATCCCTGTCCAAAATAATGTGTCCAATTAATGAGGCATAGGGTAATATCATGCACGCGCTAAGTGGCAGCATTACCACCCGTGGCTCTATACAGGCCTTTGGTCTATCCCTCCGGTGCAGCTGAAGTATTTTCCTAACAACCAGGGACAGATTATCCTACGCACATCTCTAAAGCCTTCGCCTAATCCTTGGGCGCAGACCAGATCTCGTTTATATGGATTATGTGCATGTATGTGGATGTTGCACACAACCCCCACCCCCACCCCCATCCCCCAACTCACCAATCATCCCTTCTCCAAATCTCCCCCTCTAAAGATTATCGATATTGATATGGATGTAGATGAAGACACAAGAGATAATTACGGACACAGGGAAAGATCTAGATATAGATTGATACTGCCTCATCTAATGTAGATGTAGAAGTAGACGTTCACACACAATGAGTAGAACTACAGGTTTTGGTTTTCTTTCTGCAATCATGTATTATTTCTAAGTGCACCAAAAACTTTCTGATTTAGTTGTACCCGTGCACATTCTTTTCATGAAACATTTTTAAAAAAAGTTTTGACATGAACTGGAAAAAAATGTAATTCTAAGCTTGATCATTAAAAGAAAAAAAAAAAACCCGGGAAGTTCAGATAGGCAAGACGAGGAGTGTCAGTCATTGTGTTACGCAGCTTTTTTAACTTGCTGGCTACCATCTTCAACTGATATATTATACAAGTCTGGTACTGGAGTGAGTTGGACTTTACTAATGTGTACACAGAATGGTAACCAGATTTAGATGTTGACAATGATTCAGATATTGACGTTAACATACATGTACATGCAGATGCCGATATATCGACATATAGACACTGGAACAGAATCGAAGAAGAAGAAGAAGAGGAGAGACAGACAGACAGACAGAGGGGGGGGGGGGGGGGGGAAGAGAGAGAGAGAGAGAGACCAGCCACTCATTTTGTCAAATTCAATCTCTCTCTCTCTCTCTCTCTCTCTCTCTCTCTCTCTCTCTCTCTCTCTCTCTCTCTCTCTCCCTCTCTCACTCTCTTTTCTGTGTTGTATAAGAGAGACAGACACATGTTCGTTCTTTAATTTAACGTTAGTAGTTCACTATGAGTGATATATTAGAAGTGGCGGGGGGGGGTGGTGATGGAAGATAGAGGTGGGGCGTAGTTGCATTGTGGGGTGTGAGGGGAGACAAGTAATAAGGACATTATAAATGTTGGTAATAGAAAAATGGAACAAGATCTTAACACTAACAATTAACATTAACAATGTGAAGGAAAATTTAACGCTAAATACTAATTCAGAAACTTAAAGCAATAATTAACAGGACTGTGAACCAATGATTCTGAAATTTTAATGATAAAGATGATCAGAAGTTACATTCTTAAAATGAGTTTCAATGTGTATGTATGCGTGTTGGTGGATTGTGTGTGTGTGCGTGGTGTGTGTGTGTGTGTGTGTGTGTGGTGTGTGTGTGTGTGTGTGTGTGTTGTTGTGTGTGTGTGGTTAACATCCATGGACAGCAAAGAAAACAAACGAGACAGTCTTGATGGGGCAGACACAAGTGTGTGTGTGTGTGTGTGTGTGTGTGTGTGTGTGTGTGTGTGTGTGTGTGTGTGTGTGTGTGTGTGTTGTGTGTGTGTGTGTGTGTGTGTGTGTGTGTGTGTGTGTGTGTGTGTGGTGTGTGTGTGTGTGTGTGTGTGTGTGTGTGGTTAACATCTATTATGAATTCGTTTTTGTTTTCATCCCGATTGGCGTATGAAATATATGTATGCGTGTGTGTGGTGTGTGTGTGTGCGTGTGTGTGTGTGTGTGTGTGTGTGTGTGTGATGTATGTGTGTGCGTGTATGTATGTATGTATGTAC
>JAPXFY010000026.1:16000700-16008200 GCA_030674185.1 Monoplex corrugatus | reverse complement strand
ATCGATTTGCCATAACATTTTCCATTAATGCCACATTCTGTTTAATGAGGTATTAGGGGTAATAATAGCTACCATTCTACCAACTATGAAGTTGTGTTGTTGCTTCTGCATCAAACTACTTAATTTAAGAAAGTGTTGGAGAGATGTAATGCTTGCTATCATAGGGATTAGAAATGAAGCGGACACCTCAGGTACACGGCGCTTTATATAGTCCTACCGCGGCTTTAAGGAATGATGGTGTAAGTGTGTTGTGGCCGTGACATAACCAAACCAACCAATCTTGTATCGTTTGACTCTTTTTCCTGATTTAAGTTCTTGATCTTGTAACAACACAGAAATTCATTTTAACCCTTTGACTCTCGCACCCTATCTGCCAACTGCAAAAAAATTAACCCTTGGACTCCCTCGCCCTATTCACCAGCTTCCTACAGGAAGCTGGCGGATAGGATGAGGGAATCCAAGTGTTAAGTTTTTTTGCTTTGCTAGCATGTTTCATCTCTCTCTCTGGAGATGAGATGCTTCCGCAAACTCCTTGGTATCTCGTACAAAGATCATATAACCAATAAGGAAGTGAAAACCCGAATCGAAAGCGCCATCGGGCCGTATGAAGACCTTCTGACTTCAGTGAAAGGACGCAAACTGAGGTGGTACGGGCACGTCACACGATCATCTGGACTGGCCAAGACCGTCTTGCAGGGAACAGTTCAGGGAGGGAGACGAAGAGGCAGACAAAGAAAAAGATGGGAAGACAATATCAGAGAGTGGACTGGCCTTGAATGGAACATCATTCTGCGGAAAGCTGAGGACCGTGAGGAGTGGAGGAAGTTGGTTGCAAAATCTTCAGTGGTGCCCTAACGGTCAACCAGACTACGGGACTGATGATGATAATGATGAGCATGTTTACCAAAGCGGGATGCTGGTAGACAGGGGGCGGGAGTCAAAGGGTTAAACAGTGATTTTTTTTTTCAATTTGATTCGATTCCATTCAGATCATTTAACATGAAGTCAGTTCAAGCAACTTTAATTCCTTGTTTAGATTTAGAGAAATATGTGACCTCCCACCACGAAATCAGTCTTAACTCGCAGTCAGTCGAACAGCACTAGGAGCTGAAAAGGTGACTGAGGGTCTATCTGGGGTGTTTTGATATTTTCTCAAAATTGATTTCTGTAGACTATAATCTATCCCCCACAGAATTTTTTTCTTGATAAAATATTATTAATCAGTTTAAAATGGTATTTTAATGCACTGATCGCAGCAGAAAGAACGCACATTTTTACCAAAAGTACCTCTTTTTGTCTCTTATTATGAACCGTAACCTGTACAGTACCCACACATGTAATATACTGACGGAAAGCTCTTTGGTGCACCTTTCAGATAATGACAGCGAAAATTAGAAACAAACTGGGTCAAAGCCACCAAATAAAGAAATTTAAGGAAAATGTGTAGGAGAGCACACAAAAGCTTTAGAGGCCGTTTTCTCAAAATGGCCGTCATACAACTTAATAATTTTAAACATACATAACTTCTACATTTTTTTAGTACAAGCTTTATTCAAGTACCAGAATAATCAGCAGAATGTACACTTTCCAGTGATATGTATATCTCAATATACCGAAAATGCTAGTTAAGACTGATTTCTTGGTGGGAGGTCACATATGTTTTAGAAAAGGATATTACATCAAATATAGTTTGTGAAATGGAGTCATTTTATCTGGTCAGTATCCACTGAAATAAATATTGTTCATCATAACTTTTTTTTTCTTTTCTGTTATGATAAACGAATTATTAGACGATTAGATAGATTTCAGGCCTACATTCAGTTTATACTATGCTTGATTAATACTCTGTGGATTCTGCTTGTGGTCATATGGTCAAACTTTGTCTTTATCTCTAAAACAATGCGCTTAAAGCAATTATTCAGATACTACATTTAACAACAACACCTCCCCAAAAAACAAAGAAGAAAAATGAACATGCAAAAAGTGTATGACTATTAATGCTCAGTTGTTGATTTATCAGATTCTACTCAGCAACTGATTTTTTTCCAAGTTTTTAATCAGAAAACAAACAATCAGGACTATTATGAACAAATGTAAATGTTTTGCTACTTTGACTAAATCACATACACATTTATGTAAATGTTTTGCTACTTTGACTAAATCACATACACATTTAACAAACATACAAACAAACAAACAAACAAGCAAAAGAAAAACAACTTAAAAAAAACAAAACAAATAAGGAGATATAGATGTGCAAAGTTTGAAAAAAAGCTTGCCTTTCATTTCCTTGTATTATGTTGTTTTATCCTGTCTTATCCTGTTGTACGGATGCGAGGCGTGGACAGTCAGCAAGCAAAGCCAGAGCAAGATTGAGGCAGCCGAGATGGGGTTTCTCAGAAGAATGTTGAGAGTTTCATGGACAGCAAAGAAAACAAACGAGACAGTCTTGATGGAGGCAGACACAAGTAGATCTCTCATAAGGAAGATTAGGAAAAGACAGGCAACATTTATAGGCCATTTTATGAGGAAGGTGGATTTGGAGCACCTGGTCACAACGGGAAAGCTGGAGGGAGGAGCGAGCACCAGATAGACCCAGGGAGAGAATGCTGGACGGACATGCAGAGTGGCTGGGGATGAGGAGGATGGGGGAGATGCTAGGGGCAACGAGAGATAGAGATGGTTGGAAGTCCATGGTCGCCAACGCCATGCTGCAGGGCAACGGATGATGATGATGATGTTGTTTTATCTGTCTTACCCTGTCTTGTTTCTTTTATACTGTCTTATCTTGCTGTGTTACTTCTTGTCATGCAATGTCTTTTCTCATTGTCTTGTAACTTTCTCTTTCTGATTGCTCTTTGCTGAATGATAGTAAGAAAGAAGTTTGCCCTTATTCACACGTATTAGTCATTGTCTGCTAATCTGGCAGTCTGCTTGGATTCTGCTTCTTCCTCTGTCTGTCAGTTCAGAGAGTCTAGCTGTATGGTGCTGTCTTCATTGATCAGGGAGCCAACCAGACGACCGGCCATCATCGTGTTTCTAGTGATGCAGGTGCTTTAGGCAGCAGGCGCACAGATTCCCATGCACCCCCCACCCCCTTGCTTTTAGGTGTAAACCGATAGCTGTGCTACTTGTACAAACACGCGCCTAAAAGCCTGCATTTATCTGCCCCTTTCTCCAAATGCATTGGCCATTACTGCACACTCAGCTCTCACAGATTGCTGCTGTCAAGGATCTGGTATTTCTTTGTCCTCCGCTGTCCTGTCTTTGCCATGGAATGCTTGGGGTGAATGGATTGATGGACAAAGGATTGACGGGTAGATGATGAGTAGATGATGGTTAGTAATCTTCATGGCTTGTCCCAGACACACAACAATGTAGACACAACATACTCGCTGTCATTCTGTTATCTTTCTGTTACCGAATTGATGGACAGTAATACATCCTGGTTATAGCTTGTTCCAGAAACACAACGATGTAGACTAGATGTACACTCTCTTGTTGTTTGTAAGAAAAAATGAAGGGAACCAACAGACTGATTTCTATTACGTATTTTCCCTGATTAGTCTTTAGGATTGCTGCCCTTAAGTTTATCCATATACTGTAATTTCTTTTTTTTTCCCGAATGCCTATTGTGTCATTCTCATTCTCATGTTTGAACCACAGCACATAGTTTGCATTTAGTCCACCAGTTCCATTTTCATCTTAACCTTGAAATGTCGATGCCAAATCTGGACATGATCAAGTCTATGGAACTCAAAATTACTACCTGTTGTTTGAAAGTGTTCTCAATAAGGATGGGCTAATGTAGTCTGAAACACCCGTATCAGAGAAATGGTGAGAATTAAATAATTTGGTTACCTGACCAGAATACAACCTTACTAGATGGCTAAAAGATAATGTAGATGTAGGATAATTTGGATTTATAGAAAGAGGAAGACCTAGGAAGACATAGATCAAAGGCATGAAGGGGTGTTCTTCTTTGGTCACTCCAGCTCACTGCTAAACTATCGGATCTTTCTCTCTTTCATGTTAGTACTGTAGAGAGAGATAAAAGAAAAAGAATGTTAGGTCTATGGTCTTTCTATCATCAATATTTCTACGTACAATTCATTCATATGAATGCTTTCACAACCTGTGTGTGCTTCTCTGCAATCATTTTTCTAGTGGAAAGATCATTCAAACATTTTGTATTCCAGGTCTAAGACTGAAGTTTAGAGTGTATTCAAGAGGGATTCATCACACTCAAACAATTCCGTATGCAATCCACATGTCCGTTCATACATGATGACAATGACACACTGTCATAACCCTGATTTTAGTCATAACCTCCTGGCCATAATCAAAACCAAACACCAATCCAAGGCCCTAAAGTCAAATCTAGCTTATCCTTTACCTTTGATCCTAACCTGCCAAAAGTCCTTATTTTCTCACCAACGCATTCACTGAAATCCTAATCATTAAGTTAGTGAATCCCTCTTGAACACACACTAAACTGCACATTTTCCAGGTGTCTCTCATTGTCAGATCCGTCTTTAGATAAATCACACATCGTTAAAAGATACACAAAACCAATCCCATCTCTCCATTTTCGTCATGAAATGTTTTTTCCATCCCAGCCTTCATAAAAACTATGCAGTATAAGGCTGAAAAGGCTGTTTCCATTATCGCAACACTGTGTGATTGGGTGCTGAAGTCGATTAAAGGCTTAGCTTTAGAAAGCTTGTAGCTGCTCCATTAGCAGACTGAAAGCAGTATTGATCGAGTAGTCTTAGATGCGCATGAGGGTAAATACTTGAATGCATTACTGTGGTCTGAGTGAACCAGTTCACTGCTGTTGGCGTCAACTTTCAGGCTTACAGCTGTGGTATGGACACACTGTTGGTGTCAACTTTCAGGCTTACAGCTGTGATGTGGACACACTGTTGGTGTCAACTTTCAGGCTTACAGCTGTGTGGACCACTGTTGTGTCAGCTTTCAGCTAACAGCTGTGTGGGACACTGTGATGTCAGCTTTCAGGCTTAAAGCTGTGGTGTGGACACACTGTTGGTGTCAGCTTTCAGGCTTACAGCTGTGGTATGGACACATGTTGGTGTCAGCTTCCAGGCTTACAGCTGTGGTATGGACACACTGTTGTGTCGCTTTAGGCTTAAGCTGTGGTTGGACACACGTGTTAGCTTCCAGGCTTACAGCTGTGGTATGGACACATTGTTGGTGTCAGCTTTCAGGCTTACAGCTGTGGTGTGGACATACTGTTGGTGTCAGCTTCAGGCTTACAGCTGTGGTATGGACATACTGTTGTGTCAGCTTTCAGGCTTACAGCTGTGGTATGGACATACTGTTGGATGTCAGCTTTCAGGTTACAGCTGTGGTATGGACACATGTTGGTGTCAGCTTTCAGGTTTACAGCTGTGGTATGGACACATTGTTGATTCAGCTTTCAGGCTTACAGCTGTGGTATGGACACATTGTTGTATCAGCTTTGAGGCTTAAAGCTGTGGTGTGGACAACTGTTGTGTCAGCTTTGAGGCTTAAAGCTGTGGTGTGGACACATTGTTGATGTCAGCTTTCAGGCTTACAGCTGTGGTGTGGACACACTGTTGATGTCAGCTTTCAGGCTTACAGCTGTGGTATGGACATACTGCTGACTACAGGATGGAATTTCTTCTTTCTGTTATTACCTTTGAGGCCTATACTCATTCAATGCTCCCATGCTCACGAACACCTGAACTTATATAATGCCCAATGCTTATTGACACCCAACACAATATTTGTACTGTAAAAGTTTGTTCTAGCCATCTCGGGGACAACACTGTTGTACTTTCTGATTCAGTTAAAGAACTTTGGAGTTGTTACTTGATCCTCCACTCTCTATGCAATCGTTTTATGCCAACTGTGACGTTTCAGTCCATTTGTCGTTATCTTTCAACTTGATCATATCTAAACTTTGACTTCTCTTATCGTTTCTGGTATCAATTATTGTAACTGTCTGCTCTCCAGCTCGCATTGCTTGCTTCCAGCGTATTCAGAATTCTGCAGCCCGTCTTGCCCTTTAGTAGTAGTAGTAGTAGTAGCTGAGGGCTGGCTCATAGCCTAGGCCTTCTGGCCTTTTAACGCCCTATCTTTTTTGTTTTACGCTTTCTTCTTCGGGGTCTGAAAAGCATGCCTTAATATTCATACTTGAGCAACTCTGCTTCAGTCTATTTTTTTAAATAAAATTTTGAATTCTGCGTCATCGTCCAGGAAATTTTTGAATTTGTTAAATTAATGCTGTTAGTAAATTCAATTTCAAAAGGAATTTTATTCCACAATTTAACAATTCTGTTAGAAAAACAAAACGCTCTTGTGTTAGTATTTCTGTGTTTAACAAATATTTTACCTTCAGCATTCCTTGTTATACTAGCTTGTGGAAAGGAAAAAAATGTTTCAACTGATAGCTTATCCATCCCATTCATTATTTTGTATACCTGTATTAAATCCCCCCTAACACTCCTACCTTTCAGTGAATGAAAAAGAGGCACGATCACATCACTTCCTTGCATCATTTTCTCTACTGGTTGCCTTTTTCTCAAAGAAATCCATACAAAATTAATATATTATGTTAGAAGCGTATCAATGGTACTGCTCTTATTCATCTTTGTGACCACATCCGAATGTACACTTCTCCATTCTGTTTTTGATACTAGATCTACTTGTTTATAAATTTCTCGGTACAGATGTTCCACAGTCAGTTACGGTTCGTTTTCTGTCTGGTCCAAACGACTGGAACTAGCATCCCCTGTCTGTTCGATAGTCATATATTCTGTCTATTATTCAAATCTAACTTGAAGATACACTTTTTTGAATGCACATTCTGATTCTGTTTTTCGTGTTTTCCGGTTTCTTCTTGATATATGTATCAAGAGGTGGCACCTTATAAATGCCGTTAGTATCATTATTTTCTTTTTGTTATCATTATTATTATTATTGTTGTTGTTGTTCGTTCTTCTTCTTCTTATCATTATCATCACCATCATCATCATCATCATCATCATCATCATTATCGTCATTATCTCCTCATCATCATCTCATCATCATCATCATCATCGTATTCATCATCATCATCGTTGTTGTTGTTGTTGTAGTTGTTGTTATATTATTATCTGTTCACCTCTTTCTGTGTTTCATCGCTTTATCTTTCACTGTCTGTCTGTCTGTCTATCTGTCTCTCCATCCCTGTGTACAAATTGACTGTTTTTGGCCATATGAACATATGTTAGCTCAGAGCAGATTATTTGTTGTTGTTTTTCTTGTCACAACGGGAATTTTTCGTGTGGAGTGTAGCTTGCTCTTCACTGGGAAAACACGTAACCATAGTACGGCGCCACCCAGTCTTTTTAAAATTTCAATCTATGTGTATGTATTTCTTTTTCATCTATCTATGTAATGGATTTTATCTACATAATGCTGCTGGGGACAACTCCTCTGTTGCCATGGGATCTTTAACGTTTACTAAGTGCC
>JAPXFY010000026.1:15983200-15985700 GCA_030674185.1 Monoplex corrugatus | reverse complement strand
ATGGGATGTTAGCTTGTTGTCACTCTGCAATTATCAATCAATTGACTGATTGATTGACTGACTTGGAGGTAATGGATATTGTTGATTAATAGGTGTACTGATTGATTAACTGACTAAATTTGTTGCCTAATTGATTCATGGACTTATATACTAAATGACTAATCAAAATATGAATGTGAATGGCACAGATAGTGGATATAACATCAAAAGAAAGGTTCTTTGAATCATATTGTCTAAGAGTACAGTGTATTATAAAAACGATACCAAAGAGAGAAGATAAAGGCAGGGTGTGCAGTCCTCAGTGCTATAGGACCGCTGTGTCTCATGCTACAGCCAGTCTGAAGGTACATGTAACTGTCCAAAGTGGTGTTTCCAATTTGTCACATACCCTCTGAGGACGTTTCTCTGCTGGCTATCTACTTCCAGTCCCTCCCCCATGGTTGTGAAGTTAAAGTGCTCGTGCACACACACACACACACACACAACTCTCTCTCTCTCTCTCTCTCTCTCTCTCTCACACACACACACACACACACACACACACATACTCTCCTCTCTCTCTCTCTCTCTCTCCACACACACACACACTTTTTGTTAGCCTGTCAAAAAGCCCTATAGCGAATTACCTTTAAAATGTTATTTCACTTGTTCACTGTTATGGTTAGTCAATTATCAGTTTTATTTTTTCTTCATTTCTTCCAGATATTTATTAATTTTGTTTGTTAGTTTGTTTGTATAAATCGTTAATTATGGTAACATTATTTGTTAGTTTTACCTTCCCCTCTTCAAAACAGTTGTTTTCTGGATCATCTTTTCTCAAATTCAAAATTGACAATTTTCAAATATCCTGTTCACTCATCCTCTGTCACCCCCCCCCCCCCCTCACCTTTTTTTGTTGTTTTTTTTTTGGTCTAAACTCACTTTAGTGAATAGACATTAAATCAAAAGACCACCACACACACACACACACACACACACACACACACACACACACACACACACACACACACACCCCCATTCGCATATTCACAGATACATGTACATAAGCATGTGTATCTCTATCCCTTCACCTGTTATGTACGGACATGTTGACATAACATCACATATATTCGTGTGCATACCACAATGAAGTGCGTGTCCATATATACACACACGAATTCAGGAAACTGTGGCAGAGAAATGTGAGTGAGAGAGACTTAATGAGAGATAAACAAGAGAGAGACAGACAGAGAGAGAGAGAGATAGACAGACAGACAGACAGACAGATACAGAGACAGTCAGACAGACAAAGAGAGAGAGAGAGAGTGACAAACACAGAGACAGAGAGACAGAGAGAGACAGACAGAAAGAGAGAGAGAGGGGAGAGAGAGAGGCATATATATATATATATAGAGAGAGAGAGGAGAGAAGAATGAGTGAGAGAGAGAGACAGACAGATAGAGACAGAAAAAGAGAGAGACAGAGAGAGAGAAAAAGAAAAAAGAGTAAGAATAAACCATAAATCAGAAATAACGTGCAGTACGAGTGATTTCCCTTGGGAGTTCCATGGTAATCAGCAGAGTAAAACTTTTTTGATTTAGTTTCCTTTTGTTACAGCACCAAATTCAATTTTCTTTTCATCTACAAATGGCAGAAGGCAGTCTCCAGCCAAATTGCTTTGCAGTTGAGGGGATAAAAATGCAAATCCTGCAGTATTATGCTCGCTCCATGCCGGAAAATGGGTCTGTAATTACTTTCCGATGTTGCGTGATTAGTCAGTGTGGAAATTGAACAGTCTTCTGTTTGGGAAATGAACACTGGTGGTTCCAATTTGTCACGTACTCTCTGAGGACGTTTCTCTACTGGCCACCTGCTCCCAGTCCGTCAGCCATGGCTGTGAAGTTTAAGTGTTCGTGTATGCTCACACATACACACACACACACACACACACACACACACACACCACACACACACAATACACACACACACACACGCACACACACACACACACACGCACACGCACACACACACACAAGACACACACACACACACACACGCGCACACACACACACAACACACACACACACACACACACACGCACACACACACACACACACATGAACGCACGCACGCACACACACACATAAACGCATTCACGTAAGCTACACATATAAACATGTATGCGTGCACACTCACTGTCAACACACACAACTACTCACACACACAGTCACACATACACATGCATACACGTTTGCAATCATGAGACAGATTTAGCGAGAGAGAGAGAGAGAGAGAGAGAGAGAGGAGAGAGAGAGAGAGAGAGAGAGAGAGAGAGAGAAGAGAGAGGATCTATAGAGCGGGGAGAGAGACTGAGAGAGAGAGAGAATGAGAGAATGAGACAGAGAGACAGAGACAGAGACAGGAAGACAGAGAGAGACACAGAGATAGATAACAGTATGAATAAATCATGAATCAGAGATAACGGACAGTACGAGTGATTTCCCTTGGGAGTGCCATGGTA
>JAPXFY010000026.1:15943200-15975700 GCA_030674185.1 Monoplex corrugatus | reverse complement strand
ACACACACACACACACACACACACACACACACACACACACACACACACACACACACACACACACACACACACACACACTGTCTTTGTATCTGTTTTTCAGCCGTTTCTCTTTGTCTCTCTGTTCTGTCCACATCTCTGTCTCTCTTTCTCTCTGTCTTTGTTTCTGTCTATCTTTCTGTCCAAACACATACACATAGACACGCACACGAACACACATGAGCACTTGCTTTATGGTGGTAGGCTAAATGCTTCATTGCAATCGTTGAACATTTTCCTTGGATGCTTCATTTGCTAATTTTCTTTTGTTTCATTTTGCCTTGTGATCATTTGCTGTATTTTTTTAGTGTACGCTGTTGACTCTCTAAATGTATTGTGTTTTGGGTGTAGTCCGTGCACTTTGGAATGTATAATGTGTATCCATGAATTTGGTGCTGTAACAAAAGGAAACTAAATCAACAAAAGTTTTACTCTGCCGATAACCTTGACACTCCCAAGGGAAATCACTCATACTGCACGTTATTTCTGATTCATGATTTATTTTTACTGTTATTTCTCTCTCTCTTTCTCTAAATCTCTTTCTCTCTCTCTTTCTCTCCCTCTCTCTGTGCTTTCTCTCTCTCTCTTTTCCTCTCTCACTCTGTCTCTCATTCCCACAAACACAGACTCTCTCTCCCACTCTCTCTGTCTCTGTCTGCCTCTTCCACACACACCCTTCTCTCTCTCCCCCTCTCTCTCTCTCTGTTGCCCACTCTCTTTCTTTCTCTCTCTTTCTCCAAAAAGACACAAAAACACAAACACAGACACATACAGTGCGCGTGCACGTACACGTGCACACACGTGTGCACTTACACGTGCACGCCGCGTGCACGCGAGCGCACACACACACTGTCTATGTCTCTCTCACTGTCTCTCACTGTCTCTGTTTCTCTTTCTGTTTCTCTTTCTGTTTCTCTCTCTGTCTCTCTGTCTCTGTCTGTCTGTCTTCTCTGTCTCTCTCTCTATCTCTCTCTCTCTGTCCTAACACATACACATAGACACCACACACAAGCATTTGCTTTATGGTGGTATGCTAAATGCTTCATTGCATTCAGTGAACGTTTTCCTTGGATGCTTCATTTCCTAATTTTGTTTTGTTTCGTTTTGTCTTGTGATCATTTGCTGTGTTTTTTTTCAGTGTACGCTGTTGACTCACTAAATGTAATTGTGTTTTCATTGTTAACAGACTCAACGTTGCACTTTGGAATGTGTCACGTGTATCCATAGCAACAGGAGAACATTTAATCTCCAAACAGAAGAGTGTTCACTTCCCAAACAGGAGACTGTTCAATTTCCACACTGACTAATCACGCAGCATTGGAAAGTAATTACAGAGCCATTTTCCAACAGGGAGCGAGCATAACGCTGTAGGATTTGCATTTTTATCCCCTTGACTGCAAAGCAATTTGGCTGGAGGCTGCCTTCTGCCATTTGTAGATGAAAAGAAAATTGAATTTGGTGCTGTAACAAAAGCAAACTAAATCAAACAAGTTTTACTCTGCTGATAACCATGGCACTCCCGAAGGAAATCACTCGTACTGCACGATATTTCTGATTCATGATTTATGTATACTGTTATTTCTCTCTCTTTCTAAAGCTTTACCTTTCTCTCTCTTTCTTTCTCTCTCTCTCTCTTTCCCTCTGCTCTCTCTCTCTTGCTCTCTCTCTCTTATCCTCTCTCACTCTCTCTCTCATTCCCATACACACACTCTCTGTCTCCCACTCTCTCTGCCTCTATCTCTGTCTCTCTGTCTGTCTGTCCCTCCCACACACAAATGCATACACACACTCTCTCTTCCTCTCTCTGTCCGTCTCCCTCTGTCTCTCTTTGTTTCTTTCTCCAAAGAGACACGCACAAACACTAACACACACACGTACACACACAAACACACACACACACATAGACACACACACACACACACACACACACACACACACACACACACACACACACACACACAACACACACACACACACACTGTTTCTGTCTCTGTTTTTCAGTCATCTCTCTTTGTCTCTCTGTATCTGTCCACATCTCTGTCTCTCTCTCTGTCTGTTTCTGTCTATCTCTGTCTCTCTGTCATAACACATACACATACACACACACACGAACACACACGAGCACTTGCTTTATAGTGGTACGCTAAATGCTTCATTGCAATCGTTGAACATTTTCCTTGGATGCTTCATTTGCTAATTTTCTTTTGTTTCATTTTGTCTTGTGATCATTTGCTATATTTTTTCAGTGTACGCTGTTTACTCTCTAAATGTAATTGTGTTTTCATTGTCAACAGACTCAACGCTGCACTTTGGAATGTGTCATGTGTATCCATGGCAACAGGAGAACATTTAATCTCCAAACACAAGATTGTTCACTTCCCAAACAGGAGACTGTTCAATTTCAACCGTGACTAATCACGCAGCATTGGAAAGTAATTACAGAGCCATTTTCCAGCAGGGAGCGAGCATAACGCTGAAGGATTTGCATTTTTATCCCCTTAACTGTAAAACAATTTGGCTGGAGACTGCCTTCTGCCATTTGTAGATGAAAAGAAAATTGAATTTGGTGCTGTAACAAAAGGAAACTAAATCAAACAAGTTTTATTTGCTGATAACCATGGCACTCCCAAGGGAAATCACTCGTACTGCACGTTATTTCTGATTCATGATTTATTCATACTGTTATCTCTCTCTCTCTGTCTATCTGTCTGTCTGTCTGTCTCTCTCTCTTCTCTCTCTCTCTCTCTCTCTCTCTCTCTCTCTCTCTTTCTGTGTTTGTCTTTCTATGTATCTCTCACGTTTCTCTGCCACAGTATCCTGCATTCCTGTGTGTGTGTGTGTGTGTGTGTGTGTGTGTGTGTGTGTGTGTGTGTGTGTGTGTGTGTGTGTGTGTGTGTGTGTGTGTGTGTACGTGTGGACGTGTGCTTAATTGTGATATGCATTTGAATGTATCTGCATGTCATGTCAGCGTGCATGTGAACGTGCACGTGAGCATAAAGACACATACAAACATGTTATCACACACTGACTTACGTGTGTAAATCAGAAATGAAAGGATAGAGATACACATGCTTCTCTGTGTGTAAGTGAGTGATGCGTGTATGTGTGTCTACAGTATATGTGTGAGTGAGTGAGTGAGTGAGTGTGTGTGTGTGTGTGTGTGTGTGTGTGTGTGTGTGTGTGTGTGTGTGTGTGTGTGTGTGTGTGTGTGTGTGTGTGTGTGTACGTGTGTGAATGTGGGTGTGTATGGATGTGTATGATTGAATGTGTGTGTGAGTGTGAGTGTATGTGTTTGTGTGTGTGTGTGTGTTTGTGTGTGTGTGTGTGTGTGTGTGTGTGTGTGTGTGTGTGTGTGTGTGTGCCCGCGCACGCGCGCGTGTGTGTGTGTATGTATGTGTGCGTGTGTATGTGTGTATGTATGTGTGCGTGTGTGTGTGTGTATGTGTGTGTGTATGTATGTGTGTGTATGTGTGTGTGAGTGTGTGTGTGTGTGTGTGTGTGTGCGTGCGTGCGTGCGTGGTGTGTGTGTGTGTGTGTGTGTGTGTGTGTGCGTGCGGTGTGGTGTGTGTGTGTGTGTGTGTGTGTGTGTGTGTGTGTGTGTGTGTGTGTGTGTGTGTGTGTGTGTGTGTGTGTGATGAAGAGTCACTCATTGAAGAAATCAATGAAAAACTTACATCTTTGAGTATGCAACCTGCTATAATTACTTTGACAGTAAACGATTTACTAAATCGCACGTCATAAAGAAAAATAATAAACATCGGTTTAATAGAAACTGTCAGTTCAAGGCGGCTGAATAGTTCAAAGTGAAATATAGACTTAATGAAGTTAGAGCACCTAGTGTATCTTCAACTCGAGATAACATTCATTTTTTTAAAATTGATTAGTAGACAGTGTACAAAATACATTACGAGGGACAGAGAACTATTAATGCCATAGACATCCTAAGAACTATCATAGGGAGGTCAATCGAGATGAATAAAGATTTGTATTTATGCTTTGTTGATTATACCAAGACTTTCTATCGGGTAAGACATGAAGAACTGATCAACCAACTGGAGAGACTCAATAATGATGGAAAAAATTTACGAATAATCAGAAATATGTACTGGGAACAAACAGCTGGGTGTGGGTGGTGTGGTAGTTTGTGGGTGGTGTGGATGTCCGTGTTGGTGTTGAGGTGTAGGTGTGGATGGTTGTGGGTGTGAGTGGTGTGGAGATGTGGGTGTGTGGTGTGGGTGTGGGTGGTATGATTGAGGGGTGGTGTGGGTATAGGTGGTGGGTGTGGGTGGTGTGGAGGTGGGCGTCTGGGTGGTGGTGTGTGGTGGTGGTGGAGTGGTGGTGTGAGAGGGGTGGTTGGTGGTGTGGGTGGTGTGAGGTGTATAGGTGTGAATGGTGTGGGTGGTGGGGTAGTGTGGGTGTTTGGGATGTGGGTGGTGTGAGTGTCCGTATGGATAGTGTGGGTGGTTGGGATGTGGGTGGTGTGAGTGTTCGTGTGTATGATGTGGGTGGTGGGGTGTGGGTGTGGTTGATGTGGATGTGTGGATGGTGTGCGTGCGTGTGGTGTGGGTATGTGAGGTGTAGAGGTGTGAGTGGTGTGGGTGGTGGTGGGTGGGTGGTGTGGGTGGTGTTAGTGTCCGTGTGAATGGTGTGGGTCTGGATAGTGGGTAATGTGGAGGTGTGGGTGGTGTGGTGTGGATGGGGTGGTGTCGTAACTGTGGGTGGTGTGAGTGTTCGTGTGAATGGTGTGGGTGTTGATGGTGTGGGTGTGGGTGTGGATGATGTGGGTGTGGGTGGTTATGTGGTGTGTGTGTCGGTATGGGTGGTGATGGTGTGGGTAGTGTGGATATGGGTAGTGGGGTGTGGGTGGCGGGATGTGGTGTGGGTGATGTGGTGTGGGTAGTGTTGGGTGGGGTGATGTGGGTGTGGGTGTAGTTGGTGTGGTAGTTGGTGGTCTGGGTGGTGTGGAGGTGTGGGTTGTGTGGGTTTGGGTGGTGGGGTGTGGGTTGGTGAGGATGCGGGTTCTGTGGGTGTGGGTGGTGGGTGTGGGTGATGTGGAGGTGTGGGTGGTGTTGTTGGTGTGAGTGGTGTTGTTGGGTGGGTGGTGTTGTTGGTGTGGGTGTGGGTGGTGTTGGTGGTGGGGTGTGGGTTTGGGTTGAGGTATGGTTGTGGGTTGTTTGGGTGTGTGATGGGGTGTGGGTGGTGTTGGTGTGTGGGTGGTGTGTTTGTGGGTGGTGGGTGTGGTGGTGTCGAGGTTTGGTGGTGTGTGGGTGTGTGGTGTTGGTATGGGTGATGGGGTGTTGGTGGTTCGGTGTGGGGGTGGGGGTGTGGAGGTGTGGGTGTTGGTGGTAGGGTGGTGGAGGGATGGGTGTGGGTGGGTGTGGGTGTTTGTGTGGGTGGTGTGGGTGTGTATGGGTGGGTGTGGGGTGTTGGGGTGTGTGGGTGTGGGGTGTTGGGGGTGTGGGTGTTGTGGGAGTGGGTGTATGTTTGTGGGGGTGGGGTGTGGGGTGTGTGGGTGTAGGGTGTAAGGGATGTGTGGGGCATTTCGAACCTGGGACGTATCGAACCTGGGACGTATCGAACCTGGGACGCGTCGAACCTGGGACGTATCGAACCTTACTCGTTTTAAACTAACTAGTCACCTCGTGGTTGGTGGTAATCAGTAATTGTGTTCTTTGTCTTTTTACCATTGACTGCTAAGCCCACTACTCATCACAGTCACTGGTGACATCTACAAACTTTTGGGGACTCAACCAGTCGCCGTGGAGTAGTGGTTAACGCAATGACAACCGAGGTTGTGGATTTGAGGCCTCATTAGCCATTTCAAATATCATTGTGGGATTTTCGGCTCTAGTGAGCTCCTACCTAGAGTTGGGCGTGCTATGGGCTCATTGGGAAAATTGGGACCACACAAACGAATCTCATCCCCTTCACAGATCCATCATTGAGGCTGTTGTTCAAATCTTCTGACCAGGATGCTTCTAGAAGAGGTGGACAGACTGGAGAGCTTTTCCAGACGTGACAATCTGCGTGTCTATGGCATACCTCAAACCAAACCTTTGAGTCCTATGACACCTGTGCTGAGAAGGTGGCTGGAGCTCTGAGCAGTGTGAAAGACCTGCCTTAGAGGTGGACTGCTGAGAACATTGAACGTGCCCACCGTGTTGGAAGAGGGAGAGAGGGTGAGCCCAAGCTCATGCTGGTGAAAATTTGCCAATGGCGGGACAAGATGAGCGTAGTGACCAACAGGCCCTACAGGGAGCAGCTACAGACCAAGGGGATACGTGTGGCCAGGAGGCAGAGCAGTATGGTGGCCCAGGCCAGACAGGAAGGTAAAGAAAGTGGCGGGAAGCTGATTGTGCAGCCCCGCCAGCCAGACCTGCGCTCCTACACAGAAGTCACTGCCAACAACCTTTGGAAAGGAGGTACTTTCGAGGGTCAGTAAAACTCTCGAAGTTTTGTCCTGGTCAACACACAGAGGGAGGAAAGTCACCACGCTACACCAGTACGAACGAGAGCCTACCACCCTCACCATTCAGTGTCCAGTCTACAGATGTGTCGCATGCTGACGTGACACGCGTGGTGATTGTAGCAGTGTCCACTCCAGCACGTGCCTTCTTCACCCACCCCAACCAATACAACAAGATCAGATATTGAAAGGGAGGCTTCACCTGCGAGGTCAGAGGTCGAGGCAAACAGTGACCAGGTGTTTCCCTCTCAACAAACTGTTGAAGGCAGGTGCAGACGAGGAGGTGGTAGGTGGGGTGAAAATAGGAGAGGGGGGAACCAGGGTTCATTTGGGGCCAGCAGTGCTGGGGAATGGGGTATGAGGGGTGGGAAAACACAGGGCTCAATACACACATACATGCATAGCAAGGTCAATGGCAACACTCCACACAGTGAAGAACGCAATCTGTGATCGAGTTACAGAAAGAAATAAAACAGGCTACGGACACAACCAAATGAAATGAAATTTTTGAATTATAACATTGAAAATCTGTGTTCAAAACTGAATGATGTTTCTTTTCTTGAGTATGTGAATGAGTTTGATATTGTGTGTTTGACTGAGACATATATTGATTTGAACTTTGACATTAGTCTTGTGTTTCCTGACTTCTTAAAATGTATTGCCCCTGCAAGAAAACTGTCAAAATATGGAAGGGAGATCAGGAGGTGTTCTAGTACTAATAAAATGTAAATATACAAGTTATATGACACCCATTGAAACAATTGTGATAACATGATAACTAATAAAATTGATACAGAAATGATGGGTACTGAAAAAGATATGTTAGCTGCGTGTTATGCACCACCTGAAGGCTCACCAGCATATAACAGCAAAGAACTAAATAACCGTGTTCTTATTATTGAAGAGCAGTTATTTCAGCTTTCATGATGCTGTGTGGAGACTTTAATGCAAGAAGTGGCTGTGACCTGTCACAAATGGAGAGAATGGACAATTTTATGCATGGGTTGACTGATGATGATGATGGTGGTGATTACGTCGATACGAGAAACTCAAGAGATGCTGTTGTAAATAATTTTGGACACTCTTTTAGGACCTTTGTTTTCTTTTTGATTTGAAAATTGTGAATGGTTCTTGTGAAAGTGATGCAAATGGGGAATTTACTTTTGTGGCACCACTTGGCAATAGTGTAGTTGATTATTTTGCTGTCTCGGAAGAACTGTTTTCTTTTTGTGATTTGTTTGTAAATAATTGTCTGTTTTCATGGCATATTCCTGTTGATCTTAAGTGGGCATGCAGAAGTTTTATACAAGAAAACCCACAAAAAACAACAGAAAATACAGAAGAGAAAATGATGTGGTCGGATGAGCTGTCAATTCTATTCAAAGATGAAATGAACACTGATCATTTTAAGGAGCAGGTTAAACTTGCATGCAGAGATGTAGAAAGTAATGTAGATAACTCTATTGAGATTTTTTCAAAAGCATTGTATGCAGCTGCTGCCTGTATGGTTAAGACAGTTGACAGGAAAAGCTATTTACATGTAGGTAATGAATGGTTTGATAATGAGTGTAAAAAGCAAAGAACTGTAGTTAAACGTGTACTTAAAAGTTTCCAAAGAGTAAAATGTACAGCATACCGTAATCATAAAAAATGTATGTTAATGAAAGAAAAAAATACACAGCCCTCTAAAGAAAAAAGAGAAAGTTTGATGATGATAGACTAGAAGAGCTAAACAAAAATGCAGATGATCCAAAGTTGTTCTGGAAAACAATAAGAGCTACGAATAATAGGTCAGTGATATATAAAGATATTGATTTTCAACAGTGGTGCAATCATTTCGATAACGTGTTTAATGATTTTGTCGACAGCTCTGACACAAATGAGTCTCTGGTCTTTGAAAGGACAGTCACAGAATCAGACCCACTTTTTGACGATCATATAACTAAGGAAGAAATACAGAAAGGTATACGGAATCTGAAGTGTGGTAAAAGTGCAAGACCAGATAAAATAGTAAGTGAAATGCTAAAGAACGCTAGTGATGACGCAACTGAGAATTTCTTTGTATTGTTTAATAAACTCTATGATTCTCGTATTGTTCCTAGCGAATGGTCTAAATCTGTAGTTGTGCCTATCTTCAAGAAAGGTAATACAAATAATCCAGATAATTATAGAGGAATTGCTCTGACGAGTGTTGTGAGTAAAGCCTATACTTACATACTAAACAAAAGACTAACTGCATGGGCAGAAAGAGAAGAAAAGATAATGAAAAAACATGTAAGATTTAGAAAAGATTATAGTACTACTGACCAATATTCACTTTATTTGTTTTAGTCCAAAGATACCTAACGAAAAATAGAAAACTGTATGTATCATGTATCGACTTTCGAAAAGCGTTCGACTCTGTTAACAGAAATATTTTGTGGGATGTACTCAGGAAGTCTTGTGTTCAAGGAAAATTGTATAGGTCGTTAAAAGGAATGTATGACTCAGTACTAGCCTGTGTTATAGACACGTGTTTATATTCTAATTTTTTTGAGTGTCAAAAGGGTTAAAACACGGATGTTTATTAAGTCCTCAGATATTCTCAGTTTTTATAAATGAATTGGCTCTTGAAATAAACAAGAAAGGCCGACAGGGAGTGCAAGTAACACCCGGCACAGCTGAAATATTCCTATTATTGTTTGCAGACGATGTTATCTTACTCTCTGACACTGCTATTGGCTTACAAAACCACTGAATGTTCTAAAAGAAAAAGCTGATATGTTGAAACTAACTGTTAACATAGACAAAACAAAGATTATAGTCTTCAGGAAGGGAGGTCATTTAGCAGCTAATGAAAATTGGAATTATAGAAATTTAGAAATACAAGTAATGAACGATTATAAGTATTTAGGGGTGATCTTTACAACAAAGTTAAGCATGACCAAGGGGTGGATAGAAACGTACAGTAAAGGTAGAAGAGCAGTTGCTGAAATATCTCGATTCTTGAGAAAATTAAAATGTATAGATCCATCTGTTTTGTGGAAGCTGTTTACACCCAGGTAGAACCAGTATTAACGTATGGAGCAGAAATTTGGGGATTTCTAGAAAATGATTACATGGAAAAGTACATACACTAGCTATAAAACGTCTCATAATTGATGCCTCTACATAGTTCAAATAAAATGGTTTATGCCGAAGTGGGTAGATATCCTGCACACATTAGAGCAAAGATCAAATGCATCAGGTAGGCCTACTGGCTTCAGCTAGTTAAGCATCCTTTAAGTAGAATAAACAAAGACGCATATGACATGTTATCAAGTGAGACTGAAAAGGGAAAAAACATTGGGTGTTTTATGTAAAGAAACTGCTATGTGAAAATGGTTTTGGGTTTGTTTGGAACAAGCAGGGTATCGAAAATGACAAAATGTTTATTTCTGAGATAATAGCATCCTATCCACAACATAGCATTCTGCAGCTGAAGACAACGAAAAATATTCAATACTGATTTACAACGAGAAAAATACATGATAGTTATTACAAGAAAATGGCACAGGGACTCTATGGTTCGTTTCCGAACGAAAACACTTGAACTTTCTGTTACTCAGTGCTGGTATAATACTGAAACACATCCCAATGCAATTTGTCTAGTCTGTAAGGGAAGTAATAGGGTAGAAAACGAATTTCATTTTCATTTTTCGATGTGAAGAATACCAAGCGATAAGAAACAAATGTGATTTATTCACGTCACCACTTGTTGAACATTATAATCTTAAAGCCTTACTAAAGACAGATGGAAATGAAGACTCAGATCACTGGCTAAATTTATAGCAGAAGCAAATGAGATGTGTAAAAGAAAAATTGATGATTAATCAGATTTGTACCAGATGTGTGCATATATTACTTTTTTGTTGTTGTTGTTGTTTGTTGTTACATTCATTTGGCTTGATGGCCGCATTGATGATATTCCTTTTCAAACTTTTGTTTTTATTTTTGTTACTATTATTATTCAAGATAAAAAATTAATCCTCCTAAATGAAATTTATGACACTGGAAAAATCCCCAAAGATATGTCAAAATCAATTTTCATTGCACTTCCAAAGAGACAGGGGCTATAGAAAGCAACTCCATAGCATAGTCAGTTTGATGAATCATGTAACAAAAATCCTGTAAAGAATAATCATGATGAGGACAAGGTAATAGAATCAAAAGAGAAATAGCAGACGAACAGTGTGGAGTTGTGAAAGGGAAAGGAACTATTAATGCCATATACATCCTAAGAACTATCATAGAGAGGTCAATTTGAGATGAATAAGGATTTGTATTTATGCTTTGTTGAATATACCAAAGCTTTGATCGGGTAAGACATGAAGAATTGATCAACCAACTGGAGAGACTCAATGTTGATGGAAAAGATCTACAAATAATCAGAAATATGACTGGGAACAAACAGCTGCAATGAGAATAGAAAACATTAAGCTTTTCCAAAACATCAAAAGAGGAGTCAGACAGGGTTGTGTTTTGTCACCAGATCTGTTTTCACTTTACAGCGAAAACATCATGAGAAACCAAGAAGAAGACCCTGGATTAAAGGTTGAGGGAAAATGATAATTGGTATGTAGAAATAAGGACTACAAAACCTTGTGAATACACTAAAATGAACAAGGTAAGTGGTGGAAATAAACAGCATAAACTGAGTATTGAAATAAACAAAATCCCTCATGCAATAACAGACTGCACAACCTTGACACAGGTATAATTAAATACTGACGCTTCAAGACGTAGATGCACCTCGGAATCAGCAGATCGGCCAAACCGAAACATCTTTGAGATGACAAGCATCTACACAAGCTTCAATTACATCAGGAAGAGTCTGAATGTATAAGAACCCAATACGTGTACGATGTGGGCGTGGACATCACTAAACAGCAGAACAGACTGAGGCAGCCAGATTGTTAAGAGAAGTGAGAGTTCCATGGCACAAAAAACACGAGACATCTTGGGAGCGATACAATAATCATTCATAGGAAGATTGGAAAAAGGCAACATTATACCTTTAGGGCGGGATTGGAGCACTGGTCACAATGAAAGCTGGAGAGAAAAGAGCACCCGTAAACCAGGAAAAGCTGACGGACTGCGGAGTGTGAGACAGAGTAGGAGATGTTGGCAAGAGATAAAATGGAATCCATGATCGCAACGCCATCGGCTGGCATATGGTATGATGATGATAGTATGAAGCTAAATTTACCCAGTCAGAAAGCATTATCTTGCTAATGACATTAAAATATTTGCCTTGCCTTACTCCCTGTCTTCTTCTCTCTCTCCCACATCCCCTCTCTTTCTGGTTGTCTGTGTTGTTTGATTTCTTCTCAACTTCTTTCATCGCTCTTCTCACTCTCTTGTCTCTCTCATTCTCTTCTCTTTCTCTTTCCTCCTGTCTGCTGCACTTGAGATGTGCTGTTTGACAGCACAACAATTCAGTGTCATCCTGTGTGTTTTAACAAATACCTAGGTGCAGTACTTCACATTTTGTGATAGGAATTGCTGAACCGCACACTTAGTAACATTCAGAATGTTGCTATGTCCTTTAAACGTAAACTGTCACTGAACTGTCAGACGTAACAATCCATGTTGGCACACAACAAGAGTCAGTCAGTGTTCCTACATTCTGTCATGTCACTGGGTCAACATGATCAACACAAGCAGCAGACGACACGCACGTGCAGCAACAAACCAGGATTTTTTTTCAAAGCTGGTCACTTGCTCGAAAACAAAACAGTCTTGAAGGAGGCAGACACAAGGAGAACATTAATGAAGAAGATTAGGAAAAGGACAGGCAACATTTATAGGACAGTTTATGAGGCAAGAGAAATCATAGCATGTCTGTTCAATATTTATCTCCCTGGGTCTACCTGGTGCTCTATTTCCCTCCAGCTTTCCTGTTGTGACCAATTGCTCTAATTTCTCCTGCTTCATAAAATGTCCTATAAAAATGTGGCATGCCTTTTTGTAATCTTCTTCACTAAGATTCTTCTTGTGTCTGCTTCTTTTAAGACTGTCTCGTTTGTATTCTTTGCTGTCTATGGAATTCTTCTTAGAAATTACATTTCAGTTGCCACAATCTTGTTCTGACTTTGCATGTTGGCTGTCCACACTTCACAACTGCACAACAGTATTGCTTCTATATAACACTCAAGAACTCTCTTCCTGATGTTAATTGATAGGAAAAATGAATACATAATTATGTAATTTCGTTGGGGTAAATAGCAAGTTTGACAGGCTAAAATATTCAACATGATCATAGTTTGATTTATGATGTGGTGACTAGATCTGTCTCAGTAAACGTATCTGTAACTGAAGTGTCAATCTCTCTCTGTCTGTCTGTCTCTCTCTCTCTCATTCTCTCTCATTCTCTCTCTCTATCTTTTCTCTCTGTCTTTGTCTCTCTCTGTCTCTCTGTCTCTCTGTCTTTCTTTCTGTCTCTCTCTCTCTCTCTCTCTCTCTCCTCTCTCTCTCTCTCTGTCTTTCTTTCTTTCTTTTTCGTTTTCTCTGTCTCTTTCTCTCTGTCTCTCTCTCCATCTCTCCCTCTCTGTCTCTGTGTCTCTCCTCTGTTTCTTTCTCCCTCTTCCTCTGTCTGTCTGTCTGTCTTCTCTCTCTCTCTCTCTCTCTCTCTCTCTCTCTCTCTCTTTCACATCATGGATAACACCATGACAATTAGTCTTGTTTCACAAAGTACAACAACAGAGCATGATGTATGATGTAACTCACTGTGGAGCATGTTGTATCAGCTGAAAAAAAATTATATGAGAAATCACAAGATGATTTATGTCACGTGAAGAGACGTTTCACACAGACGGAAATAAGCACACTGCTGGAACGTGGGCATAATTTACTGCCGTTTATCAGATATATACCACGCTGTGGATTTGTATTGCATTGCTATTGATCTTATACACTGTTGTCACTCGTCTTTAGAAAGTGGCAGTTAGAATAAGTAAGCGGGGGTGAACATTTGTCACTTGTCTTCAGAAAATCGTAGTTAGAACAAGCACGCGGGAGTGAGCATAGACATTCTTTGTGTTGTATTCCTTAATCGTTTGAAACCACCATGGGTTTGAATGAGACCACTGTCACAGGCATGTCTCATGTTCTTTTATTTAATAGAGTAGTCTTGCCTGTGTCAGGGTCTACCTGTATTTCAGGTATTTGTGTATGTCCCAGATATCTTTCTGATGCCTGCTGCACGTACAGATAGACAATAGCTGCAGCTGTCTGGGGCCTTCAGCTCATCGCTACCAACTTGTTCTGTTCAATTGTTTGTAATTATAACTGTTAAGATTTACAGCAAGCCCTAACTTCTTTTAAACAATATGTAACAGCAAGTTCTTTCTTCTTTTAAACACTATATAACTGATAACCTGCGAAGATTTATAGCAAGCCCTTCTGTAAACACTATGTAACTGCTGTCATTTACAGCAAGTTCTTCCTTCTTGTAAACACCGTGCAACCTGCTAAAATTTACAGCATGTTCTTCTTTGTTTGAAACACTATGTAACTGCTTTTTCTTCTCTTCTGCTGCACTTGATTCTCACCATAGCAGGCACGAAAAATGTACAACTAGGGAAAAATCAACATAGCATACACAGACGGAACATCAGTACTTTGGAAACATGGAACATAAGAATACCATGGCAAGTTGGAAAACTGAAAGAACTGACCCATGAGATGGACAGATGATACTGGCACCGTCCTGGCCTCTGTACAGTCAGACAGAAGAATAGTGAAGAAGTACAGACACGAGAAGGACATGTGCTGCATTACAGTGGAGAAGAGGCCAACATGCAATATGGAGTGGGGGTTTTAACCAACACAAAACAAGAACGCTGTACTGGAATACTGTCTCTCTTTATGGCAGGATCCTTATCATCTGTCAGCTTTTTCAATTTTAGTTTCAGTTTCAGTTTCAATTTTTCAAGATGACGTCTCCGCGCTCGGAACGAATTCCATATGCACTTACGTCACTGGTGCCATGTGTATGGTGATCATGGTACAAGCCTTAAGGCGGCACATAAACCCATGAGCTGGCCAGGTCCTGAGGCCCTACCTAGACTGTTTTACCTATTCTATATAAACTCGTCTCACATGACAGAACCTCACCCTCCAGTCCATGCCCAAATGCTCAGCTGTGTATCAACTAGATGAAGACAATATTTTCTTAATCATAGAGAAATATGTGAGTGAGTAAGAAAGTAAGTAAATAAGCAATATGTAAACAAGTAAGTAGATAAGTGAGTGAGTGAATAAGTAAGTGAATAAGAAGTAAGTAAGTAGGTGAATAAATAAATACAAAATAAAGGAGTAATGTAGATAAATAAACAGGTAAGAGATGATAATAACAAATGACAGTAAATACATGCATATACCCACATGCCCATACACAGACATACATACATACATTCATACATGCACACCCATTCGACACAGCATGATGGCCGACAACAACAGCTACAACAACAGAAACAACAGCAACAACAACAACACCAGCAAAGAGGAAACACCCATATACATATTATGACAAACTTACAGACATATCTGGATAACACTCAACAAACAGCCCACAAACACATACAGATGGTTTGGTAAACTTGCTTGTTCTTCAGTTGTCTTTTTCATTTCTTCACTTTTCCTTTATCTCTGTTTCAGGAAAAGCCCAAACACTTTCCATTCCACGCTGTAAGAATCTGTGCAGTGCTACTTCTTCAGATGATACCAATGTTGGTCTGATTAATGATAGTGGATTTCTGGCTGCTTCCTCTATCTATTCCGTTTTGGGTAAGACGGTCGATGGTATGATAACTCACATTTTGTTCACGAAGATATGATTTAAAGCGTCTAAGGACCTCAGAGTTTCCCAGATGGAGAATTGTGACGGATGTGCTGTATATATTTTGTATTTTCAAAGTGCTGTTTTTATATTTTCACTTTTGTGTAGGGTTTAGGCTCATTTTTGCTTTTGTGGATTGGAGCACCCAGTGCTGTTTTCGGTGTCTTTATTCTCATTGGTTGAAATGTTTTTTGGATTGGCTGTGAAGTTGAAGCGTGGAATGCGTGGAGCGTGGAGTGTGTTGAAAAATTTGTGAATTTAAATTCAGTTCTACAGAAATTTCCAGGTTAGGCGGTTGCGTTTCCTTGCTGCCTGAAGAGAACTAAAAAATCTGTTTGTCGTAAGCCGCAAAACTGTTAGCAGATTGGTGAATCTTTTATATTTTTTTGAGATTACTAATGTTTGAACAAAAGTTTCCTTTTGCAGCATTAATTGACCTTTGGGTTTGTAGAGTGTTAACATGAGAAATTTACTTTGCCAAAAATTGAGACTTGTAAAGATTGCGAAAGAGCTAGTTGAATTGGCCTATTGTGAAACAAGTTATAGGAAAGTCAGGATTCATGGATGAATGATAGATAAGGGAAACAATTTGTTGCAAGCTTTTGATGTGAAGAAACGTAGTTGTGCAACAGTGAAGTGAATTAAGTATTTTGGCAGTCAAGAGTTGTATTGAGTTGTAGTTCTTGATTTAATGTTTTATGAATTACTGTTTTGGGGTTTTGATCTTTGAATGATGTGCAGTCAGTGTGAATTTTATGGATACTTTTATGTATTGAGAGTTTGGACTGTTGAAACATGAATGGCGAATTTTGTATTAAATTCTTTATTGTAAGATGGTTGGGTTTTTTTTTGTTAAATGAATATGAAGTTAAGTTAGTGGTCATCTTTTGGAAATTGATAGTGTAGAATATTTGCTGTATGGCACTGTGAATGTAATTTGCCTGCGAGCTTTTAAAAGGCAAACAATATTATTTTGGGATAAACGTCTGTCAACCATATAATATAAAATTATGGTGGGGCCATTGACCCGATACATTTATTGACATTTTTGTAGATGGAAGTACTTTACAAATTCTTTCCTATCTACAGCTTCTGACGTGGGGAGCTGTCTGGTCTGATTAGCTCACGAGGGAGCCACATACGTACATGACTTTGGTTTGAGAGTGGATGCCTGATCCAGTCCCTGGTCCTAAGTTTTGCTACATACCTGGGCGTTTCCGACTAATGACGTCACTGTAATTTGTGCTGCTCCCCAGGATTGTGTGGTAACGATGTATTTATATAGAGTGATGAACTGAATCCTGAACAATGATTTCGATGCTGTGAAACGAACTGTCCGTGAAGTGTTGATGCAGTGAAAGATTCCCCATGAAATGGGCTGTTTGGGACGGAAACCTGTCTGATCTGAATCGAATACTTTCTATTGAACTGTGAACGTTGAACATTTATCTCTGTCTTATGTGTTTGTTGATCCAGTTGGATGAAAAATGAACTGAGGATATCTGGTTAGTTATAAACATTGAAATATAATGTTTTGTTTGAAGAGGTGGATGAAGTGGCTGAATGGAAGGTTGTGTGTTATTGGGGAAAACACATAGAACACACACCTACACACACAGTTTACATAATATCTCTAGTAGACTGTCATTCTCTTATCAATCACTCATAACCCAACTTGTGTAACAAGAATGTTTTGTTGTAGTGGCATTTCCTGCAAGTTTATTGGCCCCTTCATTTCCCTTAGTACCAGCGTGTCCAGGATAGTATATCCACGTGAGTATTTTTAGGTTGATACTGTTCATTGCTTGTGCCATTCTGGTGTCGCTACTTCATTTTACACCTTGATTCACTGAGTCAGTCAGGATGAAGGCTTGGCTTTCTTTCATGTCGTCATCCAATGAAGATAACCATTGTAGTGCATGTGTGACTGCCTCAATTTTCATCGTTAGATTGGAGGTTGTGATATCATATGTAGCGTTTTCTTCACGTTTGGTATTTCCATTCTGTTTGAAAGTGAAGCCCCATCCAGATTTGTTATTGATGACTGAGCCATCCGTGTGATCTTTGGGGTTGCAGCTTAGTTGATGCATGAGTAGCTGAATTTCTGCATTTTTTTTCCCTTCTGGCCATTCACAACAGTGTCTCCCTAAAGTTTTGGGGGATGATAGTTTTGGTACAGATTGTTGAAATGGTTTGGATGTTTTTCCCATTCCTTTGTCCCTTTGAGTTCTGTCAGTTGACACACATGCTGAATGGAGTCTTCTGCCTGTCCCATCCATGATTTTCCACGTGGGAGTTTGCTGCCTTTTGCTGTTCCGACGGTGGAGTGGGATTTCTGGATTCTCCAATGCCCTGAAATATGTCTTTACTTGTTCTATGTTGTGTATCGACTGTATTGAAGGAAGGCCGAGCAGATATCGCATAGTCTCCGTGGGTGTGGCTTTTGTGGTTCCAAGAATCACTCTCATTGCTTTGTTTTGTATTCTTTTTAGTTTTAGCATGTTTGTATGTGACAATGTAGTGAGGCCCAGTCCATAATCGATGACAGTCAGTATTACAGCTTGATACGCTGAAAGAGATGACGTTGTTCAACGCCTTTAGTTGCCATTCCTTTCAAAATTGAAAAGCCTTTTTTACATTTGAGGGTAGTGGTTTCCATATGTTTTCTGAAGGTTAACATTCTATCAAAACTGATATGCCAAGATAGCGTAGGTTGTTTGTTCGCTCGATAGTGGTTCCTCTGAACGTAACTGATGGACATTTTTCACTCGCTGCTTTGTTGTCAAGGGTGCAGAACAGTACCTGTACCTTGGATGGGTTGATTGCTGATCCGGTTTCTTGACAAACTCTGATCTATGTTTTAATGGTTACCTGGTTGAATCTGTCTCTCAGTAAAAAAAAAAAATAGCTACTTACTGCGTAGCTTTCATCGGCGATCCGGCCGACTTCTTCAGTGCAACTGTTGGGTCGAGAACTGGCTTCAGTGCGCACCGCCGTGAGCGAACTCACGACAGTGCGACTGAATAAGTGAGGAGTACACCGATGTTGTTTAACTGTTTTGTTTCTTTCTGATGCATTGTTACCTGTCTTGTAGATGCGTCTGTCATCAGCAAAAATGATACGGTCTAGTCCGGGTTTTTTTTATGTCAGCAAGCCCTTTTGTATATATGTTGTAGAGAACAGGGGAAAGTGGTGATCCTTGAGGGAGTCCCATGGAGAGTTTTTGTGGTGCTGAACACCAGTTTCCAAGTCGTAGGACTACTGTTCGTTCTTGGAGTGTAGCAGCAATCCATCTTGTGACTGTCATGCTGACACCATATCGCTGAAGTAGTTCCATGAGTAATGTGAATTGTACTTTATTGTACGCATCCTCTAGGTCAATGGCTACAGCTAGGGTTTCTTCTTTGCTCTGAAAAACTTCGTAGACTTCGTGGGCAAATACAAACAACAAAATCACAGTAGTGTGGGTATGTACAAAGTCTTGGTGTTAAAAACAAGTACAAACAACAAAATCACAGTAGTGTAGATATGTACAAAGTCTTGGTGTTAAAAACAAGTACAAACAACATAATCATAGTAGTGTAGGTACGTACAAAGTCTTGGTGTTAAAAAGTACAAACAACAAAATCACAGTAGTGTAGGTATGTACAAAGTCTTGGTGTTAAAAACAAGTACAAACAACAAAATCACAGTAGTGTGGGTATGTACAAAGTCTTGGTGTTAAAAACAAGTACAAACAACATAATCATAGTAGTGTACATATGTACAAAGTCTTGGTGTTAAAAACAAGTACAAACAAAATCACAGTAGTGTGGGTATGTACAAAGTCTTGGTGTTAAAAACAAGTACAAACAACAAAATCACAGTAGTGTGGGTATGTACAAAGTCTTGGTGTTAAAAAGTACAAACAACAAAATCACAGTAGTGTAGGTATGTACAAAGTCTTGGTGTTAAAAACAAGTACAAACAACAAAATCACAGTAGTGTGGGTATGTACAAAATATTGGTGTAAAAAACAAGTACAAACAAAAAAATCACAGCAGTGTGGGTATGTACAAAATATTGGTGTTAAAAACAAGTACAAACAACAAAATCACAGTAGTGTGGGTATGTACAAAGTCTTGGTGTTAAAAACAAGTACAAACAACAAAATCACGGTAGTGTGGGTATGTACAAAGTCTTGGTATTAAAAACAAGTACAAACAACAAAATCACAGTAGTGTGGGTATGTACAAAGTCTTGGTGTTAAAAACAAGTACAAACAACAAAATCACGGTAGTGTGGGTATGTACAAAGTCTTGGTATTAAAAACAAGTACAAACAACAAAATCACAGTAGTGTGGGTATGTACAAAGTCTTGGTATTAAAAACAAGTACAAACAACAAAATCACAGTAGTGTGGGTATGTACAAAGTCTTGGTATTAAAAACAAGTACAAACAACAAAATCACAGTAGCGTGGGTATGTACAAAGTCTTGGTGTTAAAAACAAGTACAAACAACAAAATCACAATAGTGTGGGTATGTATGTACGAAGTCTTGGTATTAAAAACAAGTACAAACAACAAAATCACAGTAGTGTGGGTATGTACGAAATATTGGTGTTAAAAACAAGTACAAACAACAAAATCAGTAGTGTAGGTATGTACAAAGTCTTGGTATTAAAAACAAGTACAAACAACAAAATCACAGCAATGTGGGTGTGTACAAAGTCGGTGTTAAAAACAAGTACAAACAACAAAATCACAGCAGTGTGGGTATGTATGTACAAAGTCTTGGTGTTAAAAACAAGTACAAACAACAAAATCACAGTAGTATAGGTATGTACAAAGTCTTGGTGTTAAAAACAAGTACAAACAACAAAATCACAGCAGTGTGGGTATGTACAAAGTCTTGGTGTTAAAAACAAGTACAAACAACAAAATCACAGCAGTGTGGGTGTGTCTACAAATTCATGGTCATGCACATTCAAATAAAAAGAAACGAAAAGGAGAATATTTTTGACTGTGGTACAATTCAGCAGACAAGACTGGACCAGCCTAACACTGCAATGCAGATCTCATTGTTGATCATGTGGGTGTATTTGTGTTTTAAGATGGACAGTATTTATTACCATGGAATGGTGTGATGTCGTTAATGCACGCAGACAGCTTAAATGGACTATGTCTGTTGTTTCCATTTAGTAGTCTGACGCATTGATGTGTTCAGACAGCTTAACTGTACTGTAACTGTCACTACCATTATACAGTATGACTTTGTTGATATATTCCCACTGTGTAGCTCTACACGAAATGTGACCACAAACAAACATGATACATGACAACCAAACCAAACCAAACAAGCAAACAAAATTGTACGTGGATTGTAGACAGACACACCAGTGACAGTGAGGGGGAATTTTGCACATATTTTGCAGTTAATATCCCATGTCATAGGCAGATTGTATCCATGTATTGTGATGCAACATGTCAACGGCGGATGTAATGCGTCTGGTGTGTCGGCTAGTGACTTGCGTGCTTATCACCTCTCACTTTTAGCCTGCACCGCTGGCTAGCACTGCTGCTTGCAGCTATGTGAAAAGAAGAGAAGAATGCGTATGTCTCTTCCCATCAGTACATAGCCTCTATATCAGCAAGCCCTACGTTATGCCTCCTAATTGGCGACATGTGGTAACTGAGCACCTCACGGACTCAAGATAAATCTCGAGGGACTTGGGGGAGGTCTGGCCCCCAGACGTGCGGCATGCAGGCCCACCGGCGTCTGGATGTTCCCTGGTGCCCACGAACCAGATCCCCAAGCTATGGGTAAATAGCTCAACTGCCTTGTGGACATCTCAGGAGAGAATAAGGCTAAGGGAGTTAACCCTGGCAAAAACATGCGATGGAAGGCAACGGGAAACCACCATCGTAGTTTCCCCAGGACAATTATGGACAGAAAAAAGATGGAAAATGAAGATAACGACGTGAATAGATGCTCCTGTGGAGCACCTTTGTCGGTAGGGAATTATGGATTGCGTGATCTCCAGTACACCCACCTCACTTACTCGTCTACCGAGTCGGTCTGAATGCCTCTTCCCCCTGGAGGGGGCCCCTGTGATAATAACATCAGGAGAATACACAGTGATATACTCTGGTGGTAATTCACATGAAAGAGGAGTAGGCATCATAATGGACAAAGACAAACCAAAAGCAGTTAAGAGATACTGGGCAGTGTCCGACAGAGTTTTACTGGTCAAATTGGGAGACAAACCATTTGATATCAACATCATCCAGGTGTATGCACCAACATCCGCAAGTACCCAGGAAGACATCGACAACTTCTACAAAGTATTAGAGATGGCCAAGGTCCAATGTAAATCACAAGAAGTTACAGTCATAATGGGAGATTTTAATGCTAAAGTGGGACATGATAGGGTGGTGGATATAGTTGGACCTCCTGGCCTTGGTACACAAAATGAAAGGGGAGGGAAACTTGCAGAATGGGCACAGATGAATGAGTTCATAGTAGCAAACACCTGGTTTGAGCAGCCTAATAGAAGAAAATGGACTTGGATGAGTCCAGGAGATAATACCAAAAATCACATAGACTACATACTGATTAATAAAAGATTTAGAAATTCTTTACTGTCAGCAAAACACTACCAGGCACAGACTGCAGCAAAGACCACAATCCTGTAGTGGGAACATTTAGGCTGAAATTACGGAAAAGGAAACAGACCAAAAGCAACATTTAGCTATACCTTGGACTCTTAAAGACAGATAAAGTGATACGTAAAAAATGTAATGTACATGTTCAAAACAAATTCAGCGCTCTGGAAGACGTTACTGACAGTGTGGAACAATGGACAAAGTAGAGAAATTGGATAAATGAAGCTTGTGAAGAAATCCCTGAAATAGATAGAAAACCAAAAAAGAACTTGATGACAAAAGAAATTTTACGCTTGATGGAGGAACGGAGGAAGGCAAAGAGAAAAGAGGAGGTATACAGGAAGATAAACAAAGAAATCAGGAATAGGTGCAATGAAGCTAAGGAAGTTTGGCTGAAAACAAATTGCAAAGAAATAGAAGACCGACACAAAACGGATCCTCAGGGTATGTACAGACGAATTGAAGAAATTGTCCATAGGAAAAATACATGCTCATCAACTTGGTTGCTTAAAATCGAAAGATGGCACGCTTATCATGGAAAAAGACAAATATGACAAATATTTTTAGCTGGCCAGTTAAGGAATTTGAAGGCTTGAAGTCTTGTTCTGCATCTGTTGCTGTTTGTGGGAGAGCAGAGCGAGGTCATCGGCAAAGTCCAAATCGTCCAACTGAGTCCATAGGGTCCACTGGATGCCATTCCTCTGTCCATCTGTTGTCCGTCTCATCACCCAATCGATGGCGAGGAGGAACAGGAATGGTGACAGCAGGCATCCTTGACGTACGCCGGTCCTTACATCAAAGCGACGCGTCAGCTGGCCTCCGTGAACGACCCGACATGCCATCCCTTCATATGACTCTTCAAGCCTGGCCTCCCATGCGTCCCAAGTCGGCCTTCACATCCACCCCAACAAGACCAAAATTCTGAAAATCAATGCTTCCAGCACAGAGGCAGTGAAGTTGGGAGACAACAACCTGGAGGAGGTCGAGACCTTCACTTACCTTGGGAGTGTAGTCAATCAGCAGGGAGGAACAGATGCAGACGTGAAGACCCGCATCGGAAAGGCAAGAGCATCCTTCTTGGCCCTCAAGAACATCTGGCGATCCCACATGATCACACCCCGCACTAAAATCCGCCTGTTCAACTCAAACATCAAATCAGTTCTTTTGTATGGAGCAGAAACGTGGAGAACAACTAAGACCACTACTAGAAGAGTCCAGACATTCATAAACTCGTGCCTACGCAAGATACTGAAGATCCACTGGCCAGTTACCATCAGTAACACAGACCTCTGGCAGAGAACTAACCAAGTGCCAGTGGAAGAAGAAATCAGAAGAAGGAGATGGCGATGGATAGGGCACACCCTGAGGAAACCATCAACCAACATCACCCGCCAGGCCCTGACCTGGAACCCTCAAGGGAAGAGAAAGAGAGGCCGACCAAAAAACACCTGGAGAAGAGAACTGAAGGCGGACGCCAAGCAGACCGGCTACTCCTGGCGAGAACTTGAGCAAATAGCCCAGGATCGTGGACGATGGCGGGCGGTTGTGGATGGCCTATGCCCCTCCTGGGGCTCAAGGCCTAAGTAAGTAAGTAAGTTAAGGAATTTGGACTAGAATGCAAATGAAATGACTACTGTAAATGCAAAGATGAATGTATCCCAGCTTATGTGACGGTAAACGATAGAACGGGACAATGTGACAGAGTTCATTGCAGTTTGATAGTAGAACTTGTATGAATGTATAAGAAAACCTGATCTCCTCCCCTCCCCTTCCCCATGCATGTATTGTGGCCTAAGGCCGATGTACAATAAACATTTTCTGAGTTCTGAGTTCTCTCTCTCTCTCTATCTCTCTCTCTCTCTTTCTTTCTCTCTCTCTCTCTCTCTCTCTCTTTCTCTCTCTCCTCTCTTTCTCTCTCTCTCTCCTCCTCTCTTTCTCTTCCTCTCTCTCTCTCTCTCTTTTTTTTTCCACACAAACACACACATATATACATACACATAAAACTGATCTTCATGAAAAAAAAAGTTAGAAAAAGAATGTGTTTTGGGTTAGTTTTAGCTAGAGATAAAATAGTTAAGCATATTGATATTCTTCCTTTTATGTCATTATCTTTAAACCTCGAACTTATGACGAGATACGTTTATTTCAACAGTCTTGGAGTTGTGACTTTGGAATTGTACCAAAGTCATCCAAAATTTGGCATTAACATGTCGAGCTCAAGGTATTACTAAAGCTAGGAAAGTGATTGCGTTCACTTTGAACTGTAATGGTGATGTTGTTCACACAAAGATCATGATAAGACTTTTGATAAGAGGAGGCTTATTTCCATGACCTGATTCAGCAGTCCACACTTTTGATCCACGGATGGTAAAGATCCTCATAAACACTGAGAAAGGTTGCAAATGCATTTTCGTCAAATACACACACACACACATACACACACACACACACATACACACACACACACACACACACACACACACACACACACACACACACACACACACACACACCAAGCCATATTGATATTCTTCCTTTTATGTCATGTCATCATCATCATCATCATCATCACCATCATCATCAGGTGCCCTGCTGCATGGCGTTGGCGATCATGGACTTCCATCTGTCTCTATCTCTCGTTGTCCCCAGCATCTCCCCCACCCTCCTCGTCCCCAGCCACTCTGCAAGTCCGTCCAGCATTTTCTCCCTGGGTCTACCCGGTGCTCTCTTTCCCTCCACCTTTCCCGTTGTGACCAGGTGCTCCAAAATCCCCTTTCCTCATAAAATGGCCTATAAATGTTGCCTGTCTTTTCCTAATCTTCCTTATGAATGATCTACTTGTGTCTGCCTCCATCAAGACTGTCTCATTTGTTTTCTTTGCTGTCCATGGAACTCTCAACATTCTTCTTAGAAATCACATCTCGGCTGTCTCAATCTTGCTCTGGCTTTGCTTGCTGACTGTCCACGTCTCACATCTGTATAATAGTTTTGGTTCTATATAACATTCAAGGACTCTCTTCCTGATGTTAACTGATAGGCATTTGTTGGTAAGAATGCTTGTCATCTTCTTGAATGCTGTTTTGGCTTGGCCGATTCTGCCGGCTATTTCTGATGTGCATCTGCCGTCTGATGAAATGACCGTTCCCAGGTATTTGAATTTAGTAACCTGTGTCATGTAGATCATAAAATTCGAATGACCTCGAAAATAACCCATGGTTGGTAAAAGTTTAGTGTCTTACTTGACTATACACACTAAATATTTGGCCCGTAAATCTCGGTGTTATCAAAACATACGTATATTTTAACGCTCGTGTAGTTGTGACTTTTAATTGTACTTGAACATTGGTTGAAATTGTATTATTTTCACACAATGACTTTTACTCAAACTCAAAACAGTTCATAGTGAACGGCTTAGAATTTTCAATTTGAAATATCCGCTGCTCAGAGACAATCTAGATTTTTTACTTCTCAACTGTGACCACGAAGACGTGTCATATGAAATAAAACTTGATGAAAATGCGAGACTATAACAGCAATGGAAATAGAACTCAAATACATTTTGCGAAAAGATTATTCTCATACACCTTCACGAAAGTCACAGTAAAGTACAAATTTTAAACACTTTTTTGGCTGTGTGGCCTTGATTTTGGTGCCTTCACATGCTTATGCATCCGAGACTCTTCAAATATCGCCACCTCTGACGCTGATTGGTAAGATCCATCCAGAGATATTTGAAAAATTCTTGCTAACACATTTATGTCGCGCAGACAGACAGACAGAGAGATAGACAGACAGATAATTAGATAGATAGACAGATACACATACATGCATACATACATACATACATACATACATGCATGCATGCATACATACATACATACACACATACATACAGATAGACAGATAGATAGACAGACAGACAGATAGATAGATAGACAAACAGTAAACAAACAGACAGACAGACAGATAGATAGATAGATAGATAGATGGATAGATAGACAGATAGATAGATAGTACAGAGATAAATAGATATATATATATATAGACAGAGAGACAGAGAGACAGATAGATCGATAACTATTGATGGATAGATAGATAGATAGATAGGTAGATAGGTAGATGTACAGACAGACAGACAGACAGTCAGACAGATAATTAGATAAACAGACAGACAGATACACACCTACACATTTAACACACACACACACACACACACACACACACATATATATATATATATATAATATATACATATACATACATAAATTCATACATACATACAGACAGACAGACAGACATAAATACATAGACAGACAGATAGATAGATAGATAGATAGATATATAGATAGATAGACAGAAAGAGAGAGATAGACAGATAGATAGATAGAGAGAGATAGAGAGATAGATAGACAAACAGACAAACAGATAAACAGACAGACAGACAGACAGATATATAGATAGGTAGACAGACATATAGACAGATAGATAGATAGATAGATAGATATACGGATAGACAGAGAGACAGATAGATTGATAGATAGATAGAGTGAGAGAGAAATAGATAGATAGATAGATAGATAGATAGATAGATAGATAGATAGATAGATAGATAGGTAGATAGATAGATTTACAGACAGACAGACGGTCAGACAGATAATTAGATAGACAGATACCTACATACATACTTACATACATACATACATACATACATACATATCTATATATATATATATATATATACATATGTGTGTATACATACATACATACATACATACATACATACATACATACATACATACATACATACACATATCACGGGGAAAGTATCTCCACCATGTGTCACGGGAAGGAAATTTTGGGAGTTGTTTTAGAGTTGGGGGGATGTTTTACCCTTTTCCTCCAAGAAAATGGGTCACTGTACTAACTATTGACCAAGTAATGTCAGGAGAGAGACTTCAGAAACACTCAAATTACGCCTGTTTTTTGCCATTTTTGCCGCTTCAAATGTCGTGTAAGCGCAGAAAGGAAATGACAAGAGTATACTCCCTTTGCTGGAAAAGGATTCACGTCAGCAATGCGGTCATTTTCTATTTATATACTCGAAACTGAAACTACGGTTCAGGGCACGAAATCCTCGTGACGCGGTCCACGGAGAGAGAGAAAGCTGAGTCACGAGGATCTCGTGACGTGGTACGGAATGTGCTAAGTGGAATTACCTTTCTATATAGAGATCACACACAACAACAAGAAAGGAGAAGACGAGTAGAAACACATTAAGTACACTAGCAATAACTTTCAAAAGCAGTCCACACATAGCTTTATAAGTCAATATAGTTTCTTTGATTAAACATATTCAACTTAAAAGCATAATCGTTCATCCTCTTATTCTTATTTGCCTACGTCCTAAAGCAATCCTACTTCTTAGCCTATCAGCCCTAAAACTCTACACTGAAATAAAAATATCAACGTACCTTCAAAAAACATGTTTCTGGCAAAGGCTCAGCACCTCTGCCAAGCTGGGTGGCCTGTCTCCCACTATGACCGTCAACTCTCTGTGTCTTTCTTGTCTGTCTTCTGTGTGTCCCCTCATCTTATTTTCTTTTTTATTTATGGAGCGTGGATCAGAACACGCTGGGGCTCTGACCCCACCTGTCTCAAAACGACTTTTTGAGAAGGTTCTTCTACTTGAGAATGCATGAAGGAGGGGTTGACGTGGACAAGCACAGGCCAGAACCTGTCCACTGAAACAATGGACCGCTCTCTTTCACTGGGGCGATCTTTGAAAACATCTCAGCAGAGCTGCGTGTACAGCTGGCTCTATTGGTTAACTGTCTCGTTTATGGTCTACATAAGTGTGAGAATGGCTGTGCTGCCTGATGTCTTTTAATACTAAGCCATCAGTTGAGAGGCTATTTTGTCTATGGCTGGCCAGATACTGTCCACTTCATTTTTCACATTGAAGTACCCGTAAGGGCCTGTTTCTACTTGAGGGGTTGTACGTTGATTAATCCTAAACTTTCACTACAGGCTAGTTCGTCTGCCTTGCCAGACATTGTCAACATCTTGGCTCAGACTTAAGTACATGTATGAGTCTGTTCTGCATGAGTCATTTCTGTGATACATATATACATACATGGATAGATAGATACATTGATGGATACATACATACATACATACATATATACATACATACATACATACATACATACATACATGGATACAGAGATAGATAAATTGTTCCTGTTTGATTTGTGCTTGTTATGATGTCATCTTGATTTGTTCATACATACCTCAGAAACGAACATGTCAAACAATCCAACACACAGTGTAGTGTATGGACAATCCATTGTATTATATAAAATAACTGTGTTGACATCACCTGAAACAGTTTGAAATCAATCAGCAGTTACAGTGTTTTTAGAAACATGGATGTCAAGATGATTTTCATCATGGTTTTCAGGAAGTTATGTATGCAGTTATGCCTGTGTATAAATGTGTACAATAGTGTTTGTGTTTGTGCTCATGTGTTGTTTATATTTTGATCTAGGGATAAGTGGATAGAGCGTGTGATCAGTTCCTATTTAATATTATCATTATCAATTTAATATCATTATCATTATTATAATCATTGTTATTATCATTATTACTATTATCATCATCATTATAATAATCATCATTATCATTAATATAATAATTAGTATTATTATCATTAGTATTATTATATTATTATTATCATTAATATCATTATCATTATTATAATCATTGTTATTATCATTATTACTATTATCATCATCATTATAATAATCATCATTATCATTTATATAATTATTATTATTATTATCATTAGTATTATTATATTATTATTATCATTATTATTTTCATTCTTATTATTATCGTTGTTGTTGTTATTATTCCTATAACTGTTATTATTGCTATTAGTATTAGTATTAGTAGTGTTGTTATTGTCATCATATTAATATTAGAAGTAGTATCATTAGGAGCAGCATTATTATCACATTATTATGATTACTGTCATTGTCATTATTGAGCTTATCGTCATCATTATCATCATCATCATCATCATCACCACCACCACCAGAGCAACATGAACATCACCAGCACCAGCATCACTCCTGATCCACTGAACATCAGTGACCATTGTCCGGGTGTAGACTTCATCATGAACCAAAGCGACACAAACATCCAAGTCCTACAGACCAATATATCACACTGCTCAGAATGGTCCATGCATGGCTTTCTGGAACACTGGATACACCAGGAAGTGGTGTACGGGATGTGTGGTGAGTTCACTACTTTCTGTCTACTCCATGTAGTGTTGCCACAAGGCATGTTAGTACGGGCTCGGGTCCAACGATTGTCACACTGGTGTGGCTCTAGTCTATGGAAGACTGTAATGTCTCAGTGGAATTATGCTAGAAGAAAGGTAGAAAGCTGGATAATAAGATGCTTTCGTCATTCTATGGAAGAAGATTACATCGAATCATTTGGAAACCGCATGATATTTGCGCACTATGGCAAGCCTCCGGTTAAACTACATATACAGGCCATAGAAGACCACAGTTTTGTCAAAGTGTCTACGTCACCTTATTGTGGGTACATGATATTACCACGTCAGAGCTTTTTCTGGACAGCTTCTCATGACATCTGGGAAGAAGTGACAGCACCACCTTTTTCTGTCATCATGTTCAGTTTTCAAGGAACAACGTACAGACACTACAAACCTGCAACGTACGCAGACTTGATTTATACACAGTCAGATACACGTCAAAGCGTCCTGCGTGTGAATGGTGACAATAACTCATCAATTTGTATACTGCCCACAACGCATGTTCAAATTCATGTTAGCAGTCAAGCTTACATGCCGTTATATGAGAGTATCAGTCTGAAAATACTCTTTTCTTCTCACCCAGAGGCACGTAAACCCCACCAGTTACCCAGTGGACTGTTCAACTGTTCTGTCAATCACTATTCCAGCTTTGAGCACCACCTGGACTGTAACCTGAAGTCAGAGTGTGAAGATGGACAGGATGAAACAGAACGCTGTCCCTTCAGCAGTCCTGGATGTCAGGGTTTGGTGGCTTCACGTAACAAATGTTTTGTGTACATATATGTTAAACAAGATGTTTGTTTGCCTTTAGAACTGGGTGCATATGAATGTCAAAAGATAGATGGACGTTTGGGTTCGGTTAAAACCAGAGAGGAACAAATCGATTTCCTGCACATCTTTAATCACCGTGATGACTTTAGAGTGTTATCAGGTTTTACGTCAGGCTGGATGTCTGTGACTTTTACGTACAGCAAGTTCCGTCATTGGTCTGACAACACCCAGATCTACAACCTTGTTCATCTCAATGACTTCAACACTTACAATCCCGTAAGAACCGTTGGACATGGTTATCTTAACGCACGCTCCAATACACCTGGTATTTTTAAAGGCCGTATACTTTGTGAAGTTAAGTCACAATCACAAAACACGCATTCTGTTCAAACAGTTCAGTTCCCTGTTTTATACCCAGCCCTGTATTTTTGGATACAGACACAGCAGACGTTATCAGGTTGTCCAGAGGATCACGTGAAACACACATTTTTGTCCTGTGATCTTGATGTCCACTGTGGACAAATGATGTATACACGATCATGCCTGTTCTGGTACATGAGCACTAAGAGTACAGACATACCAAGTTTTTCTGGAAAGCACACACGCTACAACTTTGTCATGTTTGTTTGTGATGATGACATGACAACACTGCCTTACACCTTGGTGTGTGACTTCAGACACGACTGTCCAGATCACAGTGATGAGTCATTCTGTCAACATCCTTCATGCAGTGGTTTTCTGTGCACCAATGGTCAGTGTGTGTTGGACAACCAACGTTGTGATGACCATGCTGATTGTCTGGATGACTCTGATCAAATCAGCTGCCCCGAGATCTACCGGTCTTGGCGCCACAAAGAAGCCAACAAATATGATCGACTTTTCATCAACCTGGATGGTACAGGTTACTTTACTCAACAGCTGATGACATCTCATCAGTCTTGTCCTGACACTCATTACTGGTGTACAGAAGACTGGTTGTACTGTCTCCCTGTCTACACTCGATGTAACGGATTTTCTGACTGTACATATGGTGAAGATGAACAAGACTGTGAGACATTCACTTGTCCTGGTTTCTTTCAGTGTCGTGGTTATAAAGTTTGTGTTCATGGAGATCATATGTGTGATGGCTGGGGTCAGTGCTCACAGCGTGATGATGAATGGCTGTGTGACATGACCTGCCCTGCTGGCTGTCAATGTCAAGGTCAATCTTTTTTATGTCCCCAGGCTTTCTGTGCCGATCTCTATCCCAATCTTCGTTACATGGACGGTGCAGGCTCAGGAATGACGCTAACTGACTTCATTCACAACACATATCTCATTCATCTGAGTCTGTCCTGTTGTTCTCTTGTCAATTTATCAAGTGTCAAGCTTCGCAACCTACGGTCCCTTGATCTGACCTACAACCACCTGAGAACTGTGGATAGAACTGTTCTTTTCAAGTTATGGAATTTAAGAACGTTACTTTTAGCAAACAACCCTCTGACTTTACTGCGAAATAGGCAATATTTTCTGTTTCATTATGCTCTAGCAAAGTTAGATGTTTCAAGAACACGTGTCCAGATACTTAACAGTAAGTGGCCTATGTACTTTCCCCAAATCACATATTTGAATCTATCATTTTCTGACATCCAAACAATCAGTTCCAAAGCAGTCCAATGCATGCCACAGCTGACTGAACTGGACGTCAGGGGAAATTCTGTGACCAACTTTTCTTTGGATGCATTGTCAATGTGGAATCGTTTAAAAAACGTCTTCTCCTCAAATTACAGACTTTGTTGCAGGAATTTATATTCAAAACGGTCACACACAATACGGTGTGTATCACCAAAACCCATGTTCTCTTCCTGTGAGCATTTGCTACCAAGGGGACTGTACAGGCTTTTCTTTTGGTTACTTAGTACTTTCTCTATTTTGGGGAATTTGGTTTGTTTCATGGCGACATTCGTGGAAAAGAAACTTTTTGAAGACACTGTCATCAGTTTTATGGATAATCTGCAGATTGCTAACATCTGTAAGGGAATCCATGCCAGCGTGATTGCGGTGGCCAATGAAATGTTCCATGGAAAATACATATACTTTGAAAAGACATGGACCAACAGTGTGACTTGCGATGTTGCTGGTTTCCTTTCGCTTCTGTCCAGTGAGGTGTCAGTTCTGATACTCTGGTTCATGACACTGAATCACACAATCGTCCTTTGTTTCCCCTTAACTACGTGGACGCTCAATAGACGTCGAACAGCTGCAGTTTGTGTGTTGTCGTGGTGTGTTGGACTTGTCCTGTCTATGATACCTTTTCTTCCTGGACTGTCACACTGGGGCCTCGATAATCAGTCTGGTCTGTGTCTTTTAGCTCATTCTGATGGCAACTCC
>JAPXFY010000026.1:15935700-15938200 GCA_030674185.1 Monoplex corrugatus | reverse complement strand
TCAAGGTCACACATTTCTGTGTCATCAGCCTTTCTCTGCTCACCTCTTTCCCCAGCTCCGTTACTTGGATGTCACAGGTACAGGAATGAGTCTGTCTGATATGAGTAATCATATCTATCTTATTCATCTCATTCTTGTTCAGTGTTCTTTGACTGTCTTGTCCAACATAAAGTTGCCCAACATACAATTTCTTGACCTCACTGGCAACAGACTACAACATGTCAACATGACTTATGTTGTTAGATTAGAAAATCTACAGACACTGTCCCTGTCCAACAATCCTCTCACCTCACTCTACTCTGATCCCATGTGTGATATTCAGCAAAGTGCACTCACAACGATAGATTTGTCATACACCACACTGACTGTGTTTGACACCAAAGTCTTGTCCAAGTTCTTAAAATTGCAGACACTGAATTTAACGTTTACGACTATCGATACTGTCAGCACTGGTGGTTTTCAGTTTACCCCAAAGTTAATGGTATTGTACATGGAAGGTAGTCCTGTGAAAACATTTCCAACTGACATATTCAAAGATCTTTTCCATCTGCACATCATATCGACACAGAATTCTAAATTGTGCTGCAATGAAATACTGCCACGTAACTTTGATGATACATTTTGCTATTCTCCCAAAGACGAAATTTCATCATGTGAAGATTTACTTCAGTCAGAAATCTACCGAGTGTTTCTCTGGCTGATCAGCTGTCTGTCAGTGACTGGTAACAGTTTCTGTTTTGTTGTACGTTTGTGTGCACAGAAAAAGACCTCTTCAAGTGGCTTCAGTGTGTTTGTTACCAACCTGACCATGGCTGACTTTCTGATGGGTGCCTACATTGCTATTATTGGTGTGGCTGACGAACTGTTCCGTGGTATTTATCTTTATCATGATGACGCATGGACAAGCAGTGTGGCCTGTAAGGTGGCTGGTTTTCTGTCTCTGCTGTCCAGCGAAGTATCAGCTCTGACCATCTGGCTCATCACACTGGATCGTTTCATCGTCCTTCACTTCCCATTCAGCATCATGCAATTTGAGAAAACATCAGCAACAGTGGCTTGTCTTCTGACTTGGTTGGTTGGCTGGCTTATTGCCTTGTTGCCTTTACTTCCGGTGACATCACACTGGGAGTTCTACAGTCAGACAGGCATTTGTATTCCACTTCCTGTCACTCGTAAATCTTTTAAAGGGCGAGTTTATTCCTTTGGCATTTGATCGTCTTTAATTTCATTCTGTTTGTACTGATCTCAGCTGGCCAAGCTTTTATCTACTGGTCAATACAGAAGAACGCCTGACAACTAACACGACCAAAACATCACAAGACATGACCATAGCTCGGCGGTTGATCACTGTGGCTGTGACAGATTTCCTGTGCTGGTTTCCTATCGGACTGTGTGGATTTCTGGCAGTGGCTGGAATTCCTATCCCTGGAGAGATAAACGTTGTCTTGGCAATCTTCGTACTGCCCTTAAACTCTGCTCTGAATCCCTTTGTATATACCTTTAATACACTGGCAGAAAAACGAAGAAAATCCCGAAAAACAGAGTTGTTAAAATGGCTGGAATCTCATGCTGACTTGCATGAGAGTAAATAACTACAGTATGAAATAGCTCGGTGTTATACCAAGATATTGACAGCCGGTGTACATTCAGTACAGTGTCATTCAATATGTTGAACAGTGTGTAGTGGCGTTTTCTTCAGATGGCCTCTGGTCTAAGACATTTCCAGATAATCAAGGCTGCATATAGTACACAGAACAACTCTAGTGTAATTTCAATTCTTTAAAAATGATAAGGGTGAATATTCATATTGTCCAAACGGGATGTGTGTCTGGATGTATGCGTGTATATTAACGTGCGTCTATGTGTATGCGTCTTTCCGTCTGTATGCGCGTCTTTCTGTTTGTCTAGCTATTATGTCATGTAGGCCTACAACGTTTATATTATTTGACAACACAATTTTATTATGTTGTCTAACTGTACCAAAAATGTATCAGCACGTTTTTCACAGCTGTTGCCAGATGGATCTTTACTAAATTCTGATCGAGATGTAGATCATTTCGGAATCGACAATGCATGAATTTTGAAGGGAAGGTGCATTATGTACATGGTCACATGGACTCAAACATCAACTAAATTCATCATTTTTGATAAAAAGTATGTGTGGTTCTAAATAATTTCTGACCATTTTTTTTATTTGTTTTCACTATTGTGACACCTAAATATTGTCCTCAGTTTCATTTTCAGTTTCTCAAATGACGTCTCCACATTAGAAATGAGTTCCATATACACTGATGTCGGTGGTACCATATTTTGGAGAATATCCAAAAATGATCATAGCACAAGCTTTAAGCCTGAACATAAACCCAAGAGCAGGCCACGGTCTGCATATTTTATTCGTATCAGTCTGTGACTGGATCAAGATTGGCTACATTGTAATGCCATGTGTATTGGTGCTCAACTTAAAAAAGACAGAATGAAATAGCAAAATACAATACCTGAC
>JAPXFY010000026.1:15923200-15925700 GCA_030674185.1 Monoplex corrugatus | reverse complement strand
CAATTGAAAGGCCACCTGCACTTTTTGTGTCATTTCATTAGACGTCGTATTTATAAAGAATGCAAAATTTCTCATAAATCTTTTCATTGCACTTGGTTGTATGCTTCAATAGTCCACCTGAGTTTACTCACAAATCAGTTCTGTCTCTTTCGTGCACATCGCAGGAGTCAGCTAAAGATAGGCATCAGCCCCACGAAAAATGGGTGCAAATCAAACAAATCCATATGACACAGCAGAATTGAGCAGTAGCAAGACTGCAATGCACGTGCAAGCCATGTCGATCGTGAATACAAATCATCAGTTTGGATGCACTGTTGCGTATTTGAGGTCGCGTTCGAGACACATTTCCAACCATGCCCCAAAGACGACGATTAAGCGATGTTGACCGAGGGCGGGCCATGGCGTGGCTACAGGATGGCATAGGGATCCGAGAAGTTGGTCGCCAATTAGCTGTCAGCCATTCAGTCATTCAGACTTTACGAGACCGCCACACTGAAACAGGTAGTGTTGCTGAACGAAGACGACCAGGACGTCCGCGGTCAACTTCAAGACAGCAAGACAGGTTTCTAGTCGTGTCGGCTTTAAGGCAGAGAACAGCCACCGCCAACACACTCAGGGCGCAACTGCGAACAGCTGTCAATGTTAATGTCAGTGACCAGACAATTCGGAACCGGCTGAGAGAAGGAAACCTGCGTTCAAGGCGACCCGCCGTCCGACCTGTCCTGACAGCTGCTCACCGCGCTGCACGCCTGGCATGGGCCCGACGTCATCTGGCATGGACAAGGCAGCAGTGGAGAATGGTGCTGTTCACTGACGAATCCCACTTTACCAGATCCTTCCATGACGGCCGAATCCGCGTCTGGAGGCGACAGGGAGAGCGGTACCACAATGCCACTGTGATGGAGCGTGATCGCTATGGTGGCGGATCCATCATGGTGTGGGGTGGAATGGGGATGGCCTACAGAACCCCCCTTTACCGTGTGCAAGGCAACCTGAATGGCGTGGGCTACAGGGATAACATTCTGCAGCCTCTCGTACTACCGGCACTGCAGGCTATGGGACCGGGCGCCATTTTCCAGGACGACAATGCAAGACCTCACAGAGCCCGAGTCGTCAACGACTTCCTGCAGCAGCAGCAAGTCATCCACATGGACTGGCCAGCATGTTCACCGGATCTCAATCCCATCGAACACCTGTGGGACGTGCTGGGCCGACGACTTCGAGATAACCACCCCCCACCAGCTGACCTCGACCAGCTGTTCCAATTTCTTCAGCAAGAATGGCAGGACATTCCCCAATTGACTCTGAGGACACTGGCTCAGTCCATGAGACAACAATGCCGCGAATGCATTCAGGCCAATGGCGGACACACACGATTTTGACTTTTTTGGGTGAGCTGCAACTTTTCACATTTTTGAAAAATGGGGTCATGTCCATCAACCTCAAACTCTTGTTATTGACATTAATTTGGTCAATGAATTTTGTTGATTATCGGTTGATTAATGAATAAAGTACAATTTACATTCATTGTTATTAACTGTTTGTGTTTCGACATGGAATTGCGAGATAGTTTCTCAGTGGCCTTTCAATTGTTTTGAGCAGTATATATGCAAGGGAAAATGTAGTCTCAGAAGACGCCCTGAATGCCATAGAGTGCCTACCAGAGCTGGAAGAGCTTGACAGAGAACCAACCATAGATGAGCTCAGCGAAGCCCTGGACTCTCTCGCCTCTGGCAAGGCACCAGGGAAAGACGGTATTCCCGCCAAAGTACTGAAGTGCTGCAAAGAGACACTCATCACCGAGTTGCATGAAAATCCTCTGCCTCTGTTGGAGCGAAGGCGAAGTACCACAAGACATGAGGAATGCTAACGTCGTCACACTGTACAAAAACAAAGGTGACAGAAGCGATTGCAATAATTATCGCGGCATATCCCTCCTCAGTATAGTTGGGAAAGTCTTTGCACGAGTAGTACTGAAGAGGCTCCAGGTACTCGCAGAGCAAGTCTACCCTGAATCACAGTGCGGTTTCCGTGCCAACAGATCCACTATAGACATGATCTTCTCCCTCAAACAACTTCAGGAGAAATGTAGGGAGCAAAGGCAGCCACTCTTCGTTGCCGTCATAGACCTCACAAAGGCCTTCGATCTGGTCAGTAGGAATGGCCTCTTCAAAATCCTTCCCAAGATTGGATGTCCACCCAAACTTCTCAGCATGATCAGATCCTTCCACGAAGACATGAAAGGCACCGTCGTCTTTGACGGCTCAACATCAGCTGCCTTCAACATACGGAACGGAGTGAAACAGGGTTGCGTCCTGGCTCCCACCCTGTTTGGAATCTTCTTTGCTGTGATGCTGAAACACGCATTCGGTCCTGCAGTTAAAGGTATCTACCTCCGAACCAGGACAGACGGTAAGCTCTTCAACCTCTCCAGACTAAGACTTTGTTTATCTGGGCTCAACAATCCCAGACACCCTCTCACTTGACACAGAGCTCAACA
>JAPXFY010000026.1:15913200-15918200 GCA_030674185.1 Monoplex corrugatus | reverse complement strand
AACATTCAGAAAAATAATATTGATTGTCACGGGCTTTGACTTCACTCGGGAATCTCAAAGTTTTGAAAACAAATACATATTTTGTTAAAATGTTACTTATTCACTTCAGGATAAATACCGGCGAGTTTGAAAGATCTTTGGAAACCAGTAACGAATTTGAAATAGAGAAAAATATACACAGTTACCAGATATCTATATTTTTATTTTAGTTAAATTTCAATGCAACTGTCATAAGCTTGAAACTGAATTAGGTAGATGTAAAGAAGTAGACAGACAAAGCAGAGCAGGTAGATGTAAAGAAGTAGACAGACAAAGCAGAGCAGGTAGATGTAAAGAAGTAGACAGACAAAGCAGAGCAGGTAGATGTAAAGAAGTAGACAGACAAAGCAGAGCAGGTAGATGTAAAGAAGTAGACAGACAAAGCAGAGCAGGTAGATGTAAAGAAGTAGACAGACAAAGCAGAGCAGGTAGATGTAAAGAAGTAGACAGACAAAGCAGAGCAGGTAGATGTAAAGAAGTAGACAGACAAAGCAGAGCATGCCAGTTTTACGATGACAGTGGCTTAAGCGACGAGATTCACTTTATTTTCGAATGTTCTAAATTCCGTGATGACTGACTAAAGTTTATTCCACAAAAATATTTGTCAGTTATATCAGTGTTGTTGTTGTATAACTTCATTTCTGAAAGTGAAAAAAGATCAATTAAAACGTTGTATAACTTCATTTTTGAAAGTGAAAAAAGATCAATTAAAACGAGCAAAATTTATCACTTTTATTTTCTGAAATTCCGAAGTTATCTTTTCAATATCCGAATAGTCTATCGTACGACAATTTCAAATGTACTTTTTTCTGTCGAACCGAGTTCTTCCTGCTTTATGATACATGTTAATTTCACTGGATTTTTATAATTTATTTACTGCTATCCTCCATGTGCCATTGGAGTTAAAGAATCGATAAAACATTTGAACATTGTGTGTGTGCCCACGAAAAAGCAAACTGAAGGGAAAAAACCCAAAGAGGATGACAGAAAAGAGGAAATTTCTAGCACAGAATTTTCAGAAGCTGGGGACATTATTTATACTGAAAGAGCCCCTGGCATCCCTTACGGGTAGCCCTATTCAATGACATATTGCAAAAGTGTACACTCAAATACCCATTACCTATCTTTCATGACCTCGTTATCTAGTTAAGATTTACGACAGAACTTATGATATCCACTGTCCAATTTCATTATCTAAAAACTCGAGTTTAAAGGGTTCTTTAGACTTTTTGTAAAGACCAAAGAAATGAAGATTAGAATCAATGAAGAGAAAATGAGTTACCAATCTATTTTAGTTCAACGTTAATATATTATTCAATTAAGTGGAAAAGTGAGTCAAAATATATCAAGTCTTAAAAATTCAGTTACTCGTGTTATGAAATAAAGCCATTATACTTAATTATACCTCGCCGCTTGGTTGAAAATGAGAAAGAAAGGTTGTACTGGCACAACTTTAATGTCCCAATCATTCAATTTACAAAATATATCATCAAAAAGTTTTGACCTAATAGCATTTAAAGTGATGTTTCTTTTCTGATACATCTTTACTAAGATGGAGTCACGAACCCCAACCAATAAACAACCAGTCAGGAAGAAGCAGGAATACATCACTTGTAAGATCAGGGTGGCACAGTGTAAATGGTGAAACTTACTGAGGACACAGATTTTCACCAATGCTGATTAGCTATTGACCATGTTACGGTCTTTCCGTTCCAGTTTTTTTCTTTTTTTGTTTTGTTTTGTTGTTATTTAGGTAATCAGGAACACAGCCTTTAGATTGGTTGTAACGTAAAAGGTTCTACTCCTAAATTCAATTAGCTTTTGCACGAAGCAATCTGCATAGTGCTTTAATCAAGTTAATCTGTCAGTGTCTCGTTTTGTCATCATCTGCTCGCAGCCTTTAGAAAAAAATAAAGAAGAAACAAAACGCAAGAAAGACAGAATAAAACAAAGGAAGACCATAACCTTAAAAATAAACAAAAAGGTGAGATAGTCAAGCTACACAAATGATTTACTTTTCGCTTGCTTCCATACACATTTTTCATATCTAAAGGAAATTGGCCTCTTTCAGTCTATGACTATGGAATGGCATCACTTGATAGATGTCTTGATAGATCAATAGTGATAACACAAAAAAATCTACTCGAGCTCATGCAGCTGTTCACCTTTTCTATAACAATGGTGGGACCCAGATAAAGACTAAAACCAGTTCAGCTTAGAATCGGTGAAGCGAGCTTAGCGAAAACAATCTTCTAGGAATGTGCGTACTGGGTATTTCCTGAAGCCCTCAAGTGCTGATAGGGCTTGCAGGATCTTTAACGTGTGTATTAGATGTCCTGTACACACTCAAAAAGAAATTCAGGCACTGGCAGGTCTACACGCATGTTGTCTTGACAGATGAAAGAAAAAAGAAATGTCTATCCTTTATCGATCAAGTGCTACTAGGCGAAGTCGATTTTGGAACATAAGACTGGAAGTCCCACATAATCAAGGTGAAAATAAAATAAGGCCGATAAGGCATGGGGTGTCCTGGCCACTCCCCCCCCAAAAAAAACACACAAAAATAACCCGGACAATTCTCAAGGTGGATCCCATTCCTCTTTTTTGCTTGTTTATCTTTTCAATACATAAGCAGGGTCAGCTAAGTCTTCACAGCTGGGTGGACAGAAAGATGGTCGCACCGTGCTCCGTGCTTGAAACTTCGTGACCATGCAGACCCTACAAAGCCTGGTTTTACGACTAAACTATCATGGTCGTTAGTAGGGTGCTTGTGACCATGCAGACCCTACAAAGCCTGGCTGGTTTCACGACTAAACTATCATGGTCGTTAGTAGGGTGCTTGTGACCATGCAGACCCTACAAAGCCTGGCTGGTTTCACGACTAAAATATCATGGTCGTTAGTAGGATGCTTGTGACCATGCAGACCCTACAAAGCCTGGTTGGTTTCACGACTAAAATATCATGGTCGTTAGTAGGGTGCTTGTGACCATGCAGACCCTACAAAGCCTGGCTGGTTTCACGACTAAAATATCATGGTCGTCAGTAGGGTGGTTGTGACCATGCAGACCCTACAAAGCCTGGTTTTACGACTAAAATATCATGGTCGTTAGTAGGGTGCTTGTGACCATGCAGACCCTACAAAGCCTGGCTGGTTTCACGACTAAACTATCATGGTCGTTAGTAGGGTGCTTGTGACCATGCAGACCCTACAAAGCCTGGCTGGTTTCACGACTAAAATATCATGGTCGTTAGTAGGGTGCTTGTGACCATGCAGACCCTACAAAGCCTGGCTGGTTTCACGACTAAACTATCATGGTCGTTAGTAGGGTGCTTGTGACCATGCAGACCCTACAAAGCCTGGCTGGTTTCACGACTAAAATATCATGGTCGTCAGTAGGGTGGTTGTGACCATGCAGACCCTACAAAGCCTGGTTTCACGACTAACATATCATGGTCGTTAGTAGGGTGCTTGTGACCATGCAGACCCTACAAAGCCTGGCTGGTTTCACGACTAAAATATCATGGTCGTTAGTAGGGTGCTTGTGACCATGCAGACCCTACAAAGCCTGGTAGGTTTCACGACTAAAATATCATGGTCGTCAGTAGGGTGGTTGTGACCATGCAGACCCTACAAAGCCTGGTTTCACGACTAACATATCATGGTCGTTAGTAGGGTGCTCGTGACCATGCAGACCCTACAAAGCCTGGTTTCACGACTAAAATATCATGGTCGTTAGTAGGGTACTCGTGACCATGCAGACCCTACAAAGCCTGGTTTCACGACTAAAATATCATGGTCGTTAGTAGGGTGCTTAGCAGGCAGTGTCCTAACGATGTTGCATCAGAAAAGGTTCTAGAAATTCCCTGGCACAGATGCTCACCTGAACGTTGAAATCATTTCATTTTACATATGTGTGTTCTTAAAAATGTTCAAGAGCTCTTAACAGACAGAATCCTTTTAGGAGATTTTTTGAATGCATTGCCCTGAATTCCATTGTAATGCCCAGGTCAGCAGCAATGTAGTGTCCTTCAGTAGGCGGCTTCATGATGGCCTGTTCCCTTCTTAATCTGTAACAAATAGACAAAACAAAATGAAAATTAAGATAACGTAATTATTAAAACCAACCCACCAAACAAATCTATCACAAACAAACCCTCAGCCAGTCCTAGTTTTTCACCATTGAACCCGCTGGAAATTTGATCATATGCCCTACAGCCCACCAGATATAACATTGACGTTGTACATACATTGATGGTTCACACAACAGTACAGACAGACTGTCCAAACAAAATACCAAGAAAAATGAAAATGTTTTCAGCGATGTCTCATGATTAATGAAATGATATAATGGTCACTGCCTTCAAAATATGGAATCTGTAAGTTGAACAAATATGCAAGCAGCACCAACCAGTTAACAAACCAGGAAACTTATGTAATAAAAACAGATCAAACCAAATCAAGAAAACACGTCGCCATACAGAGATACAAACTTTCTCTTCAACAAACAAATAAAAACAGACCCAGAAGAAAGATTATGACATGACGTCTGCATTTGTTGAGAATAATTTTTAAGGATCATGGCACTTCACTTGTGCTCACCATTTTTTGTTTTGTTTTTGTTTTTGTGTTTTCTTTTTGTTTCTTTCTCAATTTCTATGCAAATTTAATGGCCACAGAAGCTTGAACAATTCTTACAATGCTTTGATGATGACGACAATGAGGATAATAATCATGGTGCTATAGAGTCCCTTTCTGAATTAAGACTGTGCAACAGGACTGTACTCAATGCTTATGCTCATAAATCGTCTTGCTGTCAAACAGACCAGAGAGATACAGACACCTGTGGTACTGTTCAGGAAATTTTAGCATAATGATACGAAATGGATAAGGCTCAGCGTGTAGTCCAGTCTTCCCAATGAGCCTACAATAAACTCTGGGAAGGAGGTGGTTGGGGCCACA
>JAPXFY010000026.1:15888200-15908200 GCA_030674185.1 Monoplex corrugatus | reverse complement strand
CCATAACCTTCCAGTTAGTACTCCGTTTAATAACCGCTACACCACAGAGACGGGTGTGCGCTAACATTCTACCAACAGGACAGTGCCTGAAGAGAAGGTCATCGCACTCAAAATAGATTCGTCGTCCAACCTCTCATCAGCCCCACCTCACCCCATCCATTTCGTTAAAAAGTTGAAAGCTTTTTAGCTAGCCACCAGCTTGATAAATACAGCATCAATTTGTGACAACAACCCTCCACTCTCGCTCACAGTTTGGTTTTAGTGGACTTGACCTCGACTGATGGCTAGAGGGCCTGATGACACTGGTAATGGCTTAATCTGTTAATGCACTTTTGCCTGGCTTAGAGGCAATATCGTGTCGGCAACTGTTTTGGTTGAGACACGAAATGTATATCTATAGGGATTGTGTAGACTATGTTCTCTCTTTGTCTCTGCCTCTATCTTTGTCTTTCACTTGTTTCTGTCTGTCAGTAAGTGCGCGTATGTGTGTTTGTTTGTGTGTTTGCGTGTGTGTTGGTGTGTGTGTGTGTTTGTGCGGTGTGTGTGTGTATATATGTACACATGTATGTATGTATGATGTATGTAAGTAATGTATGTATGTATGTATGTATGTGTGTGTGTGTGTTTGCATGTATGTATGCATGCATGTATGTATATGTATGTGTCTGTATGCGTGTGTGTTTCTCTGTGTGTGTGTGTTTGTGTGTGTTGTGTGTGTGTGTGTAAGAGAGAGAGACAGAAAGAGAGAGAGAGAGAGATGGAGGTAGAGTGTGAATGAGATGGTGAATAACATGTGGTGCAGACAGAGCGAAGAGATGATACAATGCGGAAAGTAATCAATAAATGAATGAAGGATAAACAAACAGAATGAAGAGAGAGAGAGAGAGACAGAGAGAGAGAGAGAGAGAAGAGAAGAGAGAGAGAGAGAAGGGGAGAGAGAGAGAGAGAGAAGGGAGAGAGAGAGAGAAAGGGAGAGAGAGAGAGAGAGAACGAGAAAGGGAGAGAGAGAGAGAGAGAAGCGAAAGGGAGAGAGAGAGAGAAAAAGGAAAGGGAGAGAGAGAGAGAGAGAAAAAGGGAGAGAGAGAGAGAGAGAGAAAGGGAGAGAGTGAGAGAAAGAGAAAGGGAGAGAGAGAGAGAGAGAAAGAGAAAGGGAGAGAGAGAGAGAAAGAGAAAGGGAGAGAGAGAGAGAGAAAGGGAGAGAGAGAGAGAAAGACAGACAGACAGAGACTTATGTACAGAACCCATTATATTTCCTTCCTCATCCACGTTTGTGCACCAACAGGACAACGTCTGAAGAGAAGTATCACACTCAATAGATTCGTCAGCCAGCCTCTCACCAACCCCACCCCATCCGTTTCAGCTTTTATGGACCATCTTCGTTAGAAGTTGAAGCTTTTCTAGCTAGCCATCAGCTTGATAATACAGCATCATTTGTGACGCATCCCTCCACTCTCGCTCACAGTTTGGTTTTAAGTGGACTTGCCCGACTGACGGCTAGAGGGCCTGATGACACTGGTCCAGCGGACCACAATGGCTTAATCTGTTAATGCACTTTTGCCTGCTTAGAGGCAATATCGATGTCGGCAATTGTTTTGGATTGAGACACGAAATGTATATCTATAGGGATTGGTTAGATATGTTTTCTCTTTGTCTCTGCCTCTGCCTTTGTCTTTCACTTGTTTCTGTCTGTCAGTAAGTCGCGTATGTGTGTTTGTTTGTGTGTTTGCGTCTTTGTTGTGTGTGTGTGTTTGTGCGTGTGTGTGTATATGTATGTAGTAGTATGTATGCATGTATGTATGTATGTATGTATGTGTGTCTGCATGTATGTATGCATGCATGTATGTATATGTATGTGTGTCTGTATGCGTGTGTGTTGTGTTGTTGTTGTGGTGTGTGTGTATATATGTATGTATGTATGTATGTATGTATGTATGTATGTGTGTCTGCATGTATGTATGCATGCATTATGTATTTGTATGTGTGTCTGTATGCGTGTGTGTGTGTGTATGTGTGTGTGTGTGTATGTATGTACGTATGCATGTATGTGTATATATATATATATATATATATATATGTATACATATATCTATCTATATCTATATATATATGTATATGTGTGTGTTGTGCGTGTGTGCGTGTGTGTGTTGTGTGCGTGCGTGTGTGTGTGTGTGTGCGTGTGTGTGTGTGCGTTTATGTGGAAGAGAGAGAGAGACCGATAGACAGACAGACAGAACTGTAGAGAGAGAAACAAAACTGCGTTGTACAAATCCCATCATCTCTCTCCACTCATGCACTTCTGCAAAGTACTATAGTCACAATCACCACAGTGCATTGATGAAATGGATCACACGCAAAATGGACTCATCCTATTCATCTCCGTACCAAGAATTTCCACCACTCCTTCGAGGCTGCAATGGACTCGTCTTCATTAGAAAATTGAAAGCTTTCAGTCGGCCATGATCTTGATAAATACAGCATTTAATTTGTGGCAACATCTATCCACTCTTGCTTACAGTTTGGCTTTTACTGGACAAGGCCAGGATCGATATCTCGGGGTCTGATGAGACTTGCACTCATAGGGCACTGATAACTCCATCTCTTAATGCGTTCGTCTTGGGTTTGGATGATCGTGTCGGCAACTGTTGGGTAATGCGACGACATCTGTCACTGCAGGAATTTGTCTCGATATGATGCTCTCATTAACCCTTGTATGTGTGTGCATGTACCACACACACATACACACACGCACCCACCCACCCACCCATCCACACACACACACACGAGCGCGCGCACATTATATATATATATATATATATATATATATATATATATATGTGTGTGTGTGTGTGTGTGTGTGTGTGTGTGTGTGTGTGTGTGTGTGTGTGTGTGTGTATACATGTATATGTATATACTGTATATACATATATGTATATATACATTCACATACATATATGTAAAAGTGTGTGTGTGTGTGTGTGTGTGTGTGTGTGTGTGTGTGTGTGTGTGTGTGTGTGTGTGTGTGTGTGTGTGTGTGTGTGTATGTTTAAAAGCTATTGGCAAAGAAAGAGAGAGAGAGAGACAGACAGACAGACAGACAGACAGAGAGAGAGGCAGAAGACTGCGTGTGTGTTTATGTGTTTATATGTACATATCTGAGCCAGAGATTTAGTCTCATGATGTGTTACAAAAATGTATAGAAAAAATGTATCGTTGAACAAACTACTCATGATCCAGTTTTAATACCCTAATCACTGACATTTACCTTTTTTCTATCAAGGCTGTTAGAACTATTCGCAATGGATTGATACAAATTTAAGTCATATGATTCAAGGCAATTTGCTTTAGAGATATCGGTCTGCTTTTTTTTTTTTTTTTTTTTTGCAAAGCCTTTTCCCTTCCTTGAACGCTCACAACACACACACACACACAACACACACACACACACACACACACACACACACACACACACACACACACCACGCACGCACGCACGCACGCACGCACACATACACACACAGAGACATGCACACACACACAGAGACATACACACACACAGAGACATACACACACACACACACACACACACACACACACACACACACACACACACACCACACACACACACACACACAGATATATTCACATACACATACACACACATCACTCACTCACAAAGATTAGTTAGAGAGAGAGAGAGAGAGAGACAGACAGACAGACAGACAGACAGACAGACACAGACAGAGAGAGACAGACAGAGACAGAGACAGACAGAAAGAGAGATCACGATCTATGAAATGAGATGTCTCAAAAGAGAACCTGACAAGGTCAAAGGAGATATAATTAGAAACGAAGAGATCTGAGAGATTGATGGCACAACAGCTGTCAACCATTCATCAGACACTACAGCAGATCAAATGGTTTGGTCACCTGACCTGGATGCCAATCAACCAGTCAGTCTCTTTAGCCTACAGCAGTAGGTGCTTGGTACAGAGCAAAAGAGAAAGACCATGGTAGTGCTGGACAGATGGAATGGCAAACACACTTTGCACCTAACGACATGATTGTGTGAAGCTTCCTGATCACTTCAGACCGCAGTTTCACTTATCCATGATGCCTCTGTTTCTAGAGATTGGGAAGAGTACAAGTACATTATATTGTCTTATATATTATATTGTTGCATGGTATCATGTGGGTTGTTGTGTTAGACTATCATGATAATCAAATTTCTTTGCATTATGTTATATTACATTTTACTATGTCATACTGCATTATCCCAACATGTCTGTATTAATTGAAATGTACTCTGGTGTCCTCGGAGAAAACATGCTGGGATGGCACAGCACGACCCAGTGTGTGCATACTTTTGTCACAGACGGTAAAAAGATTGTGTTCCCTGAACCAATTATTCTGTGCACGAAGCAATCTTCATAGTGCTTTAATCAAGTTAATTAATTCGCTGATGTTCCGTTTAGCCAGGAGCTGCACGCAGACTTGAGAAAAAGAAAACAAACAAAGAAATGAAGAATCGGAAAACTTACAAGCAAGCAAACAAACAAACAAAAAAGCAAACACAGAAAGTTGAAATGGTTAAGACGTACAGCTCATCTCCTTTCTTTGTGATTTCAAATGGTTTTGGCTTTAACTGTGATTTTTAAAAGGAAGTAACAGTGATTTTTGTACACTATGACTTTCTGTTGGGCCGCTATTATATCAATGTACTTGTGTTTAAACCATCGGCAAACAGTTGAGACATTTTTGTCAAGCCATTTTTTTCTTTCTTCTTCTTCTTCTATTTCTGCTTTTTCTTTTTTTTTTCTCCTGGTGTTTTTGTCTTTGTTGCTCTTCTTTCTTTTCTTCTTCTTCTTCTTCTTCTTCTTCTTCTTCGCATTCTTCGCATTCTTCGCATTCTTCTTCTTCTTCTTCTTCTTCTTCTTCTTCTTCTTCTTCTTCTTCTTCTTCTTCTTCTTCTTCTTCTTCTTCTTCTTCTTCTTCTTCTTCTTCTTTCTTCTTTCTTCTTCTTCGCATTCTTCGCATTCTTCGCATTCTTCTTCTTTGAATTCTTTGAATTCTTTCTCCTCCTCCTCCTCCTCCTCCTCCTCCTCCTCCTCCTCCTCTCCTCCTTCTTCTTCTTCTTCTTCTTCTTCTTCTTCTTCTTCTTCTTCTTCTTCTTCTTCTTCTTCTTCTTCTTCTTCTTCTTTCTTCTTCTTCTTCTTCTTCTTCTTCTTCTTCTTCTTCTTCTTCTTCTTCTTCTTCTTCTTCTTCTTTTCTTCTTCTTCGCATTCTTCGCATTCTTCGCATTCTTCTTCTTTTCTTCTTCTTCGCATTCTTTTCTTCTTCTTCTTCTTCTTCTTCTCCTCCTCCTCCTCCTCCTCCTCCTTTTTCTTTTCCTCTGTTTTTCTGTTTCTGAGTCTTCTTTTCATCCTCTTCTGCTTTTTTCATCTCTTTTTTATTGTGTCGCTCTGACCACTCTAGAAGATTAGATTGTGCTGTGAGTAGAAAGATGAAGTAAACGACAATTTTCTATGCGGCGATGTTTTCAATATTTTCAAAAGGTAAGTTAAAGAGAATTTTAGGATGTTCAAAGTAAAGATGCAAAGATACAAAGATATTGTTAGTGATTTTAGTGGAGTGGACAGGATACATTAATGATGTTATAATTGAAGAGATGATGACATGAATGCTTTGAGTAGAGAGATAGAGAAAAGTGATGATCTGAGTAATGATATGAAGAGGTGTCTGGTGATGTCCTATCAGACTGGCCTTAAACATTATGAACGCATGGTTTGAAAAATCAATATGCTTTTCCGGGATTTCAAATATTGTCTGTCTCTCTCCCGTATTGTCTCCCTTGTTCTCTGTGTGTTTGTCTCTCCTACCTGTTCACTTCCTCTCCACCTTCCTTTCTTTCTTTTACTCTATCCCAAATCTATCATTCATTATATAAACATTTATATCCCATTTATTTTCATTCTCGCTCATCACCACCACCAGTCCTTCTCTTTCTCGTTTCTGTTTCTCTGTTTCTAGTTATCATACGCTCTATTTTTCTTTCAGTTTCTTTCTCTATACTTCTCTTTCCGTCCCTTTCTTTCTCGTGCTTTTCTCTTATACGAATAGAAGCACACACACACACACACACACACACACACACACACACACACACACACACACACACACACACACACACACACACACATACACACACACACACACACACACACACACACTACACACACACACACAATCACACACACACAATCACACACACATACACACACAGATAGACATACAGAGAGAGACAGACGGAGAAGAGACAGAGACAGAAGACAGAAAGACAGACAGACAGACAGACAGACAGAAGACAGAAAAACAGAGAGAAGAACAGAGAAAGAGAGAGAGGAACGGAGAAAGAGAGACTTTATCCCAAAACAATGCAGTGATAAATGTCATCTCTTGACATGATCGTTGCCAACACAGTCATCTAAGCCAGGACAGGAGTGCATTAACAGACTTTGCCATCAGTGGCCTGTTGGGACCAGTGTCGTCAGACCCCATGTCGTCTATCCAGGACAAGTCTAGTTAAAGCCACACTGTAAATGTAAGCGGAGGGATGTTGTCACAAATTGATGCTGCATTTATACAGCTGATAGATGGCTGGCTTAAAAGCTTTCAGTGTTTTTAGTAAAGATGGAGATTATTGTAAACTTGAGGATGTCTTTTGTCTTTGTTTCTGTCTCTCTTTGTCTCTTCTCTGACATCTCCACATGTTTTTCTCATTCATTGATTCATTAACTGATTGATTCATTGATTCATTGATTCATTAATTCATTCGTTCGTTCTTTCGTTCGTACGTTCGTTCGTTCGTTCGTTCGTTCGTTCGTTCGTTCGTTCACTCGTTCGTTCGTTCGTTTTTGTTCGTTTATTTATTCATTCATAAATTTCTGTTGTCTTTCACATTCATTTCTTTCTCTTTTTTTTTCTTTTTCTCTGTCCACTGACCTGTATCCTCATATTTTTCTTAGTCCAACACACTGTTTGTGCATTCACAATTTAAACAAGATGAGAAAATACATCATCATCATCATCAGCATAAACCATTTATTGTGAGATGGACATAAACTTCATACTCACAAAAAGACACCATCACACACATACATATGCTTAAACGCACACGCGCGCATACACACATGCAACACACACACACACACACACACTCACATACACATACACACATACACACACACATACACACAGACACACATACCCACACACTACAACACACACACACACATACACACACACACACACACACACACACACACACACACACACACACACACACATACACACACACACCATGAAGGAATAGACAAGATAATCATCATCATCAGGTGCCCTGCCGCATGGCGTTGGCGATCATGGACTTCCATCTGTCTCTATCTCTCGTTGCCCCTAGCATCTCCCCCATCCTCCTCGTCCCAGCCACTCTGCAAGTCCGTCCAGCATTTTCTCCCTGGGTCTACCTGGTGCTCTCTTGACCAGGTGCTCCAAATCCCCCTTCCTCATAAAATGGCCTATAAATGTTGCCTGTCTTTTCCTAATCTTCCTTATGAGTGATCTACTTGTGTCTGCCTCCATCAAGACTGTCTCGTTTGTTTTCTTTGCTGTCCATGGAACTCTCAACATTCTTCTTAGAAACCACATCTCGGCTGCCTCAATCTTGTTCTGGCTTTGTTTGTTGACTGTCCACGCCTCGCATCCGTACAACAGTATTGGTTCTATATAACATTCAAGAACTCTCCTCCTGGTCTTAATTGACAGGCATTTGTTGGTAAGAATGCTTGTCATCTTCTTGAATGCTTTTGGCTTGGCCGATTCTGCCGGCTATTTCTGATGTGCATCTGCGTCTGATGATAATATATACATGTAATATGCTTACAAAATGTGGGAAAGACAGAGTCAGACAGGCAGACATACATACGTACAGACAAACAGAAAACAGACAACTACAATTTACTGACAGGCTGACAGATGGACAGAGAAAGTTCATGGCAAACCTCTGCAGTGATAAATTTCATCTCTCGACGTAACAGTTGCCAGCACGATCACGCAAGCCAGGCAAAAGTGCATTAACAGATTAACTCATTAGGGACCTGCTGGGGCCAGTCTCAACAGGTCCTCTGTCATCGATCCTGGCCGTGTCCGATTAAGATCCAACTGTAAGTGAGAGTGGAGAGGATGTTGTCACAAATTGATGCCGTTCAAGCTGATGGCTAGCTGGCTAAAAGCTTTTAACAATCTAACAAAGATGGTCCACTGTAAGCATTGCAAGGGTAAAAAGGGGTGATGGATGAGGAGGCTGGTAAGGATTTAGTTGGACAAGTCCAGTTCGACTCTGCTCTGTGTCCACTTCTTTACGGACACAGTCCTGACAGTAAAATGGCAATGCATATGAGTTCCAAGCAAAAGGAGCTCTGAGGGACGGAGGATGAGTGGCGTGCGAGCAGGGTTGGTCAGGAGTAGAATGAGTTAATTCTGGTGTAGCATGCTTACCCCCGTGTACTGTCTCGTTGGTAAAGTGACTGTCTGTTTAGAGTGGATATGAGAAGGAAGGTACTGGATTATAAGCAATTTCAGTTTCAGTTTCTCGAGATGACGTCTTGGCGCTCAGAACGAATTCCATATAAACTAACGTCACAGGTGCCATGTGATGGAGAAGATCCAGAATGATCATGGCACAGGCCTTAAACCAGCACATAAACCCATGAGCTGACCAGGTTTTGAGGTCGCACAGTGCGTGTGTGTGGGGGGGGGGGTCTATGCAAAAAAGGTTTATGTTTCTCTGTCTTTCTCCTCTTTATCTCTGTCGTGGAGGTACGTAAAGTCAATAGTATTTTCAGTATGGCCTGGCTGTCATGCATTCTAATTTTAAGACTGTATCCCTCGCGCTGGAAATGTCTTCTACGTAGACATTTGTCTCACACGTGTATGCTGCGAGTGTGAGCAGTAGTTCTATGAGTTTAAAAATCTTGATGTTGCCAAGTGACTTAAGAAAGTTTAGATGGCAATCACTCTTCAACAGATACACACTTATCACCAAGGCCCATTTCAGATGCCTCAGTGATACAGTAGACTACATTTTTAATGTAGAGTTTATTCCTTTTCTCACAATGAACACAGCAGCAGGGAGGTTTCAGTCTTTTTCTCAAATTTTTTGTGTCTTGTGTTTGTGTGTAATCTTACCTTTGACAAAGGCCAGTTGGTCGAAAATTTGCGCCTGTCTTGTCTTTCTGTATTGAATACGCGTTCGTATTCTTCTTCCGTGTCTTTTCTGGTTCCTGTTTGCTTGAACGTGGGCAGCACACTTATTTCAGATTACATTTTTAATGTAAATTCTTGATATGTTGATTTTAAAGTTGAGTTGTTTTTAACGTTTGAAGTCGAGACTAGAATTAGGATGTAGTTGTCAATAATTTGAGAGTGAAGATAAGAAAGTCACAGACTGGTTAAAAAAAAGTCTTTTCTTTCTCGCTAAGTGGTAAAGTATTACGATTCTAACTGGGATAAATGGCCAGTGAAGTTTATGTGGACGAAACGAAAGTGTAATCCTTGGTGAATACTGGTTTACATAGTTGTAATAATGATAAAATGATTCATTGTGACGGGCGCAGGGATTGAACATTATCACTTACATGCTATGTTTTGACTGAATGAACATTGATTTCTTTTGCTTAAGACTTTCCCACCCAGTGTGGGTGATGTTGACTGCTGGCTTCCCTTGGCCTGGTGTTCAGATCTCTCTATCTCTGTGTCTGTCTGTCTGTCTGTCTGTCTGTCTGTCTGTCTGTCTGTCTGTCTCTCTCTCTCTCTCTCTCTCTCTCTCTCTCTCTGTCTCTCTCTCTGTCTCTGATCCTGCACCAGCACCAGCAGGAGTTTCTTCCTAAGACTATGGTCGCCAGTCAACATGACATCACTGACTTCTTCATGAGGCTGGCTGAATTATAGTTCCCTGATGTCCAAGATGTCTGGCTTCATGACAGTGTCTTTGTGGTTACTTCAGTATTTTCTATATTCCATTTCTTCTTTCCTTCATCGTCGGCATTGTTGACGCATCACATCGCCACAAGTCGCCATAATAAGTATAGGTCGTCTTCGGTGTGTTCTGGCAGCAACTAGAACAACCACTCGTGGTGATTGGTCGACTGACGGAATGAAAACATTGTGCTGGAGATCCAGTGTGAAATTTTGTGTTCATTTTGTCGCGTGTGTGATTAAGGATTAGTTTTAAATTAACGGTTATGTTCATAAATTGAAGGTTGGGATATAACATATAATTTTGAACAAACGTATTAATCTTTTGGCCTGATCCTTTAGGTCTGTTTGAATGTGTTTAAAAGATTGAGTGAGAGAGACAAACAATATACACACACAACACATTTCTGTTCCCACACAAGTGTGACGCTTCACTCTCTCCCCCTCCTCCCTCCCTTCTAACTCCCCTTCCCTCCTCTCTATGTGTGTGTGTCTCTCTCTCCCTCTTTATGTTTATAAATCTAGAATTAGCAATTGAAATTGCTTTAGGATGTTTAAGTGCTATCCTTCTGTTGATTGCTTACAATGTGTAGTTTAGTTTCACTTTTGGTGTAGGCTAGATGTAGAAAATAAAAGCATGAAAAATGTTTACCTGTTGCCCTCGTAAATGTAGATTATTAGCATACATTAGCTCTTTCTGTCTTTCTTTCTCCACCCCACACTCAGTCTCATATTTTTTACAAGTGTTTTCCGTTTTTCTTTGCGTTGTATAGTGTAGATGTTTAATGTTGCATACACCTTATTCATCTCCCTATTTTTCTCTCACTTCTCACAATTTCTCTCAAGACTCTGCCATCTTTAATCTTTTCCAGAAAGAAACAGAAGATACACGCACACACACACACACACATACACACACACACACACACACACACACACACACACACACACACACACACACACACACACACACACACTTTTCATTGTCTAAAAGTACCTATGTGAATAGAAAAAATATGACACACACGTACATGCCGAGAAATTTTTCTTTTGCGTGTATACCACACACACACACACACACACAACACACACACACACACACACACACACACACACCCCACACACACTCATCTATCTATCTATCCATCTATCTATCATCCATTTATATATCTATCTATTTATCCATCCATTTATCTATCTATCTATCTATCTATCTATTATCTCTCTCTCTCTCTTTCTACATATATATATATATATATATATATATATATATATATATATATATGTGTGTGTGTGTGTGTGTGTGTGTGTGTGTGTGTGTGTGTGTGTGTGTGGTGTTTATGGGCGATCGTGAGGTATTTTAAGATTGTGTGACTGACTGCAATTCAATTTTCAGGCGTGTGTAGATTTAATGGACAGATTACTTTTAAGGTCGACATGGCCTTGCATCTATCTGTCTGTCTGTCTCTTTCACTCTTTATCTGCCTGTCTTTCTGTCTATTTGTCATCTATTATCCACTATCTATCTCTATCTATCTATCTATCTATCTATCTATCTATCTATCTATCGATATCTATCTATCTACTATCTATCTATCTATCGATATCTATCTATTCTATCTATCTACTATATATCTATCTATCTATCTACTATCTATCTATCTGTTTGTCTATCTATTATCTATCTATCTATCTATCTATCTATCTATCTATCTATCTATTATACTTCTGTCTGTCTATCTATCTATCTATCAGTCTATCTGTCTATCTATCTATCTGTCTATCTTCTGTCTGTCTGCTGTCTATATCTATCTATCTATCTATCTATCTGTCTGTCTATCTATCTATTTCTATCTATCTGTCTGTCTATCTATCTTTATCTATCTATCTGTCTGTCTGTCTGTCTATCTATCTGTCTTGTCTGTTATCTATTTCTGTCTGTGTCTATCTATCTACCTATCTACACTGTGTCTATCTAATACAATGTGGATGACACAGGGAGAGAAAAGGAGAGACAGACAGGACAGACATACAGACCCACAGAAAGACAGACATGCACACAGACAGACAGACATCCTAGCAATGGACAGAGAACGTTCATGAACACCCTCCCCATGCAGGAATATATTTCATCTCCTGACGTAGCAGTTGCCAACACGATCATCTAAGCCAGGCAAAAGCGCATAAACAGATTAAGCCATTAGTGACCTGCTGGGGCCATTCTCATCAGATCCCCAGCCATCGATCCTGGCCAACTTCGTTAAAACCAAATTGTAAGCGAGAATGAAAGGATGCTGTCACAAACTGATGCTGTATTTATCAAGCTGATGGTTGGTTAAAAGCTTTCAATATTCTAACGAAGATGGGTCCATTGCCAGCTTGAGGGGGTGGTGGGTTGAAGTGGGCAAAGTAGCGTATTTGAGGGAATATTACGGAGTCCATTTTGAATGTGGCCCTTTCCCCATGTGTTGTTCTTTTACTCAAATGCTGACTTGCTTTAGGGCATGAAAGGAAAATGAGAATAGGTTGTGTGCAAAATTTGTTTATCGTCTGGTCTTTTATCTTTTTCTTTCATACTCACTTAATTAGAGATTTCTAATGTTTATGTTCTTGCTACTGTTGTTGTTCCTTTTGTTTTTGGTGTGTTTTTGTTTTTGCACTTTCTTGTACTGCTCTTAGTGCAGTTCCTGTTCTTTTTTTTTCTCCAGGGTTGACTGATTCAGTTCATAAATCTATAGATTTGAGATCTAAATTCAGGATTTATTCCAAACATATTACGTAAAATCCGGCTTGTTTGATGTCCACTTTTACATCCAAGCATTTCTGAGATTGTCAGATTAGTGTTTGATAAACACCTTGATACCCTCTACTTTTTCCATACCAAGTCATTTGCCAGCTCAGGTTTTTGTTTCTATTTTCTAATAAACACAATTTAATTCATTTCATCAGTAGTAATTTAATTTTAGTTATTCACATATTCGTATTTATTTCTTGCTCGTTACAATGGATTTACCATGTAAATTGGGAATGTCTCCATTTGGAACGCGTGTTGTGGCAGTTCAGCAGGTCATTTTTTTATGTTTTGTGTGTGTGTGTGTGTGTGAGTGTTTTCTACAATTACCTATGAATATTGATCTTCTGACAGAATTTTGCCAGGATCAAAATCTTTGAGAGCATGCTGCACATGGGATCTAGGTTTTTCTCAACCTCCAACAGACTAACATCTACCCTCACCTCTTAAGATCGTATCGAGGGGAAAGGGGATAAAATCCTTGTCTGATCCATAGTTGAAATGTGGATTTTTCGTGTCCTAGGCAGATGTTATTACCACAAAAATATCCATTGCACTCTACATAATCAAGAGGCAGGTTAGATTTGGGGACACGTTCGAAATGTCTTTCAGAATAGTCCACTCCACACAGTCAATGTCCAGCTTTTAAAACAAGTTCAAAATAGTTTCTGGATCAGAAAGAGAGACAGACAGACAGAGAGGGGACAGAGAGAGACAGAAAGACAACCAGCTAGCCAGCCAGACAGACAGACAAACAGATAGACAGAAAAAGTTCATGACAAAAACTTCATGCAGGAATATATTTCATATCCTGACGTAGCAGTTGCCAACACAATCATCTAAGCCAGGCAAAAGCGCATTAACAGATTAAGCCATTAGTGACCTGCTGAGGACATTCTCATTAGATCCCCAGCCATCGATCCTGGCCAACTCCAGTTGAAACCAAATCGTTAGCGAGAGTGAAAGGATGTTGTCACAAACTGGTGCTGTATTTATCAAGCTGATGGTTGGCTAAAAGCTTTCAATATTCTAATGAAGATGGGTCCACTGAGAACATGTGGGGTAACGGGCTGCAGTGGGGAAGTTAATAAAAACATAGCGTATGTGAGGGAAATTACGAGTCCATTTTGAATGGGGCCTTTTCACCATGTGTTATCCGTTTACTCAAATGTTGACTTGCTTTAGGGCATGAAAGGAAAATGACAATAGGTTCTGTGCAAAATGTCTTCATCTCTGGTCTTTATCTTTTTCTTTTTTTTTTCGCTTAATGAGAAAAAGTGTTTCTTTATGTTTATTTCATTCATGTTCACACTACTATTGTTGTTTCTGTTGTTTATTGATGTGTGTTTTTGCACTTGCACTTTCTCGTAATTGCTATCTGTCTATGTATCTATCTTTATATCTGTGTATGTGTGTATGTTTGTATGTATGTATGTATGTATGTATGTATGTATGTATGTATGTATGTATGTATGTATGTATGTATTTATGTATGTATGTATGTAATGTATGTATGTATGTATGTATGTATGTATGTATGTATGTATGTATGCATGTATGTATGTGTAGATTTAAGTTGGTTATCAATTATAGTTCCGAAATGTTGATGGTCTGAAACCTGCACAATCGCAGGGAATAGATGTAACAAGTGGACAGACTTCATGGAGACACTTTTCGTTGGGTAGTTACATTCACATTATTGGGTAGTTACAGTCACATTGTTGGGTAGTTACAGTCACATTGTTGGGTAGTTACAGTCACATTGTTGAGTAGTTACGGTCACATTGTTGGGTAGTTACATTCACATTGTTGGATTGTTACATTCACATTGTTGGGTAGTTATGATCACATTGTTGGGTAGTTACATTCACATTGTTGGGTAGTTACATTCACATTGTTGGGTAGTTACATTCACATTGTTGAGTAGTTACAGTCACATTGTTGGGTAGTTATAGTCACATTGTTGGGTAGTTACAGTCACATTGTTGGGTAGTTACAGTCACATTGTTGGGTAGTTATAGTCACATTGTTGGGTAGTTACAGTCACATCGTTGGGTAGTTACATTCACATCGTTGGGTAGTTACATTCACATTGTTGGAAAGTTATATTCACATTGTTTGATTGTTACAGTCATATTGTTGGGTAGTTACATTCACATTGTTGGGTACTTACAGTCACATTGTTGGGTTGTTACAGTCATATTGTTGGGTAGTTACAATCACATTGTTGGGTAGTTACATTCACATTGTTGGGTAGTTACAATCACATTGTTGGGTAGTTGCAATCACTTCGTTGGGTAGTTACATTCACATTGTTGGGTAGTTACATTCACATTGTTGGGTAGTGACAATCACATTGTTGGTTAGTTACAGTCACATTGTTGAGTAGTGACAATCACATTGTTGGGTTGTTACAGTTACATTGTTGAGTAGTTACATTCACATTGTTGGGTAGTTACATTCACATTGTTGGGTAGTTACAGTCATATTGTTGAATAGTTATGGTCACATTGCTGGGTAGTTACGATCACATTGTTGGGTAGTTACATTCACATTGTTGTGTAGTTACATTCACATTGTTGGGTAGTTACAGTCACATTGTTGGGAGTTACGGTCACATTGTTGGGTAGTTACGGTCACATTGTTGGGTAGTTATGGTCACATTGTTGGGTAGTTCCAGTCACATTGTTGGGTAGTTACAGTCACATTAATGGGTAGTTACAGTCATAGTGTTGTGTAGTTACAGTCATATTGTTGGGTAGTTACAGTCACATTGTTGAGTAGTTACATTCACATTGTTGAGTAGTTACAATCACATTGTTGGGTAGTTACAGTCACATTGTTGGGTAGTTACAGTCACATTGTTGGGTAGTTACAGTCACATTGTTGGGTAGTTGCAGTCAATCACATTGTTGGGTAGTTACAGTCACATTGTTGGGTAGTCACAATCACATTGTTGGGTAGTTATGGTCACATTGTTGGGTAGTTATGGTCACATTGTTGGGTAGTTCCAGTCACATTGTTGGGTAGTTACAGTCACATTAATGGGTAGTTACAGTCATAGTGTTGTGTAGTTACAGTCATATTGTTGGGTAGTTACAGTCACATTGTTGAGTAGTTACAGTCACATTGTTGAGTAGTTACAGTCACATTGTTGGGTAGTTACAGTCACATTGTTGGGTAGTTACAGTCACATTGTTGGGTAGTTACAGTCACATTGTTGGGTAGTTGCAGTCAATCACATTGTTGGGTAGTTACAGTCACATTGTTGGGTAGTCACAATCACATTGTTGGGTAGTCACAATCACATTCTTGGGTAGTTACAGTCACATTGTTGAGTAGTTACAGTCACATTGTTGGGTAGTTACAGTCATATTGTTGAGTAGTCACAATCACATTATTGGGTAGCTACAGTCACATTGTTGAGTAGTCACAATCATATTGTTGGGTAGTTACAGTCACATTGTTGGGTAGTTACAGTCACATTGTTGAGTAATTACAGTCATATTGTTGAGTAGTCACAATCACATTGTTGGGTAGTTAGAATCACATTGTTGGGTAGTCACAATTACATTGTTGGGTAGTTACAGTCACATTAATGGGTAGTTACAGTCACATTGTTGGGTAGTTACAGTCACATTGTTGGGTAGTCACAATAACATTGTTGGATAGTCACAATCACATTGTTGGGTAGTCACAATCACATTGTTGGGTAGTCACAATCACATTGTTGGGTAGTTACATTCACATTGTTGGGTAGTTACAATCACAAAGGTTGGGTAGTTACAGTCACATTGTTGGGTAGTTACATTCCATTGTTGGGTAGTTACAGTCACATTGTTGGGTAGTTACAGTCATATTGTTGGGTAGTTACAATCACATTGTTGTGTAGTTACAATCACATTGTTGGGTAGTTACAATCACATTGTTGGGTAGTTACAATCACATTGTTGTGTAGTTACAATCACATTGTTGGGTAGTTACAGTCATATTGTTGAGTAGTCACAATCACATTGTTGGGTAGTTACAGTCACATTGTTGGGTAGTTACAATCACATTGTTGGGTAGTTACAGTCACATTGTTTGGTAGTTACAACCATATTGTTGGGTAGTTACAATCACATTGTTGGGTAGTTACTGTCACATTGTTGTGTAGTTACATTCACATTGTTGGGTAGTTACATTCAAATTGTTGGGTAGTTACATTCACATTGTTGGGTTGTTACAGTCACATTGTTGAGTAGTTACATTCACATTGTTGTGTAGTTACAGTCACATTGTTGTGTAGTTACATTCACATTGTTGGGTAGTTACAATCACATTGTTGGGTAGTTACATTCACATTGTTGGGTAGTTACATTCCATTGTTGGGTAGTTACAGTCACATTGTTGGGTAGTTACAATCATATTGTTGGGTAGTTACAATCACATTGTTGTGTAGTTACAATCACATTGTTGGGTAGTTACATTCACATTGTTGGGTAGTTACAATCACATTGTTGGGTAGTTACAACCATATTGTTGGGTAGTTACAATCACATTGTTGGGTAGTTACAATCACATTGTTGTGTAGTTACAGTCACATTGTTGGGTAGTTACATTCAAATTGTTGAGTAGTTACATTCACATTTTTGGGTTGTTACAGTCACATTGTTGAGTAGTTACATTCACATTGTTGGGTAGTTACAATCACATTGTTGAGTAGTTACATTCACATTTTTGGGTTGTTACAGTCACATTGTTGAGTAGTTACATTCACATTGTTGGGTAGTTACAATCACATTGTTGGGTAGTTACAGTCACATTGTTGTGTACTTACAGTCACATTGTTGGGTAGTTACAGTCACATTGTTGTGTAGTTACAATCACATTGTTGTGTAGTTACAATCACATTGTTGGGTAGTTACAGTCACATTGTTGGGTAGTTACAGTCACATTGTTGGGTAGTTACAATCACATTGTTGAGTATTTACAATCACATTGTTGGGTAGTCACAATCACATTGTTGAGTATTTACAATCACATTGTTGGGTAGTTACAATCACATTGTTGGGTAGTCACAATCACATTGTTGAGTAGTTACATTCGCATTGTTGGGTAGTTACAGGCACATTGTTGGGTAGTTACAATCACATTGTTGGCTAGTTACAATCACATTGTTGAGTAGTTACATTCGCATTGTTGGGTAGTTACAGGCACATTGTTGGGTAGTTACAATCACATTGTTGGGTAGTTACAATCACATTGTTGAGTAGTTACAATCACATTGTTGAGTAGTTACATTCACATTGTTGAGTAGTTACAATCACATTGTTGAGTAGTTATAATCACATTGTTGAGTAATTACAATCACATTGTTGGGTAGTTACAGTCACATTGTTGACTAGTTATATTCACATTGTTGGGTAGTTACAATCACATTGTTGGGTAGTTACAATCACATTGTTGGGTAGTTACAATCACATTATTAGTTAGTTACAGTCACATTGTTGGGTAGTTACAATCAAATTGTTGGGTAGTTACAATCACATTATTAGGTAGTTACAATCACATTGTTGGGTAGTTACAATCACATTATTAGGTAGTTACAATCACATTGTTGGGTAGTTACAGTCACATTGTTGGGTAGTTACAATCACATTATTAGGTAGTTACAATCACATTGTTGGGTAGTTACAATCACATTATTAGGTAGTTACAGTCACATTGTTGGGTAGTTACAGTCACATTGTTGGGTAGTTACAATCACATTATTAGGTAGTTACAATCACATTGTTGGGTAGTTACAATCACATTATTAGTTAGTTACAGTCACATTGTTGGGTAGTTACAGTCACATTGTTGGGTAGTTACAATCACATTATTAGGTAGTTACAGTCACATTGTTGGGTAGTCACAATCACATTGTTGGGTAGTTACAATAACATTTTTGGGTAGTTACAATCACATTGTTGGGTAGTTACAATCACATTGTTGGGTAGTTACAATCACATTATTAGGTAGTTACAGTCACATTGTTGGGTAGTCACAATCACATTGTTGGTTAGTTACAAGTAGACTGGTGGGTATTTACAATCATACCTATAATTATTATGATCATCATCACCATTATCATTATCATCATTATTATTTTTTTATGCATATAGGGGGTCATGATCACCAGTGCCATGCAGCAGTTCACATGACGATGATGAGGACGTGAGCACAAAGACACAAAGCACGATGCAAAAACTAAAAAAAGACGAATATCACTTGAACAGATCAAGAACAGAATTATAGACATATAAACGAAGGAACAGAAGAAAGACAGGTGAGTATGCAACCGTCAGAAATGAAGAACGATTAAAGAGAGCTAGCATCGTTGTATACATGTACATCAGTGTTATCAATGTTTTAAAAAATACTGTTAGCTCTTAATGGGGGCTGAAATCCAGTGCTACAACAGATGTGACAGATTTGGTGCTCCATTAATCGCTACTCTACTCGTTTCATAGTTTCGACCATTCTACAAGAGACATCACTACACCGAACGATTTAGTTTGGACACATAGACACACACGCACGCGCACTGGCGTGCGCGCGCGCGCGCGCACACACACACACGTACATACATACATACAGACACATACACATACACACACAAACATTCACATAGACATTTACACACATATACACATTCACACACACACATAATTATGCGCATTCACACACATATAAGACAAAACATACACACACAGACATGCATTATACATACACGCGCACGCACACGCATACACACAAACGCACACACACACACACACACACACACACACACACACACACACACACACACACACACACAGAGCTAACGTCTAAGCCCCAGGTCATCATCATCATCATCATCATCATCATCATCATCATCATCATCATCATCACCATGTGCCCTGCCGCATGGCGATGGCGATCATGGCCCTCCATACTAATCTATCCCTTGAAGCTGCAAGTACATCTCCCACCTTTTCTGTCCTCAGCCACTCCGCAAGTCCGACCAATATTTTCACCCAGGGTCTACCTGGTGTTCTTTTTCTTCCAGTTTTCCTGTTGTGACTAGGTGCTCTAATTTCTCTTGAATCGTAAATTCGTCCTATAAATGTTGCTTGTCTTTCCCTAATTTTCTTTGTCAATATCCTATTTTTGT
>JAPXFY010000026.1:15883200-15885700 GCA_030674185.1 Monoplex corrugatus | reverse complement strand
TATTGTTTCCTTTTCTTTTCCAGATTATCTGATGATGACAGAATGTCAAATATATTCATGTGAATTATTTGCACAATTATACCTCATGTATTTATTTATTTGTTTATTTATTTATTTACTTACTTATTTTCATCTATCTATATATCTATGTATCTATGTATCTATCTATCTATCTACCTATCTATTATATCTATCTGTCTGTCTGTCTGTCTGTCTATCTATCTATCTAGCTAATTACTTACCTATCTACCTACCTACCTATCTACCTATCTATCTATCTAACTACTTACCTATCTACCTACCTATCTATCTACCTATCTACCTATCTATCTATCTATATATCTATCTATCTATCTATCTATCTATCTATCTATCTGTCTATCTGTCTATCTATCTGTCTATCTATCTATTTCTATCACTATTTATCTATCTATATATCTATAATTTTTTTAACAAGCTGAACATTTTCTGTTAATATCATTAACGGAGGCATAAAAAAGTGGAGAACTATCTACAATGCAGATAAAAAAAAGGAGTTGATCACTTGCATACGTAATGGGCGACAAATGAAAATTGTGTGCAAAATATTGGCATCCTATTAACATATTGTGTATAAAGCAGGCTCTGCGGCGATTCCCAAACAAAAATGCAAACGATTCTACCAATACTTATCAACGAAGATCAGACAGGTTTAATGGCAAACAGAACTATAAAATAAGATATCTAATATTCATACATAATATGATAACTTATTTAAACCTAAATAACATGCCAGATTTGTTACATGTATTTTGCATTCATTCCGAAAAAAAGTTTTTCATTCACTTGTTTGAGATTAATGCTCAAAGTTTTGGGAGTCTATGACATTGGATGTACAATTTGACTTTTGGATTGAAACTTTCTATAGAAAAAGATATAAAAAAAAAGAAAATCAGTTGTTATCATAAATGGTCAGACTACAGAATGGTTTAGTGTAGAAAGGGAACACAGGGAAGAACCTCCAATCTCTCTCTCTCTCTCTACCTTTTTAACCCTCTGACTCCCGCACCCTGTCCACCAGCTTCCTACATCGTCAACCATGCTAGCAAAGTAAAAACTGAACCTTTTGACTCCATCACCCTATCCACCAGCTTTCTGCAGGAAGCTGGTGGATAGGGTGAGGCAGTCAAAGGGTTAAGATTTTGCAGTTGATCGATAGGGTGCGGGAGTCAAAGGGTTAATACTTGTGCAAGGATTATAGCTATGAAAATAAGGAAAGACAACTCAGTAAAAACCAGTCCGGATTCATGGCACAAACACAAAATGTTCCTGTTTGCTGACTGTACCCATTTAACAATTTTGAGAGATAAAATCTCTTTTTGAGAGACATGCGCTTATACTTGAAAGATACTGCCCAGTTTCAGGCCTATTCATAAATAGCCATAAAAACGTACATTTTAAGGCAAGGGAGGAAGATGAGATCACGTAACATTATACTCATCATCATGTTGTGCCCTGCCACTCGGCATTGGCGACCATGGTCCTTGATATGAATCGTTTTTGGCTGCAAGTACTTCTCCCACCCTCTCTGTCTTCATTCACTGCGCAAGTCCTGGATCTACCCAGTGCTCTTTTTCCCTCCAGCTTTGTGTTGTGACTAGGTGCTCAAATTGCCTCATAAAATGTCCTTTAAATGTAACATATATATTGTCATTATTTAAAATCCCTTTAACTTTAAAATACTTGGTATTCGGTTTACTCTTTACTTAACAACTGAAGAATGAACAAACTGAGAAACAGTCCATCATCTTGACAAAATCTCAGAAATTACTATACACTTGTGGATATCGTCGCTGCATTCACCTGAGCACTTTGTACAAACGTTTCCAGAATTTATATTTTCTCTTCGTACGAAATAAAAAATACGATAAAATCAGCAGAAAGACCACTGCTAAAAGCTTAAAGCATTGTGGAGTGGATATACATGATATACGAGTATACATCTCTCCGTGGATAAAAATTCTAAAACTTCGAACCTTAGATATAAAAAAAAAACATTTTGTAGAGAAAACGTGTCCATTTGTATAAACACTGAACACTATGAACCATCCTTTGTTTCATTTTTATAAAGAACGGTGTGTCTATGGCCAGATTTCAAACCTATGTTTCATTTTATTATTTTTTTTCTGCATAATGGGGACATTCAAATTAAGTCAAAATAGTGAGTGACATATTAGTCAAAAATATGTGAATGACCGAGATATACATTCTGAACAAAGAATATTGACAATGGCGGTTTTTTTCAGCCTTCGATGGCCAGAACATCAAATTCGAAACTTGTAATTAAATGTGACAAAGATCCGTTGGAAACCATAGGCAGAGTAAATGCAGTAGATACGCTCTGTAACACACAAGAATAAAAGTGCACCCATGGACCCCATGCATGCGCGCAAGTGCGTGTACACACACACACACACACACACGCGCGCGCGCGCGCACACACACACACTTACACGACACA
>JAPXFY010000026.1:15870700-15880700 GCA_030674185.1 Monoplex corrugatus | reverse complement strand
ACTCTGGGTAGGACCGGTTAGAGCCGAAAAATCCCACAATGATTTTTGAAGGTACTGATGGGGATTCGAACCCACAACCTTCCATTTGGTCGTCAGTTGCGTTAACCACTACACCACGGCGATTGTTTCACAGCTATCTTTAATGCTTAACAAAACGCACTGAAACATTGTTCAAAATACAATGAGAAAAACAATTAGGGGAAAGCAAGAGCGAGCGAGCGAGCGAGCGAGTGAGCGAGCAGAGAGAGAGAGAGAGAGAGAGAGACAGAGACAGGGACAGAGACAGAGAGAAATACAGAGATAAATACAGAAAAAGAGAGAGAGAGAGAGACAAAGAGAGAGAGAGAGACAGAGAAAGAGACAGAGACGGAGACAGACAGACAGAGACAGACAGACAGAGACAGACAGACAGATAGATGGACAGACACACACAGAGGGAGGGATAGAGGGAGGGAGGAAGGGAGAGACAGAGCATGACAAATAATAAAACTGGCATTGAAAATGAAGCTGTAACAAAATTGAAAAGTTATTGACTGAAAAACTCATTTTCCCCTTGCTTATCAAATGAGTCAGACCCGTCACGAAGTACAATTTGTATGTAGGCCAACAAGTAGACCCTGACCCCAGTGATGCATTCAAATATTTATCCTCATGCACATCTAAGACTACTCTATCAATACTTGCCTTCAAGCCTGCTAATGGTGTAGCTACAAGTTTTCTAAAGCTAAGCCTTTAATCGACTTCAGCACCCAGTCACACAGTGTTGCCATAATGAAAACAGCCTTTTCAGCCTGATTTTTCTTTTCCTGTCCAGCTTGTATGGCGACTGGAAGGGGAAAATATTTTCATCACGAAAATGGAGACATGGGATTGGAATGGAGTAGCTTTTAACGATTTGTGAAAGTGTTTTAAAGACAGATGTAAAAAAAGAGGGGGGTATAAGACCTAAGGTCAGGGGGGAGGGGCATAACTCAGAGAGAAGGGGAAACAGGGAGATGGAGAGCGAGATGATGACTGTGTCTGCAGACTAGCTTTTCTGTCTCCACTTTTCTCAAGTACTTAGCATTACTATGTACAGTTTGTATGTAGTCCAACCAGTACACCCTAACCCCAGTGATGTATTCAAGTATTTATCCTCATGCACATCTAAGACTACTCTATCAATACATGCCTTCAAGCCTGCTAATGGTGCAGCTACAAGCTTTCTAAACCTAAGCATTTAATCGACTTCAGCACCCAGTCACACAGTGTTGCCATAATGGAAACAGCCTTTTCAGCCTGATTTTCTTTTCCTGTACAGCTTTTATGGCGGCTGGGAGGGGAAAACATTTTCATCACGAAAATGGAGACATGGGATTGGAATGGAGTAGCTTTTAACGATTTGTGAAAGTGTTTTCGAGACAGGTCTAAAAGGGAGGGGGTATAAGATTTAAGGCCGGAGGGCGGGAGATGGTAGAACCCAAAGAAAAGGCGAAACAGGGGTGGGGTGGGGGATTTGGAGCGAGATGATTGCTGTGTCTGCAGACTAGCTTTTTTGTCTCCACTTTTCTCAAGTACTCTGCATTACTTTGGGAAGGAACAGGAGGATCAAAACTGTTGATAATGACGATGACAATGACGCTGATACAGAAGCTGTGAGACAAACAGCTTGACAGGGAATAGGAAAGATTAAAAAAAAAAAGGGTAAGTCTGGTTAACAAAAAAATGTGTGGAGAGAGGGAGAGTGAAAAAGAGAGACAGAGACAGAGAGAGAGACAGAGAGATATATAGAGACAGAGAGAAACAGAGAGACAAATAGAAAAAAGAGAAAGAGAGAATGAGAGACAGACATAAAGACAGACAGACAGAGCAGACAGAGACAGAGGAACAGAGACAGAGATAAAGTGAAAGAGAGGGGGAGGGAGGGAGGAAGAGAGAGAGAGAGCATGACAAATAACAATAAAACTGACATTCATAATGATGATGTATTTTCCAAAATTTAAAAGTTATTGACTGAAAAATTCAGTTTCCTCTTGTTTATCAAATGAGTCAGACCCGTCACGAAGTACAATTTGTATGTAGTCCAACAAGTACACCCTGACCCCAGTGATGCATTCAAATATTTATCCTCATGCACTTCTAAGACTCTCTATAAATACATGCCTTCAAGCCTGCTAATGGTGCGGCTACAAGCTTTCTAATGCTAAACCTTTAATCGACTTCAGCACCCAGTCACACAGTGTTGCCATGATGAAAACAGCCTTTTCAGCCTGATTTTCTTTTCCTGTACAGCTTGTATGGCGGCTGGGAGGGAAAAACATTTTCATCACGAAAATGGAGACATGGGATTGGAATGGAGTAGCTTTTAACGATTTGTGAAAGTGTTTTAGAGACAGGCCTAAAAGTGATGGGGTATAAGACTTAAGGCCGTAGGTCGAGAGGTGGTAGAACCCAGAGAGAAGGGGAAACAGAAGGTGGGGGGTTGGGAGCGAGATGATGGCTGTGTCTGCAGACTAGCTTTTCTGTCTCCACTTTTCTCAAGTACTCAGCATTACTATGGGAAGGAACAGGAGGATCAAAACTGTTGATAATGACGATGAAAATGACGCTGATATTGAATCTGTACGTGAGACAAACAGCTTGACAGGGAATAGGAAAGATTTTTAAAAAAAGGGTAAGTCTGGTTAACAAAAAAATGTGTGGAGAGAGGGAGAGAGAAAGAGAGAGACAGAGACAGAGACAGAGAGAGAGAGAGACAGAGACAGAGAGAAACAGAGAGACAAATAGAAAAAAGAGAGAGAGAGACAGAGACAGAGACAGACAGAAAGACAGACTGACAGAGTAGACAGAGACAGAGGAACAGAGACAGAGATAAAGAGAAAGAGAGGGGAGGGAGGGAGGAAGAGAGAGAGAGAGAGAGAGAGAGAGCATGACAAATAACAATAAAACTCACATTCATAATGATGATGTATTTTCCAAAATTGAAAAGTTATTGACTGAAAAACTCATTTTCCCCTTGCTTATCAAATGAGTCAGACCCATCACGAAGTACAATTTGTATGTAGTCCAACCAGTACACCCTGACCCCAGTGATGCATTCAAGTAATTATCCTCATGCACATCTAAGACTACTCTATCAATACTTGCCTTCAAGCCTGCTAATGGTGCGGCTACAAGCTTTCTAATGCTAAACCTTTAATCGACTTCAGCACCCAGTCACACAGTGTTGCCACAATGGAAACAGCCTTTTGAGCCAGATTTTCTTTTCCTGTACAGCTTGTATGGCGGCTGTGAGGGGAAAACATTTTCATCACGAAAATGGAGACATGGGATTGGAATGGAGTAGCTTTTAACGATTTGTGAAAGTGTTTTAAAGACAAGTGTAAAAGGGAGGGGGTAAAAGACTTGAGTCTGGGGGAGGGGTTAGGGGAAAGAACCCAGAGATAACAGGAAACAGGGGTGGGGTGGGGGTTAGGAGCGAGATGATGGCTGTGTCTGCAGACTAGCTTTTCTGTCTCCATTTTTCTTCAAGTACTCAGCATTACTTTGGGAAGGAACAGGAGGATCAAAACTGTTGATAATGACGATGAAAATGACGCTGATACTGAATCAGCATGTGACACGAAAAGCGAGACAGGGAATAGGAAAGACTAAAACAGTTGTAAGTCAGGTGAAGAAAAAGGTGTGTGTGGAGAGACGGAGAGAGAGAGAGAAAGAGGGAGAGACAGAGAGAGACAGAGGCGGAGAGAGAGAGTGCGTGTGTGTGTGTGAGAGAGAGAGAAAGATAAAGAGAAAGAGAGAGAGGGAGAGAGAGAGAGAGATAGGGAGGGAGTGAAATAGCAAATAGCAAAACATCTGACAGTGATAATGATGCCGTATTTTCCAAAATTGAAAAGTTATTGACTGAAAAACTCATTTTCCTCTTGCTTATCAAATGAGTCAGACCCGTCACGAAGTACAATTGGTATGCAGTCCAACCAGTACACCCTGACCCCACTGATACATTCAAGTATTTATCCTCATGCACATCTAAGACTGCTCTATCAATACTTGCCTTCAAGCCTGCTAATGGTGCAGCTACAAGCTTTCTAAACCTAAGCATTTAATCGACTTCAGAATCCAGTCTTCCCTTAATGGAAACAGCCTTTTGAGCCTGATTTTCTTTTCCTGTACAGCTTTTATGGCGGCTGGGAGGGGAAAACATTTTCAAGTACTCAGCATTACTATGGGAGAGACCCGTCACGAAGTACAATTTGTATGCAGTCCAACCAGTACACCCTGACCCCACTGATGTATTCAAGTAATTATCCTCATGCACATCTAAGACTACTCTATCAATACTTGCCTTCAATCCTGCTAATGGTGCGGCTACAAGCTTTCTAAAGCTAAGCCTTTAATCGACTTCAGCATCCAGTGTTGCCTTAATGGAAACAGCCTTTTGAGCCTGATTTTCTTTTCCTGTACAGCTTTTATGGCGGCTGGAAGGGAAAAACATTTTCATCACGAAAATGGAGACATGGGATTGCAATGGAGTAGCTTTGAACGATTTGTGAAAGTGTTTTAAAGACAGGTATAAAAGGGAGGGGGTATAAGAGAGAGAGAGAGAGAGAGAGAGAGAGTAAAAAAAATGGTAAGTCTGGCGAAGCAAAAAGTACGTGGAGAGACGGAGAGAGGGAGGGAGAGAGAGAGAGAGAGAGTGAGAGAGAGTGTGTATGTGTGTGTGTGTGTGTTTGTGAGAGAGATAGAAAGAGATAAAGAGAGAGTGTGTGTATGAGAGAGAGAGAGAGAGAAAGAGAGAGAGAGACAGTGAGAGAGAAAGAAAGAAAATAGAAAGAGAAAGATACATACAGACAGACAGATAGACAGAGAGACATGGATAGAGAGAAACAGAGAGATGAATAGACAAAGAGAGAGAGAGAAAGACAGAGACAAAGAGAGACAGACAGATAAACAGAGAGAGAGAGTGATAGAGACAGACAGGAACAGAAAGATAAATAGAGAAAGAGAAAGAGAGACAGAAAGAGAGAGACTGAGAGAGAGAGTGAGAGACAGAGAGAGAGAGAGAAACAGAGATAAATATAGAGAGACAGAGAGAGAGAGAAAGAGAGACAGACAGACAGACAGACAGACCGACCGACCGACAGACAGACAGACAGACAGAGCACGACAAATGACAATAAAACTCACATTCATAATGATGATGTATTTTTCAAACTTGCATACTTATTGACTGAAAAACTCTTTTCCCTCTTGCTTATCAAATGAGTCAGACCCATCACGAAGTACAATTTGTATGTAGTCCAACCAGTACACCCTGACCCCAGTGATGCATTCAAGTAATTATCCTCATGCACATCTAAGACTACTCTATCAATACTTGCCTTCAAGCCTGCTAATAGTGCAGCTACAAGCTCTCTAAAGCTAAACCTTTAATCGACTTCAGCACCCAGTCACACAGTGTTGCCACAATGGAAACAGCCTTTTGAGCCTGATTTTCTTTTCCTGTACAGCTTGTATGGCGGTGTGAGGGGAAAACATTTTCATCACGAAAATGGAGACATGGGATTGGAATGGAGTAGCTTTTAACGATTTGTGAAAGTGTTTTAAAGACAGGTGTAAAAGGGAGGGGGTAAAAGACTTGAGTCTGGGGGAAGGGGATAGGGGAAAGAACCCAGAGATAACAGGAAACAGGGGTGTGGTGGGGGTTAGGAGCGAGATGATGGCTGTGTCTGCAGACTAGCTTTTCTGTCTCCATTTTTCTTCAAGTACTCAGCATTACTATGGGAAGGAACAGGAGGATCAAAACTGTTGATAATGACGATGAAAATGACGCTGATACTGAATCTGCATGTGACACGAAAAGCGAGACAGGGAATAGGAAAGACTAAAACAGTTGTAAGTCAGGTGAAGAAAAAGGTGTGTGTGGAGAGACGGAGAGAGAGAGAGAAAGAGGGAGAGACAGAGAGAGACAGAGGCGGAGAGAGAGAGTGCGTGTGTGTGTGTGAGAGAGAGAGAAAGAAAGAGAGAGAGGGAGAGAGAGAGAGAGGTAGGGAGGGAGTGAAAGAGATAGAGCACTACAAATAGCAAAACATCTGACAGTGATAATGATGCCGTATTTTCCAAAATTGAAAAGTTATTGACTGAAAAACTCATTTTCCCCTTGCTTATCAAATGAGTCAGACCCGTCACGAAGTACAATTTGTATGCAGTCCAACCAGTACACCCTGATCATACTGATGCATTCAAGTATTTATCCTCATGCACATCTAAGACTGCTCTATCAATACTTGCCTTCAAGCCTGCTAATGGTGCGGCTACAAGCTTTCTAAACCTAAGCCTTTAATCGACTTCAGAATCCAGTCTTCCCTTAATGGAAACAGCCTTTTGAGCCTGATTTTCTCTTCCTGTACAGCTTTTATGGCGGCTGGGAGGGGAAAACATTTTCATCACGAAAATGGAGACATGGGATTGGAATGGAGTAGCTTTTAACGATTTGTGAAAGTGTTTTAAAGACTGTTGTATAAAGGAGGGGTATAAGAGAGAGAGAGAGTAAAAAATGGTTAGTCTGGCGAAGAAAAAGGTATGTGGAGAGACGGAGGGAGGGAGGGAGAGAGAGAGAGAGAGTGAGAGAGAGTGTGTGTATGTGTGTGTATGTGTGTTTGTGAGAGAGATAGAGATAAAGAGAGAGAGTGTGTGTGTGAGAGAGAGAGAGAGAAAGAGAGAGAGAGAGAGAGTGAGAGAGAAAGAAAGGAAAAAAGAAGAGAAAGATATAGACAGACAGATAGACAGAGAGACATGGATAGAGAGAAACAGAGAGATGAATAGACAAAAAGAGAGAGAGAAAGACAGAGACAAAGAGAGATAGACTGATAGACAGAAAGAGAGAGTGATAGAGACAGACCTGAACAGAAAGATAAATAGAGATAGAGAAAGAGAGACAGAAAGAGAGAGACTGAGAGAGAGTGTGTGAGAGATAGAGAGAGAGAAACTGAGATAAATATAGAGAGACAGAGAGAGAGAGAAAAGACAGACAGACAGACAGACAGACCGACAGACAGACAGACAGACAGAGCACGACAAATGACACTAAAACTGACAGTGATAATGATGATGTACTTTCCACAATTGAAAAGTTATTGACTGAAAATCTCATTTTCCTCTTGCTTATCAAATGAGTCAGACCCATCACGAAGTACAATTTGTATGTAGTCCAACCAGTACACCCTGACCCCTGTGATGTATTCAAGTATTTATCCTCATGCACATCTAAGACTACTCTATCAATACTTGCCTTCAAGCCTGCAAATGGTGTAGCTACAAGCTCTCTAAAGCTAAGCCTTTAATCGACTTCAGCACCCAGTAACACAGTGTTGCCATAATGGAAACAGCCTTTTCAGCCTGATTTTCTTTTCCTGTACAGCTTTTATGGCGGCTGGGAGGGAAAACATTTTCATCACGAAAATGGAGACATGGGATTGGAATGGAGCAGCTTTTAACAATTTGTGAAAGTGTTTTAAAGACAGGTCTAAAAGGGAGGGGGTATAAGACAAGGCCAGAGGGTGGGAGGTGGTAGAACCCAGAGAGAAGGGGAAACAGGGGTGGGGCGGGGGTTGGGAGCGAGATGATGGCTGTGTCTGCAGACTAGCTTTTCTGTCTCCACTTTTCTCAAGTACTCAGCATTACTTTGGGAAGGAACAGGAGGATCAAAACTGTTGATAATGACGATGAAAATGACGCTGATTCAGAAGCTGTACGTGAGACAAACAGCTAGACAGGGAATAGGAAAGATTTTTTAAAAAAGAAGGCTAAGTCTGGTTAACAAAAAAATGTGTGGAGAGAGGGAGAGAGGGGAGAGAAAAAAGAGAGAGACAGAGAGAGAGACAGAGACAGAGAGACAGAGACAGAGAGAAACAGAGAGACAAATAGAAAAAAGAGAAAGAGAGAGACAGACAGAGACAGACAGAAAGACAGACTGACAGAGCAGACAGAGACAGAAGAACAGAGACAGAGATAAAGAGAAAGACAGGGGGAGGGAGGAAGAGAGAGAGAGAGAGAGAGAGAGAGAGAGAGGAGAGAGAGCATGACAAAGAACAATAAAACTGACATTCATAATGATGATGTATTTTCCAAAATTGAAAAGTTATTGACTGAAAAACTCATTTTCCCCTTGCTTATCACATGACTCAGACCCGTCACTAAGTACAATTTGTATGTAGTCCACCCTGACCCACTGATGCATTCAAGTATTTATCATCATGCACATCTAAGACTACTCTATCAATACTTGCCTTCAAGCCAGCTAATGGTGCAGCTACAAGCTTTCTAAAGCTAAGCCTTTAATCGACTTCAGAATCCAGTCTTCCCTTAATGGAAACAGCCTTTTGAGCCTGATTTTCATTTCCTGTACAGCTTTTATGGCGGCTGGAAGGGAAAAACATTTTCATCACGAAAATGGAGACATGGGATTGGAATGGAGTAGCTTTTAACAATTAGTGAAAGTGTTTTAAAGACAGGTCTGAAAGGGAGGGGGTATAAGAGAGAGAGAGAGAGAGAGAGAGAGAGAGAGTAAAAAATGGTAAGTCTGGCGAAGAAAAAAGTATGTGGAGAGACGGAGGGAGGGAAGGAGAGAGAGAGAGAGAGAGTGAGAGAGAGAGTGAGAGAGAGTGTGTGTATGTGTGTATGTGTTTGTGAGAGAGATAGAAGAGATAAAGAGAGAGAGTGTGTTGTGAGAGAGGAGAGAGAAAGAGAGACAGAGACAGTGAGAGAGAAAAAAAGAAAAAAGAAAGAGAAAGATACAGACAGACAGAAGATAGACATAGAGACATGGATAGAGAGAAACAGAGAGATGAATAGACAAAGAGAGAGAGAGAAAGACAGAGACAAAGAGAGACAGACAGATAGACAGAAACAGAGAGAGAGTGATAGAGACAGACCTGAACAGAAAGAAAAATAGAGAAAGAAAGAGAGACAGAAAGAGACAGACTGAGAGAGAGAGTGAGAGACAGAGAGAGAGAAACAGAGATAAATAGAGAGAGAGACAGAGAGAGGAGAAAGAGAGAGAGAGACAGACAGACAGACAGACGACCGACCTACAAAAGACAGACAGACAGAGCACGACAGAGACACTAAAACTGAAAGTGATAATGATGATGTACTTTCCACAATTGAAAACTTATTGACTGAAAGATCGTTTTCCCTCTTGCTTATCAACGAGTCAGATCGTCACGGAGTACAATTTGTATGTAGTCCAACCAGTACACCCTGACCCCACTGATGCATTCAAGTATTTATCCTCATGCACATCTAAGACTACTCTATCAATACTTGCGTTCAAGCCTGCTAATGGTGCAGCTACAAGCTCTCTAAAGCTAAACCTTTAATCGACTTCAGCACCAAGTCACACAGTGTTGCCACAATGGAAACAGCCTTTTCAGCCTGATTTTCTTTTTCTGTACAGCTTTTATGACGGCTGGGAGGGGAAAACATTTTCATCACGAAAATGGAGCCATGAGATTGGAATGGAGTAGCTTTTAACGATTTTTGAAAGTGTTTTAAAGACAGGTCTAAAAGGGAGGGGGTAAAAGACTTGAGTCTGGGGGAGGGGATAGGGGAAAGAACCCAGAGATAACAGGAAACAGCGGTGGGGGTGGGGGTTGGGAACGATGTGATGGCTGTGTCTGCAGACTAGCTTTTCTGTCTCCACTTTTCTCAAGTACTCAGCATTACTTTGGGAAGGAAACGGGAGGATCAAAACTGTTGACAATGGCAATGAAAATGATGCTGATACTGAAACTTCAGGTGACACAAACAGCTAAATAGGGACTAGGGAAGACTAAAAAACGGTACGTCTGGTGAAGAAAAAATGTGGAGAGAGATAGAAAGAGACAGAGAGACACAGACAGAGAGACATAGAGAGAGACAGAGACAGACAGACAGACATACAGAGACAGAGAGACAGAGAGACAGAGACAGAGAGACACAGAGAGAGAGACAGAGACAGACATACAGAGACAGAGAGACA
>JAPXFY010000026.1:15863200-15865700 GCA_030674185.1 Monoplex corrugatus | reverse complement strand
GTCAGACCCGTCACGAAGTACAATTTGTATGTAGTCCAACCAGTACACCCTGACCCCACTGATGCATTCAAGTATTTATCCTCATGCACATCTAAGACTGCTCTATCAATACTTGCCTTGAAGCCTGCTAATGGTGCGGCTACAAGCTTTCTAAACCTAAGCCTTTAATCGACTTCAGAATCCAGTCTTCCCTTAATGGAAACAGACTTTTGAGCCTGATTTTCTTTTCCTGTACAGCTTTTATGGCGGCTGGGAGGGGAAAACATTTTCATCACGAAAACGGAGACATGGGATTGGAATGGAGTAGCTTTTAACGATTTGTGAAAGTGTTTTAAAGACAGTTGTATAAAGGAGGGGGTATAAGAGAGAGAGAGAGAGAGAGTAAAAAATGGTAAGTCTGGCGAAGAAAAAAGTACGTGCAGAGACGGAGAGAGGGAGGGAGAGAGAGAGAGAGAATGAGAGAGAGTGTGTGTATGTGTGTGTGTCTGTGTGTTTGTGAGAGAGATAGAAAGAGATAAAGAGAGAGTGTGTGTGTCTGAGAGAGAGAGAGAGAAAGAAAGAGAGAGAGACAGTGAGAGAGAAAGAAAAAAAAGAAAGAGAAAGATACATACAGACAGACAGATAGACAGAGAGACATGGATAGAGAGAAACAGAGAGATGAATAGACAAAGAGAGAGAGAGAAAGACAGAGACAAAGAGAGACAGACAGATAAACAGAGAGAGAGTGATAGAGACAGACAGGAACAGAAAGATAAATAGAGAAAGACAAAGAGAGACAGAAAGAGAGAGACTGAGAGAGAGAGTGAGAGACAGAAGAGAGAACAGAGATAAATATAGAGAGACAGAGAGAGACAGAGAGAAAGAGAGACAGACAGACAGACAGACAGACCGACCGACGACCGACAGACAGACAGACAGACAGAGCATGACAAATGACAATAAAACTGACAGTGATAATGATGATGTATTTTCCAAACTTGCATACTTATTGACTGAAAGTCGTTTTCTTCTTGCTTATCAAATGAGTCAGACCCATCACGAAGTACAATTTGTATGTAGTCCAACCAGTACACCCTAACCCCAGTGATGCATTCAAGTATTTATCCTCATGCACATCTAAGACTACTCTATCAATACATGCCTTCAAGCCTGCTAATGGTGCGGCTACAAACTTTCTAAAGCTAAACCTTTAATCGACTTCAGCACCCAGTCACATAGTGTTGCCATGATGGAAACAGCCTTTTCAGCCTGAAGTTCTTTTCCTGTACAGCTTTTATGGCGGCTGAGAGGGGAAAACATTTTCATCACGAAAATGGAGACATGGGATTGGAATGGAGTAGCTTTTAACGATTTGTGAAAGTGTTTTCGAGACAGGTCTAAAAGGGAGGAGGTATAAGACTTAAGGCCGGGGGCGGGAGTTGGTAGAACCCAAAGAAAAGGCGAAACAGGGGCGGGGTGGGGGATTGGGAGCGAGATGACTGCTGTGTCTGCAGACTAGCTTTTCTGTCTCCACTTTTCTCAAGTACTCTGCATTACTTTGGGAAGGAACAGGAGGATCAAAACTGTTGATAATGACGATGACAATGACGCTGATACAGAAGCTGTGAGACAAACAGTCAGACAGGGAATAGGAAAGATTAAAAAAAAAAGGGTAAGTCTGGTTAACAAAAAAATGTGTGGAGTGAGGGAGAGTGAAAAAGAGAGAGAAAGACAGAGAGAGAGACAGAGAGAGAGATAGAGACAGAGAGAAACAGAGAGACAAATAGAAAAAAGAGAAAGAGAGAATGAGAGACAGACATAAAGACAGACAGAGCAGACAGAGACAGAGGAACAGAGACAGAGATAAAGAGAAAGAGAGGGGGAGGGAGGGAGGAAGAGAGAGAGAGAGCATGACAAATAACAATAAAACTGACATTCATATTGATGATGTATTTTCCAAAATTGAAAAGTTATTGATTGAAAAACTCATTTTCCCCTTGCTTATCAAATGAGTCAGACCCGTCACGAAGTACAATTTGTATGTAGTCCAACCAGTACACCCTGACCCCAGTGATGCATTCAAGTAATTATCCTCATGCACATCTAAGACTACTCTATCAATACTTGCCTTCAAGCCTGCTAATGGTGCAGCTACAAGCTTTCTAAACCTAAGCCTTTTTAATCGACTTCAGCACCCAGTCACACAGTGTTGCCACAATGGAAACAGCCTTTTCAGCCTGATTTTCTTTTTCTGTAAAGCTTTTATGACGGCTGGGAGGGGAAAACATTTTCATCACGAAAATGGAGCCATGAGATTGGAATGGAGTAGCTTTTAACGATTTGTGAAAGTGTTTTAAAGACAGGTCTAAAAGGGAGGGGGTAAAAGACTTGAGTCTGGGGGAGGGGATAGGGGAAAGAACCCAGAGATAACTGGAAACAGTGGTGGGGGTGGGGGTTGGGAACGATGTGATGGCTGTGTCTGCAGACTAGCTTTTCTGTCTCCACTTTTCTCAAGTACTCA
>JAPXFY010000026.1:15853200-15855700 GCA_030674185.1 Monoplex corrugatus | reverse complement strand
AACAACTTGTTCTCCTGGGCGACTTCAACGCCAGAGTGGGTGCAGACAATGACTCATGGCCCTTCTGCCTCGGTTCCTTTGGAGTGGGGAAAATGAATGAGAATGGACAGCGACTGCTTGAGTTTTGCGCCTGCCATGAACTGTGCATCGCCAACTCCTTCTTCAAGACGAAGCCTCAGCACAAAGTCTCCTGGAGGCATCCCCGCTCAAAACATTGGCACCAACTGGATTCGATCCTAGTAAGACGTGCCGCTATCAAAAACGTTCTCCACACTCGCTCTTATCACAGCGCAGACTGCGACACAGACCACTCTCTGGTATGTTGCAAGATCAGGCTACAACCAAAGAAGTTCCACTGCTCAAAGAAACAAGGGAACCCTTGCATTGACGTCAGCAAGATGTCTCAGCCAGATCTTGTAGAACAGTTCGCAGAGGCCTTTCAGAGAGAATACGATGCATTGCAGCCCAGAGACTCTGCCACTGAGAGATGGGAAACGCTACGAGACACCATGCACCGCATTGCTATGGCCACCTTTTGGAGAAAACTGTGAAGTCCCACGACTGGTTTGAGGCCAAATCATCAGAGATAACTCACACTGTTGAGGCCAAGCGTGCCGCACTCACCAAGTATAAGCGGTCACCCAGTGAGAAGAACCTGCAAATCCTCAGGGCTGCCAGAAGTAAGGTTCAGCTTAACGCCAGGAGCTGCGCAACCGAGTACTGGACAGAGCTCAGCGAAGAGATACAGAGTGCTGCTGAAAGAGGCAACATCCGAGGAATGTATGATGGCATCAAGAAGGCACTGGGACCAGCACAGAGCAAGATCGCCCCCCTCAAATCCTCCACTGGGGAAGTAATCAGCAATCCTAGCCAACAGATGGAAAGATGGGCGGAACACTACTCCGACCTCTACTCCACACAGAACATGGTGTCCCCCTTAGCCCTCGATGCCATCAAGTGCATGCCGGTAATGGAAGAACTTGACGCCGAGCCAACTGCGGACGAACTCAGCAAGGCCATTGATAGCCTGGCATCAGGGAAGGCACCTGGCAACGACAGAATTCCCCTAGACCTCATCAAGCACTGCAAGACTTCTCTTCTGCACCCTTTGCACGCAGTTCTCTGTCAGTGTTGGAATGAGGGAGCTGTACCACAGGACATGAGGGACGTCAAGATCGTCACCCTGTACAAAAACAAGGGCGAAAGGAGCGACTGCAACAACTACAGAGGTATCTCGCTCCTCAGCATTGTTGGCAAAGTCTATGCTCGGGTCCTCCTAATCCGCCTGCAGAAACTGGCTGAACGCGTCTACCCGGAATCACAGTGTGGTTTTCGAGCAGAGAGATCCACGGTAGACATGGTCTTCTCCCTTCGCCAAATCCAGGAGAAGTGCAGAGAGCAGCGGATGCCCCTGTATGTGGCATTCATTGACCTTACCAAGGCCTTTGACCTAGTCAGCAGAGATGGCCTTTTCAGGGCTCTCAGAAAAATCGGCTGCCCCCCCCCCCCCCAAACTGCACAGCTTAATTGAGTCCTTCCACTCAAACATGAAAGGGATGGTGCAGTTCAACGGAAACCTCTCCAAGCCCTTCGACGTACGCAGCGCTGTGAAACAAGGCTGCGTCCTGGCCCCAACCCTCTTTGGAATCTTCTTCGCTCTCCTCCTGAGGCATGCGTTCAGCACAGCGCAAGAAGGGATCCACCTGCGGACCAGATCAGATAGCAGGCTCTTCAACCTCGCCCGCCTCAGAGCAAGGACAAAGGTCCGTGAAGCCCTCATCAGAGACATGCTATTTGCCGACGATGCCGCAGTTGTGACCCATACTCAGCGGGACTTGCAGTCACTAATGGACCGCTTCTCCCAGGCCTGCAAAGATTTTGGTCTGACCATCAGTCTTAAGAAGACAAACGTCCTGGGCCAAGACACGCCATCTCCACCAGCCATCACCATTGATGACTACGAGCTTGAAGCCATCCATCAATTCACATATCTTGGGTCCACCATCACCGATAACCTCTCCCTTGACACAGAGGTCGACAAGAGGATCGGGAAGGCAGCCACAACACTAGCCTGCCTCACACAAAGGGTGTGGACAAATCCCAAGCTGACCACAAAGACAAAGATGGCTGTATACAACGCCTGTGTCCTCAGCACCTTGCTGTATGGCAGCGAAGCGTGGAGCACGCATGCTCATCAGGAGAAAAGGCTCAATACCTTCCACCTGAGAAGCCTACGGTGCATACTTGGCATTTCCTGGCAAGACAAGGTGACCAACACCGAAGTCCTAACCTGCGCTGGCCTCCCAACCATGCATACCATGCTGAGACAGCGTCGGCTGCGCTGGTTGGGCCACGTTCGCCGCATGGAAGATGGTCGCATCCCAAAAGACATCCTTTATGGTGAGCTTGCCACAGGGCAGAGAAACATTGGCCGCCCACAGCTGAGATACAAAGACGTTTGCAAGCGTGACATGAAGGCGCTTGAGATCAACACTGAGTC
>JAPXFY010000026.1:15846496-15853100 GCA_030674185.1 Monoplex corrugatus | reverse complement strand
ATTGTCACTGGTCATTACACGTGTAGAGACGTTCGTTTTAGGCTGACTGGCAGAAACAGTCACTGTAAAACTGAATATATGCCAAAATATGTGTACTCCTTATTTGAAATGACATCTTTTCGTGATGCAACAAAAAAACACAAAATGGAAGAATACAACTTTTCAATGTGATACATACATACATATATACGTACACATAATGCACTTCAATACACACATCACACTAACGTACACATACACATCACACACACACACAATAACATACACACACACACACACGCGTACATCACACACACATCACATACATACATCACACAACGCACACAACACACGCATACAATACACAAACACAACACACCACACATGCACACATACACACATACAACACAACACACCACACATCACACACCACACACACACACACACACACTCACACACACACACACACACACACACACACACACACACACACACACACACACAAACACACACACATCACACACACACACACACTCACACACACACACACACACAACACACAACACACACACACTCACACCACACAAATACACACACACATGCACACACACACACACACACACACACACACACACACACACATACAGGGATAGTGGATCATGGTTTAAGCATGCAAGCACTCTTTACAGACACAGCAATGGATTAACATGTTTTTTTATATAAAACAATGGACCAGTCTGTGTTTCCATCTAAGTTTCATTCATCCTTCTCCTCCTCCTCCTCATCATCATCATCGTCATCATCATCATCATCATCATGTGCCTGCCCCATGGCGTTGGCGGTCATGGCCCTCCATACAAATCTATCCCCTGCTGCTGCAAGCACGTACATCTCCCACCCTCTCTGTCCTCAGCCACCCTGAAGGTCCGTACAATATGTTCTCCCTGGGTCTACCTGGTGTTCTCTTTCCCTCCAACTTTCCTGTTGAGACCAGGTGCTGTAATTCCCCTTTCCTCGTAAAATGTTTTATAAATGTTGCTTGTCTTATCTTGATCTTCTTTATCAGTGATCTTCTTGTGTCTGCCTCCATCAGTTTCATTACAAATGATAATGGACAACACGCGTTGTCTACATTTTTGTGCGACTGGAATAATCCACGACATGGACAAACTACGCTTTATCCAATCTGCCATCCTTCGTCCATTCATTCAAGCATTCAATCAATCATTGATCCATCGATCTATCGATCCATCGATAACATCCATCCATCCATCCGTCCATCCATCCATCCATCTGGCAAGCTATCTATCTATCTATCTATCTTTCTATCTATCTATCTATCTATCTGTCTATCTCTCTCTCTATCTATCTATCTATCTATCTATCTATCTATCTCTCTCTCTCTCTCTCTCTCTCTCTCTATCTATCTATCTATCTATCTGTCTCCCTATCTATCTATCTTTCTCTGTCTCTCTACCTATCTATCTATCTATCTATCTATCTATCTATCTGTCTATCTATCTATCTATCTATCTATCTACATGTATCTATCTATCTGTCTATCTATCCATCCATTCATCCATCCATTCATCTATCTGGCAAGCTAGCTAGCTAGCTGGCTATACTATGTCTGTCTGTCTATGTATCTATCTAATCTATCTATCTAATCTATTTATCGATCGATCTATCTATATATCTATCTATCTATCCATTTATCTATTTATCTATCCACCCATCCATCCATCATTAATCCAAGTATCGTATCCATCCATCACATCACATCACATCCATTTCTTAGCTAAGACCAGGACGACAACAGATGACAAAGAAAACAAAATCAGCCAGCTTCTTGACAGCAGCAATCGGCGAGAGAGACTGGGTGTGCTCAGTAATGGTCCGTGCCTTTGGACAAAAGGGGACAGATAAATGCCAGGCTTTTAGGGGCGTGTTTGTACAACATGTAGCACATGCTATCGGCTTACACCTAAAAGCAACAAAAAAAAGGGGGGGGGGGTTGGGGGGGGGGTAAGGGGGATGGGGGACATGGGAATCTGTGCGCCTCCTGCTGCCTAAAGCAGCACCTGCCATCACTAGAAACATGATGATGATGATGAGGAGGAGGAGGAGGAGGAAGAGGAACAGCTGGCTGGCTGCTGGTCGCCTGGTTTGGCTTCCTGATGAATGAAGAGAGCCACTGTGAACATTGTAGGAGTGTTCTGAGCTTACTGTTTTTGTACTTTGTATCTGCTTCTATGCTAGCTGAATGGGTAGCGCAAACTGTGTTAGATTTGAGAAGCACAACATGGGAGATAATTCTCTAGAGTTATGTCCTTTGATTAATATTGTAGCACTGTTGCTACTACTGTACGCTGAATGTACATGTACAATACAGCTATGCTGTCTGGAACTGACAGGCAAGAGGAAGTTAGTGGTAGGGGTGTGGGGGTGTTGTGGGGGTGGTGGCAAGATTCTAGTCAAATCAGATTGTCAGTTATATGGACAGTGACTGATATGTGTCAGTATGGGGCAAGCTGCACTGTCACCCTCTCACTCACTCATGTTTATGTGACTGGAATAATCCGAGGTATAGACAAACTATGCTTCATCCAATCTCCCATCCTTCATCCATTCATTCAATCATTCAAGCATTCAGTCATTCAATCAATCATCCATCCATCGATCCATCGATCCATCGATCCATCGATCCATTGATCCATCGATCCAACCATCAATTGATCCATCCATCCATCCATCCATTTATCCATCCATCCATCCATCCATCCATCCATCCATCCATACATCTATCCATCCATCCATCCATCCATCCATCCATCCATCCACCCACCCACTCGTTTGTCCATCTATCCATCTGTCCATCCCATTACATCCATTTCTTAGCCAAGACCAGGACGACAACAGATGACAAAGAAAACAAAACAAAATCAGCCAGCTTCTTGACAACAGCAATCGGCCAGAGAGACTGGGTGTGCTCAGTAATGGCCCGTGCCTTTGGACAAAAGGGGACAGATAAATGCCAGGCTTTTAGGGGCGTGTTTGTACAACATGTAGCACATGCTATCGACTTACACCTAAAAGCAAAAAAAGGGGGGGGTAAGGGGGATGGGGGACATGGGAATCTGTGCACCTCCTGCTGCTGCCTAAAGCAGCACCTGCCGTCACTAGAAACACGATGATGATGATGATGATGATGATGATGATGATGATGATGATGATGATGATGATGATGATGATGATGATGATGATGATGATATAGACGACGATGATGATGACAGCTGGCTGGTCGCCTGGTTTGGCTTCCTGATCAATGAAGAGAGCGACTGTGAACTTCCTAGTACTGTTACTACAACTACTGTACGCCGCGTATAGTACAGCCAAGCTGTCTGGAACTGATAGGCAAGAGAAAGTTAGGGGTGTGTGGGTGGGGGTGGGGTAGCAAGATTCTAGTCAAAACAGATTGTCAGCAATGTGGACAATGACTAACATGGGTCAGTAGGAGGCAAACTGCACTGTCACCCTCACACTCACTCACGACTTCTGCCCCCCCCCCCCCCCCGTACTCTCTCCACCCTCCACAAAAAAAAGAAGAAAAAATAACAAACAAACAAATGAAAAAAAACAAAGAAAAAGAAGAGGGCGAAGAAATAACAAGAAAAGACAACACTTTTCAGAACAAGGAAAAAAGTAAAACCAACCAAACAAGATGAGACAAAACATGGAAAGACACAAGGAAGGGAAGACACGACAAGAAAAGGAAAGCTGAAACAAGATGGGACAATGCAGACAAGACAAGACAAGACAAGACAAGGTAACACGTGACAAAGTCAGGAGAGGACGAGATAAGAGAAGAGAAGCAACAGAGCAAGATAAGAAGCAGAGTAAGATTTTAGAATGTTATTTTCATGGAAATCTTGTAAAGGCTGGTCATGATTCGTGCTATGCATGATGATCGATGCTGTGCATGATTATGTAAGAACGTGTATTATCATGATAACCAAAAAACAACAAAACTCCCTAAATGTTTAGCTAACAAAATCAAAAAGGACAAGACAAAAGAAGAGAGGACAAGGGGAGATAAAACAACACAAAAGCAATTGTTATAAAAGGAAATGACTGCTACAGGGTGCGTTTTAAAGAAAGGTAACTGCAGTAGGAAGTCCTCCACTTCCAGAGACAGAAAGCAGGATTATCTGTCTTTCAAGAGTAAGACAAAAATATAACTAACCATCCAACCAACCAACCAACCAATCAACCAACCAACCAACCAACCAACCAACCAACCAACCAACCAATCAACCAACCAGCCAACCAACTAACCAGCCAACCAACCAACCAACCAAACAAACAAATAAAATCAAACAAATAAAAAAACAACCCCCAAGCAAACAGAAAAAAAATTGCATGAACTATATTTTTCGCTTTAAGAAAATATGATGCAATTTTACCTAATTAGGTGTCTTTATATTATATGTTTTAGTGTACTTACTTTTGTTTATGGCACAACCTTGACACAGGTTAATAAGTTCAAATACCTGGGAATGGTCATTTCATCAGACGGCAGATGCACATCGGAAATAGCTGGCAGAATCGGCCAAGCCAAAACAGCATTCAAGAAGATGACAAGCATTCTTGCCATGTGCCTATCAGTTAACATCAGAAAGAGAGTCCTTGAATGTTATATAGAACCAATACTGTTGTACGGATGCGAGGCGTGGACAGTCAGCAAGCAAAGCCAGAGCAAGATTGAGGCAGCCGAGATGTGGTTTCTCAGAAGAATGGTGAGAGTTCCATGGACAGCAAAGAAAACAAACGAGACAGTCTTGATAGAGGCAGACACAAGTAGATCACTCATAAGGAAGATTAGGAAAAGACAAGCAACATTTATAGGCCATTTTATGAGGAAGGGGGATTTGGAGCACCTGGTCACAATGGGAAAGCTGGAGGGAAAGAGAGCACCAGGCAGACCCAGGGAGAGAATGCTGGACGGACTTGCAGAGTGGCTGGGGACGGGGAGGGTGGGGGAGATGCTAGGGGCAACGAGAGATAGAGATGGTTAGAAGTCCATGGTCGCCAACGCCATGCGGCAGGGCACCTGATGATGATGATGATGACTTATGTTTATACATTTGTATTGAGTTTTTTTTAAACCCTCTGGTGATACAGTGGGCAGAAAGAGCAGCTGCAGGGGAATTATCCTTAAATCATGTGCGCAGAAGTATTCATATGTGTATTTCATTTTCTTTTTCAGGTGTGTCATTTTTTAAGGGTCAGCAACATTTTATGTGTTTTGAGGTGGCTTTAGCCCTGCGCTCGCGCGATAAAAATGCGCGCCACATGCACTCAAAAAAAGGATGTTTTGTACCTGGGCCGTATCGAACTTAGGACGTATCGAACCTGGGACGTATCGAACCTGGGACGTATCGAACCTGGGACGCATCGAACCTGCGATGTGTCGAACCTGGGACGCATCGAACCTGGGATGTATCGAACCTGGGATGTATCGAACCTGGGACGCATCGAACCTGGGACGTATTGAACCTGGGACGTATTGAACCTGGGATGTATCGAACCTGGGACGTATCGAACCTGGGACGTATCGAATCTGGGATGTATCGAACCTGGGACGCATCGAACTTGGGATGTATCGAACCTGGGACGTATCGAACTTGGGATGTATCGGACCTGGGATGTATCGCATCTGGGATGTATCGAACTTGGGACCTATCGAACCTGGGACGTATCGAGACGTATCCAAGTACAACAAGTGCCTGTTCTGCTCTGGCTTACTAAAGACTGCCTGATAAGTCTCCTACTTGATGAAAGTAATTGGTCAGTCATGTAGCCAGGCTGTTGAAGAGACTGACAGTATGGAGTTTAAGAACTTGGAGTTTGTTCGAGATGGATTCATCGCGCTCAGACAACTCCATATGCGTTCCATCCAAATCTGCCAGCAACCATCTGGCAGACTCCTTGAGCCTGCGCAAAAATCCTATGCGCTGGCATGGTCTTGAACTGAGGAGTGGAAAGAGGGAGAGGTAATGCGAGAGGGTGGGAGTGGGGGTGGATGACGTTTGAAACAGTAAGCTGACACCACCAGAATGATGGAAATATTAAGATAGGCATCAAACAGGTCAATGTTTAATGTTGTGGGCTGGGACTGAATTCAAGATATCAGATCCTGAGTCCACGGCTCTATCAAACTAAAAAAAAAAAAACAACCAGCTTGCCTGTAAAGAGACCTACTGCACTGATTTTGATCTATAACTCGTATAACGAAGTATAATAGCTTTTGTCCACGTTATAACAATATCTCCGTGCGAATCTAGCGGAGCAGATGTTGCAAAAGGGATACATTTGAAACGCGCACACACGCACACACACATACACACACACACACACAAAACGCACACACACACACACAACACACACACACACACACACACACACCATATACAAAACACACACACACACATACACACACACACACACACACGCACACACACACACACACACACAACATACACAAACACACACACACAACACACACATACACACACATACGCGCGCACGCGCGCGCTCGGGCACACATACACATGTACATATATAC
>JAPXFY010000026.1:15821496-15841496 GCA_030674185.1 Monoplex corrugatus | reverse complement strand
ACACACATGTTCACAGAACGAGAGAGACAGACAGAGACAGAGACAGAGAGAGAGAGAGAGGGAGAAAGAGAGAAAGAGACAAACAGACAGACAGACAGACAGACAGACAGAGTAAAAGAGAGAAAGACAGACAGAGAAACTTCTGGAATTTGAGGGTGGCGTATACATGTGTTGTAGGTAGGAGTGAGTGAGTGAGTGAGTGTAGTGTGTGTTGTGGTGTGTGTGTGTGTGGTGTGTGTGTGTGTGTGTGTGTGTGTGTGTGTGTGGTGTGTGTGTGGTGTGTGTGTGTGTGTGTGTGTGTGTGTGTGTGTGTGTGTGTGTGTGTGTGTGTGTGTGTTGTGTGTGTGTGTGTGTGTGTGTGTGTGGGATCAGTTCAGCTTTCTTCTTTGATTTTGCTATTGTTTTGCTTTGAAATGTGTTAGTTTGTTTGTTTGTTTGTTTGTTTGTTTGTTTGTTTGTTTGTTTGTTTGTTTGTTATCAATAAACGCTGTGCAATTGTATAAGAAGAGTGTTCGTTCCCCCATTCCCCCCTCCCAAAAAGAAGTTGATTTTTTAAACAGAAGACTGTTCAGTTTTGCACAGTGACTAATCACGCAGCATCGAAAAGTAATTACAGAGCCATTTTCCAGCAGGGATCGAGCATAATACTGCAGGATTTGCATTTTTATCCCCTTAACTGCAAAGCAATTTGGCTGGAGACTGCCTTCTGCCATTTGTAGATGAAAAGAAAATTGAATTTGGTGATGTAAGAAAAGGAAACTAAATCAAAAAGTTTTACTCTGCTGATAACCATGGCACTCCCAAGGGAAATCACTCGTACTGCACGTTATTTCTGATTCATGATTTATTCATACTGTTATTTCTCTCTCTCTGTCTGTCTGTCTGTCTCTCTTTCTCTCTCTCTCTGTGTCTCTGTCTCTCTCTCTGTTTCTCTATTTCCTCTCTCTCTCTCTCTCTCTCTCTCTCTCTCTTCTTTCTCCTCCCCATCTCTCTGTCTCTGTCTCTCTTTCTCACCCCCCCCTCTCTTCGCTCCCTGTCTCTCTGTCTGTGTCTCTCTCTGTCTGTGTCTCTCTGTCTCTTTCTGTCCGTCTGTCTGTCTGTCCGTCCGTCTGTCTGTCTGTCTGTCTCTCGTTCTCTTTCTCTCTCTCTCTCTCTCTCTTCTTTCTCTCTCTCTCTCTCTCTCTCTCTCTCTCTCTCTCTCTCTCTCTCTCTCTCCCCTCTCTCTCAAAACGTTTTCTACAGGCGATAATGAAGGTGAATTTGTTTAAGGATCGTCGGATTTACGGAGATTTCCTTTGTTCTCACCTTTTTTTTCTGAGCCAACTAAATAGCCACAGAATCTGGCACAGATTTTACAATGCGATGATGATAATGATGATGACGACGATGACGACGATGACGACGATAATCATGATGCTATGTAGTACCATCTAGGACTGAGAGTGCGTGACAGGTCTGTACTATACGAATACTATCATAATAAAAAATTAGTAACACCCTCCATGAGGCATCTATAGAAATCTACGACACCCAACTGTATGATCCCAGTCTTCGCAATGAGCCCAAAGCACACTCAACTGTGTGTAGGAGCAGGTTGGAGCCGGAAAATCGCACAGATTTTTGAAGGGACTGATGGAGATTCGGTGCCAGAACTTTACAATCGGTAGTCCGTCGAAGAATGTATGCGTATGTGTGCATAAACTTTTGTATCATCATCATCATCATCATCATCATCATCATCATCATCATCATCATCATCATCATCATCACCATCATCACCATCATCATCATCATCATCATCATCATCACCATCATCATCATCACCATGTGTCCTGCCTCATGGCCTTGGCGATCATGGCCCTCCATATGCATCTATCACTTGTCGCTGCGAGTACATCTCCCTCCCTCTCCGTCCTCAGCCACCCTGCAAGTCTGTCCAATATTTTTTTCCCTGGGTCTACATGGTGTTTTCTTTCCCTCCAGCTTTCCTGTTGTGACCAGGTGCTCTAATTCTCCTTTCCTCATAAAATGGCCAAATTATGTAGCTTGTCTTTTCTGATCTTCCTTATCAATGATCTTCTTGTGTCTGCCTCCATCAAGACTGTCTCGTTTGTTTTCTTTGCTGTCCATGGAACTCTCAACATTTTTCTTAGAAACACATTTCAGCTGCCCCGATCTTGTTCTGGCTTTGCATGTTGACTATCTACGCCTCACAACCGTATAACAGTATCGGTTCTTTGTAACATTCAAGAACTCTCTTCCTGATGATAATTGATAGGCATTTGTTGGTAAGAACGCTTAATCATGTATGATCATTAAAAGTCAAAAATTGTAAAAAGTCTTTTATTTCATAAAAACCGCTACATAACTGTCCAGCTATTACATTCATTAAACAAAAGCATTGAAAATGTATTGTGTCCTATCGTGTGAAAGTGGGAGGTAAGGTGAAGTACATTTCCCTTTTTTTTGTAATATGTTGCTTACCCTAGTATTCATTTCAAACATAGCATAATAACTGCTATATTCTCATCAAGCTGGCAGAGCCATGAACTCAGGATTTAATATCAAGAGTTCAATCCCAACCTGCAATATTAAAAGCTGGCCTGTTTGTTGCCCATCTTGATGTTTACATCATTATGGTGGAGTCAGCTTAATGTTTGATAGGTCCCTCTTTCCCCCTTTCCCCATTTCAAGACCTTGCCAGCGCATAGGGTTTTGCGCAGGCATCGGAAGTCTGTCAGATAATTGTTGACAGATTTGGGTGGAGCGCATATGGAGTTTTCCGAGTGCAGTGAATCCTCTTGATCAAACTACAAACTACAAATTACAAACTACAAACATCAAGCAGATATGAAAGTAGTCTTTTCCTTACTGGGTTCAGATGATGACAATGTCATTCTACCCCAAATTCGTCTTTGACGCTTGATAATGTAGAAACTACAACTTGATCGCCAATAAGACTTCGGCAGCAGCTCTACACTATTCAACATTTAATGATTTACCTTCGCACAAATATTAAGTAATATTTCATGTGGTTTCTTGTTTTGATGATGATGATGATGATAATGATGATGGTGGCGTCGTGGTGTGTCTGGTGGTGATGATGATGATGATGATGATGATGATGATGGTGATGGTGGTGGTGGTGATGGTGGTAGTTACGACGACAACGATGAGGAGGAGGAGGAGGAGGAGGCGGAGGAGGATGGCGATGACGATAAATGACGATGGCGTGTGGGGTGCGTGTGAGTGTGTGTGTGTGTGTGTGAGAGAGAGAGAGAGAGAGTGTGTGTGTGTGCGCGCGCACGTGTGTGTGGTTTTGTGTGTGTGCGATGTGTGTGTGTGAATGTGAGTGTGTGTGAGTGTGTGTGTATATATATATATATATATATATATATATGTATGTAACATATGTGTGTGTGCGCGCGTGCGCGCGCGCGTGTGTGTGTGTGTGTGGTCTGTGTGTGTTGTGTATGTGTGTGTATGTGTGTGTGTGTGTGGTATGTGTGTGTGTGTGTATGTGTGTGTGTGTGTGTGTGTGTCTGTGTGTGTGTCTGTGTACAGGTCCATTTCACAACAATGGCTGACAGACTGGGAGCGGACAACCATCAGAGAAACGTCCTCAGAGATCTCGTGACAAATTGGAACCACCAGCTTGGACCGTTTCCTCCAGACTGGCTGTATCATGAGACACAGTGGTCCTATGGTACTGATGACTGCACACCTGCCGTCTGGAATTGTCTGTGTGGCATGAGTGTCCATATATGTGCTTGTGGACTTCATCATCATCAGGTGCCCTGCCGCATGGCGTTGGCGATCATGGACTTCCATCTGCCTCTATCTCTCGTTGCCCCTAGCATCTCCCCCACCCTCCTCGTCCCCAGCCACTCTGCAAGTCCGTCCAGCATTTTCTCCCTGGGTCTACCCGGTGCTCTCTTTCCCTCCAGCGTTCCCGTTGTGACCAGGTGCTCCAAATCCCTCTTCCTCATAAAATGGCCTATAAATGTTGCCTGTCTTTTCCTCATCTTCCTAATGAGTGATCTACTTGTGTCTGCCTCCATCAAGACTGTCTCGTTTGTTTTCTTTGCTGTCCATGGAACTCTCAACATTCTCCTGAGAAACCACATCTCGGCTGCCTCAATCTTGCTCTGACTTTGTTTGTTGACTGTCCACGCCTCGCATCCGTACAACAGTATTGGTTCTATATAACATTCAAGGACTCTATTCCTGATGTTAATTGATAGGCATTTGTTGGTAAGAATGCTTGTCATCTTCTTGAATGCTGTTTTGGCTTGGCCGATTCTGCCGGCTATTTCTGATGTGCATCTGCCGTCTGATGAAATGATCGTTCCCAGGTATTTGAATTTATCAACCTGTGTCAAGGTTGTGCCATTTGTGGACTTATGATTATAAAACTAGCGACAGTGTTTCTTGTCTTCTGTCTCTCTGTCTGATGGCCTATGCTGTCCACGTTCCACGAACACGTGTTATTCACCGTATGTCGGAAAACGATGGACCTAAGACACCACTGACTTCCCACCCTTCCACTCATTTGTATGTGTGCCAGCATTTGTTGTTGTTGTTTATCTTTGTTTAAAACCCACCGACTGCGAAGAGCCATATCAGGGTTATAACCGTTTCTATTTATCGCACAGGGGATTAAAAAAACATACCTGAATACAAATTTAAACATAAGTTCTTGTTGTTCGTCCATCGTGATCGACGATGACCAAGGATCATCAGGATTCATGTGTCCGGCTGTGACTGATGAGGCCGATTCGTGCGCGGAAAGCTCGGCCGCAGATGAGACACATGTGTTCTGCTGGATTGTGGACTTCGGAGTTGGCTCGGGATTTACGCAGCTCTCTTTTCTTTTGTGCTCCACTGATCCTGCTTTGTTCGTAGGAGGCGGCACCTTCGCCAACGCAGCTTCTCCATGATGAGCGGTCTTGTGTCTTGGTGTCGATACCGAAGTTTTTCAGGGACATTTTAAGCGTGTCCTTGAAGCGCAGCTTGGCCTTCCTCGCGAGCGTATGCCGTGTGCTAGCTCACCATAGAGCAGTCTCTTCGGGAGACGCGTGTCTTGCATACGCACGATGTGTCCGGCCCATCTGAGCTGGACTCTTCTGAGCAGGGTGTGAATGCTAGTCATTCCGGCCTGATCGTGGACATCTGTGTCAGGCATTCTATCCTTCCAGGTGATCTTCAGGAGCTGTCTGAGGCAGTTGATGTGGAATCGGTTGAGTTTCTTGGCATGGTGCTCGTATATGGTCCATGTCTCACAGGCATACAGAAGGGTTGGCAGAACGGCTGCCTAGTATACCTTCAGCTTGGTGGACAGTTTGATACCTCTCCTGTCCCATACCGATACCCTGAGGCGTCGGAAACCTGAACTTGCTTTGGCAATGCGTGTGTCTACCTCAGTGTCTATGTTCACATAACATAAGTAGGTATACCAAAATATATAGAAAAACGGGCATAAATTACCCCAAAAATTGCTTCCGCATATCTCACTTTCCTAGAGCCAAAAATGCACTTTATACATGTACCCAATTATCAATCCAAAGAAAAAGTACGTAAGATTTTACCGAGCACATACAGGTGAATGGACCAGCAAGACAGAAAATCATAGGAAGAAATGACAAAAAGCAAAGGAGGAAAAAAGAAACAAAGAGAGTTATAGAAAAGGAAAATTCTAGCACAGAATTTCCAGAAGGTGGGGATACTATTTATACTGAAAGAACCCCCGGGATCCCCACGGTTGGGGAAAAGGTGGAATGAACACACTATGGAGTCAAAATCCGCTGGTATCTTTCTGTTCGTACCCCGTGGGGATGCCGGGGGATCTTTCAGTATAAATCTGTATAATATCCCCACCTTCTGGAAATTCTGTGCTAGAAATTTCCTTTCTGTCACTTTCTTTGTTTCTGCCTTATTCCTTTGCTTTCTGTCATTTCTACCTATTACTTCCTGCCTTGCTGGTCTGTTCAACTGTATGTGTTCGAATAAAGTTTTACATACTATCTCTTTGGATTGATAATTGGGTACATGTATAAAGTGCATTTTTGGCTCTTGGAAAGAAAATCAAACGAGACAGTCTTGATGGAGGCAGACACAAGTAGATCACTCATAAGGAAGATTAGGAAAAGACAGGCAACATTTATAGGCCATTTTATGAGGAAGGGGGATTGGAGCACCTGGTCACAACGGGAAAGCTGGAGGGAAAGAGAGCACCAGGTAGACCCAGGGAGAGAATGCTGGACGGACTTGCAGAGTGGCTGGGGATGAGGAGGGTGGGGGAGATGCTAGGGGCAACGAGAGATAGAGATGGTTGGAAGTCCATGGTCGCCAACGCCATGCGGCAGGCACCTGATGATGATGATGATACTATCTCTTAGGATTGATATTTGGGTACATGTGTTACGTGCACTTTTGGAGCAAAAGGAGTTGAGATATGTGAAAGCAGTTTTAGATGATCCAGGCCCGGTTTTTTATATATGTTTTGATATCCTTGTTTATGTTTAAATTTGTATTCAGATTTGTTTTTTTAAATCCCCATGTGCGATAATTTGGACGGAATGGGCAACACCAGGGGGCGTTTCCTTAGATTATGTGCAGCGAATGCATTGATATGTGTACTTCATTTTTGTTGTTGTTGTGTTTTTTGTTTGTTTTTCTGTTGAAGTATTGTATATATTTTGAAATGGTTATAGCCCTGATGTGGCTATACGCAGTCGGCTGGGCTTTAAACAACAATGATAATAATTATGGCGCCCGTGATGACACAAGCACAGAGATAAAAGAAAGATCACACTGCAGATCGCTGATCTTGTCTCAATTTCTGTTTATTTATCGGAAGATTTTTTCTCCACATCTTCAAACTGTTGTCTTCCAATGTACTTAAAAATGAATAAACCTGAAAATCTGTGGGCTGTCCAAGCTGACTTTAACTGTCTACACGATGTGTACGTCACATCTACATCTACCTATACATCCTGTAAAACATCAGGCATACGTCGGAGTTTGAAGTTTTTTCAAGAGGAATTCACTGCACTCGGAAAACTCGAAATGTGCTCTACCCAAATCTGTCACCAAATATCTGACAGACTTCCCAGACTTGCGCTAAACTGTATGCGCCAGTAAGGTCTTGAAATGGGGAAGGGGGAAGAGGGACCCCATCAAACACTAAATTGACATCACCAGAATGATGAAAACATTAAGATGGGCAGCGAACAGGCCAATTTTTCTTTTAATGTTACAGGCTGGGATTGAACTCAAGATATCAGATGTTGAGTCCATGGCTCTACCAACTGGCCCTCAAATATGTTGTACTTGGGGAAAAGAATGTGGACCTCTCACACTGCCAGCTGCCAGCTCTGCCTCCGAGTATCTGTCTGACGTGAGTGTCCATAATGGAAAACGTCACGTCATCATCCCCTGTACGTGGACAGTGTCTCAATTCCCTTGGCCCCTCTATGCAATAACGTGATGCAGCAGTGTTTTCATGTTACATGTGTGCATGGACGAGAAATGGTGGTGGTTTTAGGTGGTTTCAAGTTAATTACATCAGCTCATCTCGTGTTTTGTTCTTTCATGGTTAACAAGAATCACCACGAGGGTGGCGAATGGTACCCGGAGCACCAATGCCTCGCCACTCTCCGGACGCGGATCACCTCCATAGCTCCCGAAGCCACTCGACAGTCATTTCATCAAGCAAAGGAGTTGCCCATTTGCGTTGCATGACCCATTCGGACCCAGTCATCAGTAACCTTGTTTACAAACCGAATGGCAAGGTGGGGGACATGACAAACCCCGGGACATAGCCACACAACGTGCACCAACCACGTCCTGCAACAGAGAATGGAAGACCCCTCTCTCGTCCCACTCTGAGTCTTCGTGTCTCTTTCGGGCAGCCCTCCCTGCCACCAGCTTGCATAGCTGCCAGCTCCTTTCCCCTTACGATAATCTGGTTAGTTAGTAGCTGCCAGCTCCTTTCCCCTTACGATAATCTAGCTAGTTAGTAGCTGGAAGCTCCTTTCCCTTACAATAATCTGACTAGTTAGTAGATGGTAGCTCCTTTCCCCTTACGATAATCTAGCTAGTTAGTAGCTGACAGCTCCTTTCCCCTAACGATAATCTAGCTAGTTAGTAGCTGGTAGCTCCTTTCCCCTTACGATAATCTAGCTAGTTAGTAGCTGGTAGGTCCTTTCCCCTAACGATAATCTAGCTAGTTAGTAGCTGGAAGCTCCTTCCCCCTTACGATAATCTGGCTAGTTAGTAGCTGAGAGCTCCTTCCCCCTTACGATAATCTGGCTAGTTAGTAGCTGGTAGCTCCTTTCTCCTTACGATAATCTAGCTAGTTAGTAGCTGGTAGCTCCTTTCACCTTATGATAATCTGACTAGTTAGTAGATGGTAGCTCCTTTCATCTTATGATAATCTAGCTAGTTAGTAGCTGGTAGCTCCTTTCCCCTTACGATAATCTAGCTAGTTAGTAGCTGGTAGCTCCTTTCACCTTATGATAATCTGACTAGTTAGTAGCTGGAAGGTCCTTTCCCCTTACGATAATCTGACTAGTTAGCACCTGGTAGGTCCTTTCCCCTTACGATAATCTGATTAGTTAGCAGCGGGTAGCTCCTTTACCCTTACGATAATCTGACTAGTTAGCAGCTGACAGCACCTTTCCCCTTACGATAATCTGACTAGTTAATAGCTGGTAGGTCCTTTCCCCTTATGATAATCTGGCTAGTTAGCAGCTGACAGCTCCTTTCTCCTAACTATAATCTGGCTAGTTAGTAGCTGGTAGGTCCTTTCCCCTTATGATAATCTGACTAGTTAGTAGCTGGTAGCTCCTTTCCCCTTATGATAATCTGACTAGTTAGTAGCTGGTAGGTCCTTTCCCCTTATGATAATCTGACTAGTTAGTAGCTGGTAGCTCCTTTCTCCTTACTATAATCTGACTAGTTAATAGCTGGTAGGTCCTTTCCCCTTACGATAATCTGGCTAGTTAGTAGCTGACAGCTCCTATCCCCTTACTATAATCTGACTAGTTAGTAGCTGACAGCTCCTTTCTCCTTACGATAATCTGACTAGTTAGTAGCTGGTAGCTCCTTTCCCCTTACGATAATCTGACTAGTTAGTAGCTGGTAGCTCCTTTCTCCTTACGATAATCTAGCTAGTTAGTAGCTGGTAGCTCCTTTCCCCTTACGATAATCTGACTAGTTAGTAGCTGGTAGCTCCTTTCTCCTTACGATAATCTAGCTAGTTAGTAGCTGGTAGCTCCTTTCCCCTTACGATAATCTGACTAGTTACTAGCTGGTAGCTCCTTTCTCCTTACGATAATCTAGCTAGTTAGTAGCTGGTAGCTCCTTTCTCCTTACGATAATCTGACTAGTTAGTAGCTGGTAGCTCCTTTCTCCTTACGATAATCTGACTAGTTAGTAGCTGGTATGTCCTTTCTTCTTACGATAATCTGGCTAGTTAGTAGCTGGTAACTCCTTTCTCTTTACGATAATCTGGCTAGTTAGTAGCTGGTAGCTTCTTTCCCCTTACGATAATCTGGCTAGTTAATAGCTGGCAGCTCCTTTCCCCTTACGATAATCTGGCTAGTTAGTAGTGGTAGCTTCTTTCCCATTACGATAATCTGGCTAGTTAATAGCTGGCAGCTCCTTTCCCCTTACGATAATCTAGCTAGTTAGTAGCTGACAGCTCCTTTCTCCTTACGATAATCTAGCTAGTTAGTAGCTGACAGGTCCTTTCCCCTTACTATAATCTAGCTAGTTAGTAACTGGTAGCTCCTTTCCCCTTACGATAATCTAGCTAGTTAGTAGCTGGTAGCTCCTTTCCCCTTACGATAATCTAGCTAGTTAGTAGCTGGTAGCTCCTTTCCCCTTACGATAATCTAGCTAGTTAGTAGCTGGTAGCTCCTTTCCCCTTACGGTAATCTGGCTAGTTAGTAGCTGGTAGCTTCTTTCCCCTTACGATAATCTGGCTAGTTAGTAGCTGGTAGCTTCTTTCCCCTTACGATAATCTGGCTAGTTAGTAGCTGGTAGCTTCTTTCCCCTTACGATAATCTGACTAGTTAGTAGCTGGTAGGTCCTTTCTCCTTACGATAATCTGGCTAGTTAGTAGCTGGTAGCTTCTTTCCCCTTACGATAATCTGGCTAGTTAGTAGCTGGTAGCTTCTTTCCCCTTACGATAATCTGACTAGTTAATAGCTGGTAACTCCTTTCTCCTTACGATAATCTGGCTAGTTAATAGCTGGCAGCTCCTTTCCCCTTACGATAATCTAGCTAGTTAGTAGCTGGTAACTCCTTTCTCCTCACGATAATCTGACTAGTTAGTAGCTGGTAACTCCTTTCTCCTTACGATAATCTAGCTAGTTAGTAGCTGGAAGCTCCTTTCCCCTTACGATAATCTGGCTAGTTAGTAGCTGGTAACTCCTTTCTCCTTACGATAATCTGACTAGTTAGTAACTGGTAACTCCTTTCTCCTTACGATAATCTGGTTAGTTAGTCGCTGGTAACTCCTTTCCCCTTACGATAATCTGACTAGTTAGTAGCTGGTAACTCCTTTCCCCTTACGATAATCTGACTAGTTAGTAACTGGTAACTCCTTTCTCCTTACGATAATCTGACTAGTTAGTAGCTGGTAACTCCTTTCTCCTTACGATAATCTGACTAGTTAGTAGCTGGTAGGTCCTTTCCCCTTATGATAATCTAGCTAGTTAGTAGCTGGTAGCTCCTTTCCCCTTACGATAATCTGACTAGTTAGTAGCTGGTAACTCCTTTCTCCTTACGATAATCTGACTAGTTAGTCGCTGGTAGCTCCTTTCCCCTTACGATAATCTAGCTAGTTAGTAGCTGGTAGGTCCTTTCCCCTTACGATAATCTAGCTAGTTTGTAGCTGGTAGGTCCTTTCTCCTTACGATAATCTAGCTAGTTAGTAGCTGGTAGGTCCTTTCCCCTTACGATAATCTTGCTAGTTAGTAGCTGGTAGATCCTTTCCCCTTATGATAATCTAGCTAGTTAGCAGCTCGTAGGTCCTTTCCCCTTACGATAATCTAGCTAGTTAGTAGCTGGTAGCTCCTTTCTCCTTAGATAATCTGGCTAGTTAGTAGCTGGTAGCTCCTTTCCCCTTAAGATAATCTAGCTAGTTAGTAGCTGGTAGCTCCTTTCCCCTTACGATAATCTGGCTAGTTAGTAGCTGGTAGCTCCTTTCTCCTTACGATAATCTAGCTAGTTAGTAGCTGGTAGCTCCTTTCCCCTTACGATAATCTGGCTAGTTAGTAACTGGTAGGTCCTTTCCCCTGACGATAATCTGGCTAGTTAGTAGCTGGTAGGTCCTTTCCCCTTACGATAATCTGGCTAGTTAGTAGCTGGTAGGTCCTTTCCCCTTACGATAATCTGGCTAGTTAGTAGCTGGTAGGTCCTTTCCCCTTACGATAATCTATAATAATAATAATTACAATATTTATATAGCGCAAAATCTTGATAAAATCAAATCTAAGCGCTGAAGCAGACACACACGCAGGCACGCACGCTCGCACACACACGCACGCACACACACACACACACACACACACACACACACACACACACACACACACACACACACGCATGGCTATAAATGGGGAGAAAGAATAAAAGCAATAAAAGCAAGAATAAAAGCAATGGAAAATTATAGAGAGCATAGCATACAATTATATATTATAACCATGTGATTCCCTCCGAGCGGAGACAGGCTGCAGAGGGGAGGGTTGAGTGAGGTTAGGATTTTATGCAGGAGAGAAAAGGTGAGTTTTGAGAGCGGACTTGAAGGAGACAAAAGTAGGTTGCTGACGGACTGAGAGAGGAAGTTTGTTCCAGGAGAGTGGACCAGAAACAGAGAAGGCTCGTGGACCATAGGTATTGAGCTTAGTGCGTGGAAAGCGAAGAGTCAGAGGATCAGAGGCAGAGCGGAGGGTACGTGAGGGAACATAGATCTCAAGTAGGCTTGACAGGTAATCGGGGGCTGCGTTATTGAGGCTTTTGTAGCACATGGTGTCTAGTTTGTACTGTAATCTGGCTAGTTAGTAGCTGGTAGGTCCTTTCCCCTTACGATAATCTGGCTAGTTAGTAGCTGGTAGGTCCTTTCCCCTTACGATAATCTGGCTAGTTAGTAGCTAGTAGGTCCTTTCCCCTTACGATAATCTGGCTAGTTAGTAGCTGGTAGGTCCTTTCCCCTTACGATAATCTGGCTAGTTAGTAGCTGGTAGGTCCTTTCCCCTTACGATAATCTGGCTAGTTAGTAGCTGGTAGGTCCTTTCCCCTTACGATAATCTGGCTAGTTAGTAGCTGGTAGCTCCCAACATTGCCTTACTTCTACAACATAATAATAATAATAATTACAATATTTATATAGCGCAAAATCTTGATAGAAATCAAATCTAAGCGCTGAACATATGCATACGCACGCGCGCACAAACACGCACACACACACTCACACATGGGGAAAAAGAATAAAAGCAATGGAAAATTAAAGAGAGCATATTATATACAATTATGTATTAAAATGTGATTCCACTCCGAACGGAGACAGGCTACAGAGGGGGATGAGTGAGGCCAGGATTTCATGCAGAGGAGAAATGGTGAGTTTTGAGAGCGGACTTGAAGGAGACAAAAGTAGGTTGCTGACGGACTGAGAGAGGAAGTTTGTTCCAAGAGAGTGGACCAGAAACAGAGAAGGCTCGTGGACCGTAGGTATTGAGCTTAGTGCGTGGAAAGCGAAAAGTCAGAGGATCGGAGGCAGAGCGGAGGGTACGTGAGGGAACATAGATCTCAAGTAGGCTTGACAGGTAATCGGGGGCTGCGTTATTGAGGCTTTTGTAGCACATGGTGTCTAGTTTGTACTGTATGCGCTTTGATACAGGGAGCCAGTCAAGTTATGCCAGGAGAGGAGAAATGTGGTCAGCTTTTTTTCTTTTTGAGTACAAGGCGTGCAGCATTGTTTTGAATGTGCTGTAGGATGTGGATGGTGGAGTCACGAAGACCAGACAGGAGTGAATTGCAATAGTCAATGCGAGGGATTGTTTGAATCGTTAACTTGCATCCCATTCAATTTCTCATACAAACACACACAAAATGGCAACAGAGACTGATTTCAATGATAAACTCTGTTCCAGCAAACAAACATGAAAGCAAGTCAACCACAAACCGGTCTGGTCATTTAGTTTTGACATGTGTGCTTGGTTCCACTCCACAAAGTGTTCTGTGAATGGTTTCGGCTATGCAACAGGTTCTATCGATTTGAAGTATTTTTAAAACTGATTTAGAACAGATAACTTGCCCCCCCCCCCCCCCCCCCAACAGGAAATGTGAATGCCTGGTTTGTGAAATAGACTGAATGTATGGCTGTTAACGTATTTGAAATAAACCATACTTTACCCGAAACTGTGAATGATTGGGTTATAAACAGATTCATTATCTGCTTTTAAGTCGTTTTTAATTAAAACATGCTTTCAACAAGACGTAACCACCGTCCTCATCATTTTAAAAGATTTACTGATACATATATACATATATATATATATATATAATAATAATAATAATAATAAATGTTTATTTGTATAGCGCATATTCCATATAAAAACATGCTCACCAGCGCTTTACATTTCGCAAGAAAGGCAAAAGGTGATAAAAAATGTTCACAATTACATACACAATAAGATAACAAGAAATATTAAAGCTATACAAGTAAGAAGACACATAAGAAACCACAGAATATTAAAATTTAAACACTGACTTATGTAATGAAGAAAGATTAACAGATTTTTCATATGAATAAAGAGGCATACTGTGTTTATATATTGCTGCGTGTGTGTGCTTGCGTACGTGTGTGTGTGTGTACGTGTGTGTGTGCTGTGCGCGTGTGTGTTTGTAAGAATGTGTGTGTGTGTGTGTGTGTGTGTGAGTGAGTGTGCGTGTGCTGTTTGCATGCGTGTGTGTGTGTGTATATGCATGCAATAGTTGTATATAAAATTATAATCAATATTTTGAATGAAGATAAAAACAGAAAAATTCTAATCCATATACAGGAAAAACATTATAACTTCAGTATTACAGCATTAACTGTGTATATATATATATATATATGTGTGTGTGTGTGTGTGTGTGTGTGTGTGTGTGTGTGTGTGTGTGTGTGTGTGTGTGGGGTGTGTGTGTGTGTGTGTGTGTGTGTGTGTGTGTGTGTGAACAGATAGGTAGACATACAATATATATATATATATATATATATATATGCGTTTGAATATGATTACGCCTCAGTCCTGTGCTCTTGAGGAAGGATGTGGTTTGAATATGATTACGCCTCAGTCCTGTGCTCTGGAGGAAGGATGTGGTTTGAATATGATTACGCCTCAGTCCTGTGCTCTTGAGGAAGGATGTGGTTTGAATATGATTACGTCTCAGTCCTGTGCTCTGGAGGAAGGATGTGGTTTGAATATGATTACGCCTCAGTCCTGTGCTCTGGAGGAAGGATGTGGTTTGAATATGATTACGCCTCAGTTCTGTGCTCGTGAAGAAGGATGTGGTTTTTATCAAGCCATCTGTGTCCCAGAGTTGTTATTCCAGAAATATTCCATTGGCCACAGCTTTTCTCTTCCTTTTGAACAGTGGGCAAAGTTGTAAAACGTGTTTTGGAGACTGTGATCCTGTCTGGCATGGACATTTATCCGTGTAGGCGGCTCCATTTGGCACATACTTTGGAGTAGACAGCAGTGTTTTATTTTAAACTAGGAAGCGAAGGTAGACCAATGAGACAGAAAGAGAGAGAGAGAGGGGAGGTAGGGAGTGAGAGAAGAGAGAGAAACAGAAAGACGGAGACAGAGACATAGAGATGAAGAGAGAGAGAGAGAGAAAGAAGAGAGAGAAGAGAGAGAAGAGACAAGAGACAGAGAGAGACAGACGAGCAGACAGAGAGACGGACAGACAGACAGACAAACAGAGAGAGAGAGAGAAAGGGAGGGAGGGAAAGAGTGAGAGACAGACAGATAGAGAGACAGAAGCAGAAAGACAGAGACAGAGAGACGAAGAGAGATAGACAAAGAGAGAGAGACAGACAGACAGACAGACAAACAGAGAGAGAGAGAGACAGACAGACAGACAAACAGACAAGAGAGAGAAAAAGAGACAGACAGATAGACAGACAAAGAGAGAGACAAAGAGAGAGAGAGAGAAAGAGAGAGAGAGGGAGACACAGAGAGAGACAGACAGAGACAGAGAGAGAGAGAAAATAATTTTGATAGAAATGCATTGTTGATTTGCCAACATAAAATCTTGTGACAAAGGGCATTTGAAATTGCCATTGGGTAATCTACAGACTACCTAAAAGTACCATCGTGAAAATTACATTGAATATGATTAAATCTGGAACGTATGGACAGGTGCGACAGACAGTGGACAGACAGGTGCAGACAACAGTGACACGTAGAAAAAGAAACGGGAAAAGACAGATGTCAAGATAGAAATTTAAATCGTGACTGGAAACTATTACATCATACAATATACTTAAATAGTATACTAATAGTTTCTCAGGTAGTGGTAGTATAAGAGACAGCTTTAAAATCACTGATGGCGTCAGCAGCACGAGGTTGTGGCTACGTTTTTCAGCTCTGTCTGTGGCCTTACCACAGCTATAAACCTTAGTATCCATACCACAGACTTAGTCTGAAAAATGGCACCAACTATGTGTCCATACAACAGCTGGTTAAGCCTGAAAGCTGACACCAACAGTGGTCCATACCACAGCTGTAAGTCCTGAAAGCTGACACCCAACAGTGTGTCCACACCAAGCTAGTAAGCCTGAAAGCTGACAACCAACAGTGTGTCCATACCACAGCTGTAAGCCTGAAAGCTGACACCAACATGTGTCCATACCACAGCTGTAAACCTGAAAGCTGACACCAACAGTGTGTCCATACCACAGCTGTAAGCCTGAAAGCTGACACCAACAGTGTGTCCATACCACAGCTGTAAGCCTGAAAGCTGACACCCAACAGCTGTCCACACCACAGCTGTAACCCTAAGCTTGACACCAACAGTGTGTCACACCACAGCTGTAACCTGAAAGCTGACACCAACATTGTCCATACACACAGCTAAACCTGAAGAGCTGACACAACATTGTCCACACCACAGCCTGTAAACCTGAAGCTGCACACCACAGTATGTCCATACCACAGCGAGCCTGAAAGCTGACACCAACAGTGTGTCCATACCACAGCTGTAAGCCTGAAAGCTGACACCAACAGTGTGTCCACGCCACAGCTGTAAGCCTGACAGCTGACACCAACAGTGTGTCCACGCCACAGCTGTAAGCCTGAAAGCTGACACCAACAGTGTGTCCACGCCACAGCTGTAAGCCTGACAGCTGACACCAACAGTGTGTCCACGCCACAGCTGTAAGCCTGACAGCTGACACCAACAGTGTGTCCACGCCACAGCTGTAAGCCTGACAGCTGACACCAACAGTGTGTCCACGCCACAGCTGTAAGCCTGAAAGCTGACACCAACAGTGTGTCCACGCCACAGCTGTAAGCCTGACAGCTGACACCAACAGTGTGTCCACGCCACAGCTTTAAGCCTGAAAGCTGTCACCAACAGTGTGTCTATACCACAGCTGTAAGCCTGAAAGCTGACACCAACAGTATGTCCATACCACAGCTGTAAGCCTGACAGCTGACACCAACAGTGTGTCCATACCACAGCTGTAAGCCTGACAGCTGACACCAACAGTGTGTCTATACCACAGCTGTAAGCCTGAAAGCTGACACCAACAGCCGTGAACCATTTCGCCCAGACCCCAGTGATGCATTCAAGTATTTATCCTCGTGCACATCGAAGACTACTCAATCAATACTTGCCTACAGCCTGCTAATGGTGCGGCTACAAGCTTTCTACAGCTAAGCCTTTAATCGACTTCAGCACCCAGTCACACAGAGGGCCATGATGCAAACAACGCTTTTAGTCTGGTTTATTTTTTTCCTGTACAGCTTTTATGGCATTCAGGATGTCAAACAATTTCATCATGAAAATGGACACATGACATAGGAATGGAATAACATTTAACGAATTGTGCAAGAAGGTTTTTTTAAAGATAAGCCTGAAAGGGACATGGTGGCAACCAGAGCATGGGGGTGGGTGGTGGATGATGATTCACAGAAAAACCGGAACAGGGAGAAAAAAACAGGAAGCTTTGTCTTTAGACTGGCTTTTCTGTCTCCGTTTGCATTGAACGTCCAAAGTGAATTTGGAAGAAGTATCACAATGATTTCATGGACAGCAAAGAAAACAAACGAGACAGTCTTAATGGAGGAAGACACAAGTACGTCACTCATAAGGAAGATGAGGAAAAGACAGGCAACATTTACAGGCTATTTTATGAGGAAGGGGGATTGGAACACCTGGTCACAACGGGAAAGCTGGAGGGAAAGAGAGCACCAGGTAGACCCAGGGAGAGAATGCTGGACAGACTTGCAGAGTGGCTGGGGATGAGGAGGGTGGGGGAGATGCTAGGGGCAACGAGAGATAGAGATGGTTTGAAGTCCATGGTCGCCAACGCCATGCTGCAGGGCACCTGATGATGATGATGATGATCACAATGATGATGGTATAGTGATGGTTTAGTTAAAAGAGTCAAATAGGGCAGCATTAATATGTCTACGTAATGTTGCTTGTTTAAAACAGTAAGACTTTAGGAAGAATCACAGATTTTGCTGTAAAAAGCCTTTCGAATTTTTAAAAAAATACCAGTTTCTTCTGAGGACAGAAATCTGTCCAGCGCAAAATTATTATTCCTAGAGTCTTGACGGTGTTGCCCCAATGTTATTGATCAACACAGCATGTGCCTGATTCTCTCAAGCCTGGTGACGCCAGGATATATCTGTATTGTAAAACTAGCTTGGAGTACAGCGCTGTTGCGAAGTCTTAATCCTAGGCAGAACTCCATAGGATCTTGATCATCATCCCCAATATCACAAAATCATCAGTCATCAGAGCATGGTATACATTGTACCCTGATTATGTGGCCCTTCGTCGGCCTCTTTACATCTCGGGAGGTGATAGTCTGCACCAGGAGGCGTTGTGGTCATGACGTACACTTTCTGCTGTGGCTGTGCAGGCCGATTCTTGAGTGGCAATCTCTGTCACATCTGCCACATACAAATTGAGTCGCTGTTGTCTGGTTTCTGCAACGTTGCTTGCGAAGAGCCCTTTTCTCATCTGCGCTTTCTGCTCTCCTTCCTCTCCGCATTCACAATGCCTTGCTGAACGGCTGTCCTCCACGCTGCCCTGTCTTCCGCCAGAGTCTCCCAAGAGCCTGGGTCAATCCCTGAGTTTCTAAGGTCCCTTTTGCATGCGTCTGCAAAGCGTAGCTGTGGGCGTCCTGGAGTTCGCTTCCGGTTTGCCAGTTCGCCTTAGAGAACGTCTTTCGGTATGCGTCCATCCTCCATTAGACGCACATGGCCAACCAGCGTAATCGGCGTTGGCTTAGGAGGGCAAAGATGGTCTTTAGGCCCGCACGACGGAGGACCACTGTGTTGGTCACCTTGTCTTGCCACGGATGCCGAGGATGCGTCGCAAGCAGCGGAGATGGAAAATGTTGAGCCTCTTTTCTTGGCTGGCGTATGTGGTCCAGGCTTCACTTGAGTAGAGTTGAGTAGAGTGGCCCTTAGCATCCTGATGTCAGAGTGTCCCTAGTTTCACGTGTCTCTGATCCATGCAGTCGTTGGGGGTTGGGGGGGGGGGGACAAGAGATGGAGGTCGCTCACTTAGTCTGACTTTGTAACTAAGTGATTATTAAATCCAAAATAAGTGTGACTCCCCGAGTTCAAGCAAACAGGAACCAGAAAAAAATCAGGAAAAAAGAATCAGAATACGTATTTAACACAACCAGACAAGACAGGCGCAAATTTTCGGCCAACTGGCCTTTGTCAAGCGTAGAGAGTTTGCGGCCTGAACCAAACTGTCTACACTTGACAAAGGCCAGTTGGCCGAAAATTTGCGCCTGTCCTGTCTGGTTGTATTAAATACGTGTTCTGATTCTTTTTTCCTGTTTTTTTCTTCTTCTGGTTCCAGTTAGTGATTATTGTTATCAGTAGGGGTCTTAATGGGTAGTGTCTTTATCAAGAACAGGCACCGTTGAACTCTGTTGAAATAACATGGCAGAGGTGCAGTCTCCTATGGTCCGTGACTCTGGCATTTGGTCATCACTGGCTATCATGGGTTTCTTGGGACCGGGACTTTGAAGTGTATGAAGTTAGGATTATTGGCGCGATGAGGATCCGGAAGATGTAGGCATAGGATCAACAGAACAAAAAGTCATGCGATGGATTGGTCAGCGAAAACATTCCTATTCTCACGTATTTCTGTCTGAGAAAATCAATTCGTGGAAATCGTCTTGCGTCCATAAGTTCAATGTTCATGCATCATCATCATCATTCTCCTGCCCGTGATGGGCGTAGAGGAGAGATGAGAGACACTCTTGAAGCCATGTTCATGCACTAACCGAATTAATTAATCCTTTTTAATCAGCTGGTGGAAATCGTTTTGAGGAGACAAGCAGTACACTCATAATACCGCTCTCAAGAGAAGTGGATATCTCTGACACTTCATTGAACGAAGTACACGCCGACACACACATAACACACACACACACACACACACACACACACACACACACACACACATACACGTAAACACACACACACACACACACACACACATAAACACACACACACACACATACACGTAAACACACACACACACACACTTTCTCTGTCTCTTCTTTCTTTCCTTCCTTTTTGTTTTCCCTCTCTCTTTCTCACACAAACACACACACACAAACACACACACACACACACACAAACACACACACCTACAAACACACACACAAATATACACATACATACATAGACACACACACACACATACACACACACAAACAAACACACACAAACACACACACA
>JAPXFY010000026.1:15813996-15818996 GCA_030674185.1 Monoplex corrugatus | reverse complement strand
GAACTTTGGGTTTAACTGAGGTGGGACCTGTGACTAATCACTATGATCCAAAATATGAAAAAAGAAAGATCAGTAGAAATTTATTTGCTGTTTATCAGTGAATATTAACCGTTTTAGCCAGGTACATTTCAAAAACACTGTCAAGTTAATGTTACAATAACAAAGAAAGTCAATGTCTGTCTAAATTATCTCATAATGATGACTCTTGTCTTTGTTGTCTGTGAGGCTCTACAGAATATTGAAGACTGCAAGAGTAAGGCATGGCCATCTTCTCTTTCTCTCTCTCTCTCTCTCTCTCTCTCTCTCTCTCTCTCTCTCTCTCTCTCTCTCTCTCTCTCTCTCTCTCTCTTCTCTCTCTCTCTCTACCCCTCTCTCTGTCTATATGTCTGTCTGTATGTATGTCTCTCTGTCCCCCCTCTCTCTCTCATATCATCAATCGTGTTATTAACATTATCTTTATTTATTTATTTGATTATTCATTAATTTATCTACTTGCTCATCTATCTATCTACATGTATCTATCTATGTATCTATGTATGTATCTATCTATCTATCTATCTATCTATCTATCTATTTTTAAGTGCTGACTGCGTACGTTTTTTGATTTCATTATAATGTTATCTTAATTTTAGTATTCAGCATGTATCTTCCTTGAGCTGTACTTGTTGCTGTAAACAAATGTCATGTGTATAGAATAGTAAGGCAAGTTTGAAAAGTGGCTTCTAGCCAATAGCTTTTACCGTTGGAAAATAAAGCATCATTGTCATTGTCATTGTCATTGTCACTGTCATTGTCTCTCTCTCTCTCTCTCTCTCTCTCTCTCTCTCTCTCTCTCTCTCTCTCTCTCTCTCTCTCTCTCTCTCCTCCCTTTCATTTTTCCAACAGTCCTTCTAGATTCCATTCAACTTTTCTCCAATCGTGTCAGTCCCGTGTGCTGTAGCTGAGCTTGCTAGTTTTCTTCCCTACAACATGTGAATACTTTTCCTTGCTCTGTCTTCCATATAATGCAAACTGTAACATTAGCTTGGACGGAGTCTAGAATTCAACACTGTTTCTTCATAATGTATCAGATAAAATACTTTGCCATGGAAGGTTAAAAACTGAGTGAAATATGATTTAACGTATCTGGCGCAGAATTATGCAATCTGCAGAGACTTTTGTACAGTACAGTTTTTGTCGATGGCGTTGTAACAGACAAACCACATCCATTTGTAAGAGCGTTGGTTGTCTGAGACAAGCAATTCACTTTTCATGTTCTGCTGCCGTTCGTCTAATGACAAAGCTTTGCCCAGGGCCCCCTTCCTCCCCCACACACAAATACGGGTAGAGTTTCTGATAGATTGAATATGCTTGCTAGCGGTATTAATGGCTACAGAAAGCGGACTCGGTTTTTTTTAAAGGGTTAAAAGCAAGACACAGGCCGGCCTGTCATATATCTTAGACATCGTTCATCGCTAATGGAGTCTGTTTGAGTCAGGGTTTTAGCACTGGCCAGATAAGGAGATGGAAAAGTATGGGGACCAGCCGCGGTGATGTAGTGGTTAATGCGACGGACTACACACCGGGAGGTTATGGGTTCGAATCCCCATCAGTGAACTATGTCATAGTGAAATTTTTCGGCTCTAACCAGCTCCCTACTCGGAGTTGGGCGTGCTATGGGCTCATTGGGAAGACTGGGACCACACAGTCGAGTCTCATCCAAGCTTCACGCAAGCGTCGTTGAGGGTGTTGGTTAAATCTGCTGATCAGCACCGCAGGTGTCTGTATCTCTCGGGCCTGGTTGACGCTTGGATATATTTTGATAGTACAACCCTGTCACGCAGTTACAATCCTGGATGGACCTTCATAGCATCGTGATTTTCATCCTCATCGACATCATCACTATCGCATTGTAAAAAAAAACTGTGCCAGCTTCTGTGGCCATTAAAGATGGCGTAGAAAATGGTACAAGAAAAAGAAAACACAGAAAAGGTGAGCACAAAGGTAACCTCCCTAAGTGCCATGATCCTGAAAAAAATGTTTTTTTTAAGTATGGGGAAGAAAAAAAAAGAGCTTTGCTTTGTCATCTGATGTGGCAGAGTGCACTTTCACCTGTTCGTTCGTTCTTTGATTTAACGTCTTTTCACTATAAGTGATATTTCACCTGTCTCCAGAGAGTGAGTCTCTGCACTGTGGAGTGTCTGTTTTGTTATCTGTTATTTCTGTTGTTGTTGTTTAAAAACCAGCGGACTGTGCAGAGCCATATCAGGGCTATAACCACCTCAAAATATACAAATCTTCAACAGACAAAAAGAAAAGAAAATGAAGTACACATATCAAGGCATTGACGCACATAATCTAAGAACATGCCCCTGGCGTTGACCACTCCGTTCAATTTATCGCTCAGGGGATTTAAAAGCCACACCTAAATACACATTTAAGCATACTTAACGACACCAAAACATACATAATAACGGGCATGAATTGCCCAAAATTGCTACCGCATAACTCACCTCCCTACAGCCAAAAATGCACTTGATACATGTACTCAATTACCAATCCTAAGAGAAAGTACAGAAGACTTTATCGAACACATACAGGTGAATGGACCAGCAAGGCAGAAAATAATAAGAGGAAATGACAGAAAGCAAAGGAGGAAGAAAGAAACAAAGAAAGTGACAGAAAAGAGGAAATTTCTACCACAGAATTTCCAGAAGGTGGCGATACTATTTATACTGAAAGAGCCCCCAGCATCCCCACGGGGGGAATTTTGTTATCTGTGTTATACTCTACAAATCTTTGCCCTTCTAAGCCAACGCCGATCTCCTGACTTGGCCATGTGCGTCGAATGGAGGATGGACGCATACCGAAAGACGTTCTCCACGGCGAACTGGCAAACCGGAAGCGAACTCCAGGACGCCCACAGCTACGCTTTGCAGACACATGCAAAGGGGACCTTAGAAGCTCAGGGATTGACCCAGGCTCTTGGGAGACTCTGGCGGAAGACAGGGCAGCGTGGAGGACAGCCGTTCGGCAAGGCGTTGTGAATGCGGAGAGGAGGAGAGCAGAAAGCGCAGATGAGAAAAGGGCTCTTCGCAAGCAACGTTGCAGAAACCAGACAACAGCGACTCAATTTGTATGTGGCAGATGTGACAGAGATTGCCACTCAAGAATAGGCCTGCACAGCCACAGCAGAAAGTGCACGTCATGACCACAACGCCTCCTGGTGCAGACAATCATCTCCTGAGATGTAAAGAGGCCGACGACGACTCTACAGACATGGAGTGGAGTTATTTGTGTGTGTAGCTGAGATCACAACAGGCAACATCGAGCAAGACCCTGAAAGCAGTGGGAAGGATAGGACGTTTACTGACTGAATCAATCGATACTTGTGGCTAAAACAAACAATCTCGCAAGTCCATTTGGAAACATGTTCATGGTCGGTCATATAAATATCTCGTAACGAACATTTTTGGTCCACTCTCCCTCACACACACACACACACACACACACACACACACACACACACACACACACACCACACACACATACACACACACACGCACACACACACGCACACACACACACACACACAATACACACATACACACACACACACACACACACACACGCACACACACACACACACACACAAATACACACATCACACTTATTACTACTACAAACACGCACTCACACAAACGCACAAACGCAGACACGCAGACACAGACACAGAGAGACACAGACACACACACAAACACACAAACACACACATCACACATATTACCACAGACACGCACTCACACATACGCACGCACACAGACACAGAAAGACAGAGACACACACACACACACACACACACACACACACACACACATACACACACAAACACACACACATCACACATATTACCACACGCACGCACTCACACAAACACACGCACACAGACACACACACACACACACACACACACACACACACACACACACACACACACACACACACACACCGTCTAATATCACTCATAGTGAAAAGACGTTAAATCAAAGAACGAACACACACACACACACACACACACACACACACATCACACATATTCCACACACATGCACTCACACAAACGCTCGCACACAGACACACACACACAGACACACACACACAGACACAGACACAGACACAAACACACACACATACACACACATACACACATACACACACACACACACACACACACAAACACACATCACACAGATTTCACACACACACAACACACACACACACACACACACACACAACACAATTGATTTTCTCAGACAGAAATACGTGAGAATAGGAATGTTTTCGCTGACCAATCCATCGCATGACTTTTTGTTCTGTTGATCCTATGCCTACATCTTCCCGATCCTCATCGCGCCAATAATCCTAACTTCATATACTTCAAAGTCCCGGTCCCAAGAAACCCATGATAGCCAGTGATGACCAAATGCCAGAGTCACGGACCATAGGAGACTGCACCTCTGCCACGTTATTTCAACCGAGTTCAACGGTGCCTGTTCTTGATAAAGACACTACCCATTAAGACCCCTACTGATAACAATAATCACTAACTGGAACCAGAAGAAGAAAAAAACAGGAAAAAAGAATCAGAACACGTATTTAATATAACCAGACAGGACAGGCGCAAATTTTCGGCCAACTGGCCGTTGTCAAGTGTAGACAGTTTGGTTCAGGCCGCAAACTCTCTACGCTTGACAAAGGCCAGTTGGCCGAAAATTTGCGCCTGTCTTGTCTGGTTGTGTTAAATACGTATTCTGATTCTTTTTTCCTGTTTTTTTTTTGGTTCCTGTTTGCTTGAACTCGGGGAGTCACACTTATTTTGGATTTAATAATCACTTAGTTACAAAGTCAGACTAAGTGAGCGACCCCTACCTCTTGCCCCCCCCCCCCCAACCCCCAACGACTTTCCAACGACTGCATGGATCAGAGACACATGAAACTAGGGACACTCTGATATCAGGATG
>JAPXFY010000026.1:15796496-15803996 GCA_030674185.1 Monoplex corrugatus | reverse complement strand
TGAGTGAAATATGATTTATCCTATTTGGCCCAGAACGGTGCAGTCTGCGGGGACTTCTGTCCAGTTTAATCGACAGCATTGTTACCGACAAACCATGTCCATTTGTAAAGAGCGTGCTTGTCTGAGACAAGCAATTCACTTTTCATGTTCTGCTGCCGTTGGTCTAATGACAAAGCCTTGCCCAGGGTCCCCCTCCCCTCCCCTCCCCTCCCGCCCTCCACCCCCACCCCCCAAACTACGGGGACAATTTCCCACAGATTGAATTTTCTTGCCGGGTGATATTAATGGCTACGGAAACCCGACACGGTTTTTGAGGGGTTATAAAGCAAAACACAGGCTGGTCTGTCATATATCTTAGACATCGTTCATCGCTAATGGAGTCGGCTTGAAAAGTTTGTTTTTTTTTTTTTTTTTTTCTTTTTTTTTTTTTCTTTTTTTTTTTTTTTTTTTTTTTTTTTTTTTTTTTTAAAGCACAGGCCACATAAAGGGACAGAAAGAGAGAAGTTGTTGGGGAGATGGAAGGGGGAACAACTTTACCATCATCTGATGTGGCGGAGTGCACTTTTAGCTGCTTTTGAGAGTGACTCTGTGGGCTGTGGAGTGTTCTTCTGTTATCTCTTTTGTGTTCTGAGAAAAAAAAAACCACACACCCAAAAAACAGGGATTTATTGTGTGCAGTAGAGAGCATGACGAAACGAAATCTAGAAGAGGAAACTGTTAACAGAGGACTTTTACTGATTTATTCATACTGTAACTACCAATAATCTCACACGTCCACCTACAAACACTCTCATGATCAACCATATACTATTCATGAATGTTTTCACCATTAAGCTTGCTTTTTAAACACCAACACGGAGCTATGCATTGAGAGGTAAACAATTAGCGAAAATGCGAGTACCAATTATGTAATTTAGTTATCATTTAAACGACTGCCTGTGTGTCATCATTTACGTGTTTTTTTTCTTTATATTTCTAATGTTCCTTCATATTAATATAATATATATATATATATATATATATATATATATATATATATATCACATGTCTGTATCCAAGTTGTTCACCACAAACGGTGATCATACTCAGGCAATATAGTGAAGTCTAAAACACCTATCATGTTGTATCATTTCAACGTAAAATGCTCTCTTTTACTCTGTGCCTGCATGTGTATATGTGTGTGTGTGTGTGTGTGTGTGTGTGTGTGTGTGTGTGTGTGTGTGTGTGTGTGTGTGCGCGCGCGCGTGCGTGTGTGTGTGTGTGTTTGTGTGCGTGTGTGTGTGTGTGTGTGTTTGTGTGTGTGTGTGTGTGTTTGTGTGTGTGTGTGTGTGTGTGTGTGTGTGTGTGTGTGTGTGTGTGTGTGTGTGTGTGTGTGCGTATATGCGTGCATGCCTATATGCACACACCTATCTGCAAATGTGCATTTCGCCCACCTTCTTCAAAGACACACTCCATTGATGTAATTCAACGTAAAGCTCAGTGCATTGAATTCAAATACAAAAAAGTATTTTGATAACTTGAAACATTAACACAAACTTTAAAATTGAAGTTCAGACTTCAAAGAGAAGAACATTAAACATATGACAAACAGATCACTTACGTCAAGAGTATAATTATGGTAATTGGCTCTACAAACAATAGTAAGATCACTTACGTCAAGAGTATAATTATGGTAATTGGCTCTATAAACAATAGTAAGATCACTTACGTTAAGAGTATAATTATGATAATTGGCTCTACAAACAACAGATCACTTACGTCAAGAGTATAATTATGGTAATTGGCTCCACAAACCATAGTAAGATCACTTACGTTAAGAGTATAATTATGGTAATTGGTTCCACAAACCATAGTAAGATCACTTACGTTAAGAGTATAATTATGATAATTGGCTCTACAAACAATAGTAAGATCACTTACGTTAAGAGTATAATTATGGTAATTGGCTCCACAAACAATAGTAAGATCACTTACGTCAAGAGTATAATTATGGTAATTGGCTCCACAAACAATAGTAAGATCACTTACGTTTAAGAGTATAATTATGGTAATTGGCTCTACAAACAATAGTAAGATCACTTACGTTAAGAGTATAATTATGGTAATTGGCTCCACAAACAATAGTAAGACCCCTTACGTTTAAGAGTATAATTATGGTAATTGGCTCTACAAACAATAGCAACACTGGACAGTTCTGTTAGATTGAAAGATGATTACAAATAGAGGAAGTTAAAAAAAAAATTAAATATTCGATCTGAAAAGAAAATGGCTTCAAAATGTGAGCAGGTGGATTACGTGTATTTGTGGCTCAAAAAGACAAACACAGAACACTGATTGGTAGGAAGTCTGATACACAGAAAGATAGTGATGAAACAATACACAGAAAGATTGTGATGAAACAACACTGACTGACAGGAATGTTTATACACAGAAAGACTGTGATGAAACAATACACACAAAGATTGTGATGAAACAGTACACAGAAAGACTGTGATGAAACAGTACACAGAAAGACTGTGATGAAACAATACACACAAAGATTGTGATGAAACAATACATAGAAAGATTGTGATGAAACAGTACACAGAAAGATTGTGATGAAACAATACACAGAAAGACTGTTATGAAACAATACACAGAAAGACTGTGATGAAACAATACACAGAAAGATTGTAATGAAACAATACACAGAAAGACTGTGATGAAACAATACACAGAAAGATTGTAATGAAACAATACACAGGAAGATTGTGATGAAACAGTACACAGAAAGATTGTGATGAAACAATACATACAAAGATTGTGATGAAACAATACACAGGAAGATTGTGATGAAACAGTACACAGAAAGATTGTGATGAAACAATACACACAAAGATTGTGATGAAACAATACACAGGAAGATTGTGATGAAACAGTACACAGAAAGATTGTGATGAAACAGTACACAGAAAGATTGTGATGAAACAGTACACAGAAAGATTGTGATGAAACAATACACAGAAAGATTGTGATGAAACAATGCACAGAAAGATTGTGATGAAACAATACACAGAAAGATTGTGATGAAACAATACACAGAAAGATTGTGATGAAACAATACACAGAAAGATTGTGATGAAACAATGCACAGAAAGGTTGTGATGAAACAATACCCAGAAAGATTGTGATGAAACAATACACAGAAAGATTGTGATGAAACAATACACAGAAAGATTGTGATGAAACAATACACAGAAAGATTGTGATGAAACAATACACAGAAAGACTGTGATGAAACAATGCACAGAAAGGTTGTGATGAAACAATACTGACTGATAGGAACGTTAATGCACAGAAAGATTGTGATGAAACAACACACAGAAAGACTGTGATGAAACAGTACACAGAAAGATTGTGATGAAACAATACACAGAAAGATTGTGATGAAACAATACACAGAAAGACTGTGATGAAACAATACACAGAAAGATTGTGATGAAACAGTACACAGAAAGATTGTGATGAAACAACACAGAGAAAGGTTGTGATGAAACAATACACAGAAAGATTGTGATGAAACAACACACAGAAAGATTGTGATGAAACAATACACAGAAAGACTGTGATGAAACAACACAGAGAAAGATTGTGATGAAACAATACACAGAAAGATTGTGATGAAACAGTACACAGAAAGACTGTGATGAAACAATACACAGAAATATTGTGATGAAACAATACACAGAAATATTGTGATGAAACAATGCACAGAAAGGTTGTGATGAAACAATACTGACCGATAGGAACGTTAATACACAGAAAGACTGTGATGAAACAACACACAGAAAGATTGTGATGAAACAACATTGACTGACAGGATTGTTAATACACAGAAAGACTGTGATGAAACAATACACAGAAAGACTGTGATGAAACAATACATAGAAAGACTGTGATGAAACAATACACAGAAAGACTGTGATGAAACAGTACACAGAAAGATTGTGATGAAACAATACACAGAAAGACTGTGATGAAACAATACACAGAAAGACTATGATGAAACAATACACAGAAAGATTGTGATGAAACAACACACAGAAAGACTGTGATGAAACAACACACAGAAAGACTGTGATGAAACAATACACAGAAAGATTGTGATGAAACAATACACAGAAAGATTGTGATGAAACAACACACAGAAAGATTGTGATGAAACAATACACAGAAAAATTGTGATGAAACAATACTGACCGATAGGAATGTTAATACACAGAAAGATTGTGATGAAACAATACACAGAAAGATTGTGATGAAACAATACACAGAAAGATTGTGATGAAACAATACACAGAAAGACTGTGATGAAACAATACACAGAAAGACTGTGATGAAACAATACACAGGAAGACTGTGATGAAACAGTACACAGAAAGATTGTGATGAAACAATACACAGAAAGATTGTGATGAAACAATACACAGAAAGATTGTGATGAAACAATACACAGAAAGATTGTGATGAAACAATACACAGAAAGATTGTGATGAAACAATGCACAGAAAGATTGTGATGAAACAATACACAGAAAGATTGTGATGAAACAACACACAGAAAGATTGTGATGAAGCAATACACAGAAAGATTGTGATGAAACAATACACAGAAAGATTGTGATGAAACAATGCACAGAAAGATTGTGATGAAACAATACACAGAAAGATTGTGATGAAACAACACACAGAAAGATTGTGATGAAACAATACACAGAAATATTGTGATGAAACAATACACAGAAAGATTGTGATGAAACAATACACACAAAGATTGTGATGAAAGAACGCTGACTGACAGGAATGTTTATACACAGAAAGATTGTGATGAAACAATACATAGGCAGATTGTGATGAAACAATACATAGAAAGATTGTGATGAAACAATACTGACCGGTTAGAATGTTAATACACAGAACGATTGTGATGAAACAATAGTGACTGGTAGGAATTTTAATACATAGAAAGACTGTGATGAAACAATACACAGAAAAAATTGTGATGAAACAACACTGACTGATAGAAATGTTAATACACAGAAAGATTGTGTTGAAACAATACTGACTCACTGGAATTTTAATGCACAAAAAGATCGTGATGAAACAATACTGGTTGGTAGGAGTTTTCATACACAGAAAGATTGTGATGAAACAATAATCTAAGATTGAGTTAAAAAATGAAAAGGGGAGAGTAAAACCAATATTCCAGATAAAAGCCACGTCATGAACGATGTCTGTTATATGGGGGTGAACTCAGAGTCAAAGGACACTTCACGTGGACAGAGGGGCAGTTAAAGGCCAGAGGTCTTCTTATCTTGACCGTGTTGCTTTGAGAGAAACAGAGAGAGACAGACAGACAGACAGAGAGACAGACTGATAGATAGAGAGAGAGAGAGACAGAGAGAGAGACAGACTGATATAGAGAGAGAGACAGAGAGAGAGAATTTCATCCTGTCTGCATGATGAATCTCTCTCTTCTCTCTCTCTCTCTCTCTCTCTCTCTCTCTCTCTCTCTCTCTCTCTCTCTCTCTCTCTCTCCCGGGCTCTCTCTCTCCCTCCCTCCGTCTCTCTGTCTGTCTTTCTGTCTCTCTCTCTGTCTCTGTCTCTCTTTGTGTCTCTCTCTCTGTCTGTCTCTCTCTCTCTCTCTCTCTCTCTCTCTGTCTGTCTGTCTCTCTGTCTTTGTCTCTCTCTCTCTCTCTCTCTCTCTCTCTGTGTCTCTCTCTCTCTCTCTCTCTCTCTGTCTCTCTCTCTCTCTCTCTCTCTTCCCCTCCAGACGCACACATGCTTTTTTTCCTATTTTCTATGACACCTTAATGGCCACAGAATCTGGTGCAGTTTTTACAACCCAATGATGACGATGATGACGATGAGGATGATAATCATGATGTATGGAGTTCCAGCTAGATTTGAGACTGCGTGACAGGGCTGTACTGTACGCTTACTATCATGGTATATTCTGGCCTGAGAGATACTGACACCTGCGGCGTTGGTCAGGAGATTTGAGCAACACCCTCAATGACGTATCCTTGAAATGGACGAGACTCGACTGTGTGGTCCCAGTCTTCCCATGGAGCCAGTTGCCCATAGCACACTGGATAGGAGCCGGATAAAGCCGAAATATCCCACAATAATTTTGGAAGGAACTGATGGAAACTCGAACCGACATCCTTCCAGTCGGTAGTCCGTTGCGGTACACACACACACACACACATATATATATATATATATATATATATATATATATATATATATATATATATATATATATATATACAGGATTGGAGCACCTGGTCACAACGGGAAAGCTGGAGGGAAAGAGAGCACCAGGTAGACCCAGGGAGAGAATGCTGGACGGACTTGCAGAGTGGCTGGGGATGAGGAGGGTGGGGGAAATGCTAGGAGCAACGAGAATTAGAGATGGTTGGAAGTCCATGGTCACCAACGCCATGCGGCAGGGCACCTGATGATGATGATGATATATATATATATATATATTAATTTTGTTTTCGTGTGATTCTTGGTTACACGCTTGTTTGATTTATTTGAAATTCACACAGAAAAACTATTCAGTCCATTACCAGGTAGTCTAAATCTGGTTTTAACGAATTGTAGGAACCAGAAATATCCGAAAATAAATCACAACGCGTCCCTGATATAACAAGACAACACAAGACAAAACAGGGGCACAGTTTTGCCAACCGGCCTTTCTCAAGCATAAACAAATGATAAAGAATAAATGTGACCCCCCCACCACGAAATCAGTCTTAACTAGCAATTTGGGCATTTTGAGATATACATGTCACTGGAAAGTGTACATTCTGTTGATTATTTTGGTACTTGAATAAAGCTTGTACTCAAAAACATGTAGAAGTTATGTATGTTTAATGTCATTAAGTTGTGTGACGGGCATTTTGAGAAAACGGCCTGTAAAGTTTTTGTGTGCTCTCCTACACATTTTCCTTAAATTTCTATATTTGGTGGCTTTGACCCAGTTTGTTTCTAATTTTCTCTGTCATTATCTGAAAGGTGAACCATAGAGCTTTCCATCAGTATGTTACATGTGCGGGTACTGTACAGATTACGGTTCATAATAAGAGACAAAAATAGGTACTTTTGGTAGGAAATTGCGTTCTTTCTGCTGCGATCAGTGCATTACAATACCGATTTAAATTGATTAATAATATTTTTTCAAGAAAAAAATTTCTGTGGGGGATAGATTATAGTCTACAGAAATCAATTTTGAGAAAAAGTCAAAACATCCCAGATAGACCCTCAGTCACCTTTTCAGCTCCTAGTGCTGTTCGACTGACTGCGAGTTAAGACTGATTTCGTGGTCGGAGGTCACAAATGCACAAAACTAAAAAATATATACGTTATCTTCCATTAGGCCTACAGTAATTTCAACAGAGCTGAAATACAGACTCAAGACGAAAATGAAGATCGGTGATAAACGTAACATAAT
>JAPXFY010000026.1:15775153-15777653 GCA_030674185.1 Monoplex corrugatus | reverse complement strand
AGTCGGTAGTCCGTTGCGGTACACACACACACACACACACACACACACACACACACACACACACACACACACACACACACACACACACACACACACACACACACACACACACACACACACACACTCACATACACCCAGTAAATCTTCCCACTTTCAAACTGGGAGATACTCTTCTTCAGTTTAATGAGTCAATTAAATTCTTAGGAGTTTTTCTTACGGAAAAATTATCTTGGAATCAGCATATTGAATACTTATTAACCAAAGCTCAAAAAAGTTTAAATTTCTTAAAAATAGTTCGCAAACAGGCATGGGGTCAAGATTCATCAACACTTGTTCATCTTTGTAAATCGCTTGTTAGATCTAAATTAACCTATGCCCAAGAAATCTTCTTCAGTGCACCGAAACACTTAATGAAAAAACTGCAGAGCATAGATTGTAAAGGTTTCAAACTTGCACTGGGTCTTCCAATGCATGCTTCCTGTCTTCGCACATATACTGAAATCAAACTGTTGCCACTTGATGAGCAAAGGAAAGTCGCTTCTACTAAATTTTTGTTAAGACAACACCACTGTAGAAAACATCTCTGAAACAGAAATTAAACTGAGATCAGATATCGACTTTCCAAAAAGAGCTAAATCAATATCTTCACAGGTCACTCTTGCAACATACACATCTGACGTCATGAAAGGTTCAGGAATTGATCTACACGTAGATCCTGTATCTATAAGACCTTCCTTTTCGCCAGTACCCAGTTGGGAACTCCAAAGAGCACAATTTGACGTACATCACACTAACTTAAAAAAAGGAGACAATGTAAACTTACTGGCAAGTCAGGTTAAATGTCATATAGACGACTTATATTCCGATCATTTGAAAATTTACACTGATGGATCAGTAATTGAAAGAAAAGCAGGCTCAGCGTTTTTAATACCTGCTCTCAAAATTGAAAAATCTTTCTACATAGGACTTGATAAATCTATCTTTACAGCTGAACTTTTTGCAATATTAATGGCTTTAAACTTTATGATAAGTTTTCCTAGGACAATTTTTCAAACACTTTTTTGCGTGGATTCAAAATCAGTACTTCAGGCTCTTGAATTATCAAAATTACAAACAAGATCAGAAATGATTCTGGAAATTAGTCACTTGATTCATAATTTATCTTTAAGAGGCACTGATATTACTTTCTGCTGGATACCTTCTCATAGTTCTTTTCGTTATAATGATAAAGTTGACAGGGCTGCCAAATACTTAAGCAGCTTCATGCCAGCAGAATTATACAATCCCTTATGTATAGATGGAAACTTGATGCATTCAAAACAAAATACACCAAGAACATAGTATGTCTGTGTGGAAAGAAGATAACACATAGTCATATTCTTTCTTGCGTTAAGGTAAAACGACATATTCCAACACTATCTATGAGTACAGTTTCTGATATATTTGCCTCATCATCATTACTGTATGAATTTTTTGTTAGCCTGTCAAAAAGTCCTATAGCGAATTACCTTTAAAATGTTATTTCACTTGTTCACTGTTATGGTTAGTCAATTATTAGTTTTATTTTTTTCTTCGTTTCTTCCAGATATTTATCAATTTTGTTTGTTAGTTTGTTTAAATCGTTAACTATGGTAACATTATTTGTTAGTTTTACCTTCCCCTCTTCAAAACAGTTGTTTTCTGGATCATCTTTTCTCAAGTTCAAAATTGACAATTTTCAAATATTCTCTTCACTCCTCTTATCACCCCCCCCCCCCCCCCCTTTTTTTTTTTTTTTTTTTTTTTTTTTGTTGTTGTCTAAAATCACTTTAGTGAATAGACATTAAATCAAAGACCACCACTCACATACACACACACACATATATATATATATATATACAGGATTGGAGCACCTGGTCACAACGGGAAAGCTGGAGGGAAAGAGAGCACCAGGTAGACCCAGGGAGAGAATGCTGGACGGACTTGCAGAGTTGCTGGGGATGAGGAGGGTGGGGGAAATGCTAGGAGCAACGAGAATTAGAGGTGGTTGGAAGTCCATGGTCACCAACGCCATGCGGCAGGGCACCTGATGATGATGATGATGATATATATATATATATATTAATTTTGTTTTCGTGTGATTCTCGATTACACGCTTGTTTGATTTCTTTGAAATTCACACAGAAAAACTATACAGTCCATTACCAGGTAGTCTAAATCTGGTTTTAACGAATTGTAGGAACCAGAAATATCCGAAAATAAATCACAACGCGTCCCTGATATAACAAGACAACACAAGACAAAACAGGGGCACAGTTTTGCCAACCGGCCTTTCTCAAGCATAAACAAATGATAAAGAATAAATGTGACCTCCCCTCACCACGAAATCAGTCTTAACTAGCAATTTGGGCATTTTGAGATATACATGTCACTGGAAAGTGTACATTCTGCTGATTATTTTGGTACTTGAATAAAGCTTGTACTAAAAAACATGTAGAAGTTATGTATGTTTAATGTCATT
>JAPXFY010000026.1:15742653-15755153 GCA_030674185.1 Monoplex corrugatus | reverse complement strand
CGACGATAAAACTGGACAGAAATACCCCCACCAGACCCTACTACAATCCCAAGCCAAATACTATAAATCATATTTCACTGAGCTTCTCCATTCCCAGCAAAGTTTCCTCTCAAACATGGGCAAGTGGCGTTAAAATCCCAGGCTCCTCCACAAATATTTTTTTTTGCAATTTGCACTGTGTAGCAGAAGAAGAAGAAGAAAAAGCGAGCAAAATTATTCAAATGTTGGTTAAAAAAAAAACAAGCAAACGGAAACAGAAAAAGCAAGGAAGCGGCAAAATTATTCAAATGACGCTGGTTCAAAAACAACAACAAAAAGCAAGGAAGCGAGTAAAATTATTGAAATGTTGTTGGTTAAAAAACAAACAAATAAGCAAGAACAGTTTCGATTCACTGGCTTCACATGGTTAGAGATAAATTTAATGGAGAGTGGCAAGAGCGTTGGCGGGTATAACAAGAAAAAAAATTGAAAAGAAAAAGAAAAAAAATGATAGAAACAGCAGCAGTAACAGTAACGAACTAAAAAGAACAAAAAGCGAAGAAAGAAAAAGGAAAAAAAAAAAAAAAAAAAAAACAAAAAAAAAACGAAAAAAAAACCGACCACCAAACAAACAAACACACAAACAAAAAAGACGATGAAGTCAAACTATCATTTCGATGCGAACAATGACGACTTGGAAAATAGAGAACTTTCTCAATCCTGATTTTTCAGCTCATGGAAGAAATTCAAGCAAATTTAGGTCTTGGGCTTCGAGTTACATCTGGTCATTCTGCGAGTCTCAAAAAACATTTAAATACGTGGGCAAATGGAGTGCGTTGATAACCTTTTGTTAATTTTTTTCTTTTTCTCCTTTACTTTTTCATCTGTTTTCTTTTCTTTCTCTTTTTATCCTACTTTTCATAGCAAAATGAAAAGAAAAACCAAAACGAAAAACAAAACAACCCCAAAGCAAACCAAACAAACAAACAAACAAACTCAAACAAACAACAACAAAAAGAAATACAAAGTAAAAACAACAAGGTTATATAGATATTTTATGATTCTTTTGTGAACTGCTTATCTCCCTTCAGTTAGCATACGCCGCAGTCCAAACACGCTCTGCATGGAAGACACATCCACTTCATTGGTATCTGGTATTCTGCCACAATCCACCCTTTGCCAGGACACAGTACTAAAACTTGTGTAAACAGATTCTCTGTCATCTCTCTCTCTTTCTCTCTCTCTGTCTCTCTCTCTCTCTGTCTCTCTCTGTCTCTCTCTCTGTCTCTCTCTCTCTCTGTCTCTCTCTTTCTCTCTCTCTCTCTCTCTCTATCTCTCTCTCTCCCCCTTTCCCTCTCGATGAAATCCGTTCAAGGTTTATCCCTCAAAAATATTGTCGATGCCCAAACATGTTTAAACTGTGTTTGTTAATGTGTTCAGCTCGTTTCGATTATATTAATCATTTTGGTTTGTTCCTGCTTAAAGCAGCTAAAATCAGGGAAATTGCTTTACCATAATGTAGAGTTCATTTTGTTGTTGATTGTTAATCCTGTATAATATGCAATCTGATTATTTCATTATACTTTACAATTTACAACAACAACAATTTTACAATATTTTATTTATATAGCGCAAAATCTTGATAAAATCAAATCTACGCACACACACACACACGCGCACACGGCTATAAATGGGGAGAAAGAATAAAAGTAATGGAAAATTATAGAGAGCATATTATATACAATTATATACTCCTAATCATAATTTAAGGGCCACTTCTTCCTTCCTCTCTAATTTTAAGTTGAAATAATTGACAATGTTTAGAATTGATTCTATGTTTTATTTCATCATTTCCACACCTGTTTTGGAAAAAGAAATTAGCACAATGACCCATTAGTGAACAGCACATGCATTTAAAGGAACATCCCCCCTTTTCAAAAACAGAAAGTGTCAGATTTGGCCAATCTGTTTTCAATATCGCGTGTGTCCGCCCCGAGCCTGGATGCATGCTTCACAGCGCCGATGCATCGACCCCACAAGGGTACGGAGTGTGTCCTGAGGGATGGCCGCCCACTCGATCTGCAGGATGTCGACCAGCCTGGCCAGGGTGCCCGGTGGGGGGTGGTTGTCCCTGATGCGCCTCCCGAGCACATCCCAGAGGTGTTCAATTGGGTTCAGGTCAGGTGAGCACGCTGGCCAGGCCATACGGACGACTTCATGCTGCTCCAGGAAGTCGGTCACAAGGCGTGCTCGATGCGCAGGTGCATTGTCGTCCTGGAAGATGGCGCCTTGACCAAGGTCCACAAGCGCAGGCAGTGCCACGGCCGCCAGAACCTCGTCCCGGTACCGGACCCCGTTCAGGATGCCGTCAATGGGGAGCAGGGGGGTCCGGGTACCACGGCTCATGCCACCCCACACCATCACCGACCCGCCGCCGTACCGGTTATGATCTTGGACAGTGGCGTCAGCGAACCTCTCCCCTTGACGTCGCCACACCCGAGCCCGGCCATCGTTAAAGGTCAGGGTGAACCTGGACTCATCCGAAAACAAGACCCGGGCCCACTGTTGCCTTGTCCAGGTCACGTGCTCCCTGGCCCAGGTCATGCGGCGCACTCTGTTGACCCGTGACAGCACGGGTCGGACGGCCGGTCTCCGTGACCTCAAGTTTGCCTCATGTAGCCGTCTTCTCACCGTGCTGCAGCTGATGTTAGCACCTGTTGCGTCCCTCAGCTGACCCCTCAAGGTCACCGCAGTGGATGCCCTTTCCCTCAGGACGGAGAGGGCAAGGTAGCGGTCTTGCTGTCTTGTCGTTACTCTGGGTCGACCCGTGTGACGCCTTTCCTGGACTGCTCCAGTCTCATTGAAGCGCTCCAGCAGTCTCTGGATTGTGGAATGCGACACTTCAAGTCGTCTAGCAACTTCCCGCTGCGCTAGGCCTTCATCAAGCAGAGCGAGGGCTCTCCCCCGCTGCTCATCCGTCATCCGTCGTCTTGCAAGCATGGTTAAAACGAACCAAGAACGGGTCCTTTTTATCCTCGTCTGCGGGCAACTTTGGCTGGAGTAGTGTTCAAAAAGGGCTTGCCTTGCACGTGCAAAGCGAATTTTGTCGCTACCTTGCCTGCGTCGTCAGAGAGACCCTGCTGAAGATTCGACAATTTCGTGTGGAAATTGTCTTCCTTGGGCCGCCCATTGCAAATCGGCAAATCCCCAAACACGTGCCAAAAGGAAACTGCAATGTTGTCTGAGCTCTTATCCATTCAGTTACGGCAACGAATTGGAGAAAAGAGTAAGAGAAAATAGGTTATTTCTCCTTTCAAAAATTGACTCAAAAACGTTCCTGGCCCTTCAATAATGACGTGTAGTATATATTACAATGTGATTCCCCTCCGAGTGGAGACAGGCTGCAGAGGGGATTGAGTGAGGTCAGGATTTTATGCAGAGGAGAAAAGGTGAGTTTTGAGAGCGGACTTGAAGGAGACAAAAGTAGGTTGCTGACGGACTGAGAGAGGAAGTTTGTTCCAGGAAAGTGGACCAGAAACAGAGAAGGCTCGTGGACCATAGGTATTGAGCTTAGTGCGTGGAAAGCGAAAAGTCAGAGGATCGGAGGCAGAGCGGAGGGTACGTGAGGGAACACAGATCTCAAGCAGGCTTGACAGGTAATTGGGGGCTGCGTTATTGAGGCTTTTGTAGCATATGGTGTCTAGTTTGTACTGTATGCGCTTTGATACAGGGAGCCAGTGAAGTTGTGCCAGGAGAGGAGATATGTGGTCAGCTTTTTTCTTTTTGAGTACAAGGCGTGCAGCATTGTTTTGAATGCGCTGTAGGATGTGAATGGTGGAGGCAGAAAGACCAGACAGGGAGTGAATTGCACCCCTTCAGTAGGGGCTATGGCCTTTCTTGAATAAAAAGTCTGAAGTCTGAAGTCTGAAGTCCGAAGTCTCTCTCTCTCTCTCTGTCTCTCTCTGTGTGTTTCTGTCTCTGTCTATCTCTCAATCTATCTATCTATCTATCTATCTATCTATCTATCTGTCTATCTATCTATCTATCTATCTGTCCTTCCCTCTCAAAACAGATATCAACCAACAAATAAATACTAAAGTTTGTATTCTGTGTAATTTGAAATGTGTACAATTATGAGCTTGATATAAGTATGCAATTGTTACAGGTTTGTATTTTGTGTCGTTAACATGGGACTTGCATATCACGCAAGTACGCGATTTATGCTTGATATCAACAGCACTTTTTTTTTTCATAAGCACAATATCATACCGTTTTATAACCAATTGCGCGAAATCTTCTGTTACGATAATCCACACGCAGCACTATCTTAAAACAGTTATCACAACGTGCACACCATACACATATAATTTGTGTTCTTTCACAAAAAACAGGCCCTGTTGATTAATTACCTCAAAAATATTGTACATTGAACACCTTCATATGGTATACCTTGCAGTATCCAACTACGACACTATACCTCAATGAACATTGTCTTTAACCTTCTCTGATGCAGTATGGCAGCCACAGACGTAATGGTTATTTCCCCTGATGAACTGCCGACCCACATTTTGCAAGCATTACAAACGACAAACATAAGGAATAAACTGGAACTTCAATCAGGAAAACAGTTTTGACAGCTGACAAAAGAGTTCTCATTAGCAGGGAGACGACTCTGTCTTTAATCAGCAACACTTGTTATTGTTAAGCTGTGTGATTTCTTACTGAAAGGCAGTGACGAAAATACTGTACAGATGAAAAACAACAACAACCAACAACAACAAACAACAAAACAACAACAACAACAACAACAACAACAAACAACAACAACAACAAACAAAACAAAACAAACAAACAAACACCACCACGAGATCTGTTCCGTTGATTTCACTTCAAAGTTTGCTGAGATCTTGGCAATGAATTGGTCAGCGTTAGACCTTACTTAACGCCATACCACTTTCAGTTTCAGTCCATATGCACTAACGTCACAGGTTGCCATGTGATGAAGAAGATCCAGAATGATCACGGCACAAGCCTTAAGCCTGCACATAAATCCACGAGCTGGCCCGATCCTGAGGTTCTACCTAGATAGTTCCATAACCCTGGGGTCATAGGGGAGTGAGGTGGTAGACCTCAACTTTTCCCAGGCCCAGCACCACGAGGGCGGCGTCCATCCCCATGCCAGCGACAATGGACGTCACAGCAGTTCCTGAATTTGTAATTAAACCTGAGCTGGAGTTTATTGTATCACTGTGTACAGTTAGTCTACACCCAGACACGTTGTTTTTTCCTGTGTTATTACTGCCAGGTACATGTCATTACATTCATAATTCATCATCATCATCAGGTGCCCTGCCGCATGGCGTTGGCGACCATGGATTTCCAACCATCTCTATCTCTCGTTGCCCCTAGCATCTCCCCCACCCTCCTCATCCCCAGCTACCCTGCAAGTCCGTCCAGCATTCTTTCCCCGGGTCCACCCGGTGCTCTCTTTCCCTCCAGCTTTCCCGTTGTGACCAGGTGCTCCAATCCCCCTTCCTCATAAAATGGCCTATAAATGTTGCCTGTCTTTTCCTAATCTTCCTTATGAGTGATCTACTTGTGTCGGGCCTCCATCAAGACTGTCTCGTTTGTTTTCTTTGCTGTCCATGGAACTCTCAACATTCTTCTGAGAAACCACATCTCGGCTGCCTCAATCTTGCTCTGGCTTTGCTTGCTGACTGTCCACGCCTCGCATCCGTACAACAGTATTGGTTCTGTAATTATAACATTCAAGGATCTCTTTCTGATGTTAATTGATAGGTATTTGTTGGTATGAATGTTTGTCATCTTCTTGAATGCTGTCCTGGCTTGGCCGATTCCGCCAGCTATCTCCGATGTGCATCTGCCGTCATTGACCGTTCACATTCATAATTACTCTCTCTAAACATCCAACACTGCAGACGACTGCCATTTGATTCGTTCATTACAGTGATCGTTTTCCCTAACCCATGTGTCCAAGGGTTAGTCACATCTAATTCTCATGTTTGTTGCTAATATATTCTTTCCCTTTCGATCAAAAACAAAGATGGAAATTATGGTAAACACCAGTCTCCTGAATAATGTCTCTTCTATGAATAGATTGCAGTTCTGGTTGAAATTACACACAAATATTTGGGCAATTAAAGGCCTCCGTTGCATGCTCTTGTCTTTCTTTCTTCATTGGAGTAACGTCTTTGTTTTTTTTCACGTACACACACAGGTGATGGTTTCATTCATTTCTCTCCTAAACAGGCCACAGATTAGCAGTCAAGTTATAACAACATAGACACAAGAAGATCATTTGTCTTCTAAACAGGCCACACAAGAGGATAAGGAAATGACAAGCAACATTTATGGGACGTATTATGAGAAAAGGGGAATTAGAACACCTGGTCACAACATGAAAGCTGGAGGGAAACAGAACACCAGGTAGACACCAGGGAGAACATTTTGGACGGACTTGCAGGATGGCTGAAGACAGAGAGGGTGGGAGATGTACTTGCAGCGACAGGGGATATATTCGTGTGGAGGGCCATCATCGCCAACGCCATGTGGCAGGGCACATGATGATGATGATATGATGAGACAATGAGCGTTTGTAATCCAGTCACTTCAACACAGAGCAAAACGTATGCAGACCTCCCGCACAAACCATAGAAAATTACACCAAGGTCACAAACGATGTCTGTAATAATCATCATTACGCCAATACAAGGAGTGAAGTCTACAGCTTCGCCAGATGAACGCAGGAAATGACGTCCGTGCAATCCTCGCAGCACGCAGGAAGTGACGTTACATCCAGGTCAGAGAAACTTTCCCATCATCATTCTCAGCAAGAGACGTTCTTTCATACATAGTGGTGACCTTTGAACCGTCTTTAATCTGCAAACGACCTTGAACATACCTGTTGATGGAGAGAAATAACATTTTAATGGTGCGTCATCTCGATGCTTACCAACATGAACATGCTCTGCCAGTCTGTCTCTTTCTGTCTGTCTGTCCATCTGTCTGTATGTCTGTGTGTACTCTCTCTCTCTCCTTCTGTCTGTCCCTTGTCTGTATGATATGTAGTCTCTCTCTCTCCTTCTGTCTGTCTAGTGTCTGTATGACTGTGTCTGTGTCTCTCCTTCTCTGTCTGGTGTCTGTTGTCTGTGTGTGTGTCTCTCTCATCTCTGTCGTTGTGTCTGATGTCGTGTGTGTCCTCTCTCCTTCTGTCTGTCTCTGTCTGTATGTCTCTCTCTCCTTCTCTGTCTGTCCATCTGTCTGTATGACTGTGTGTCTCTCTTTCTCTGTCTGTCTATGTGTCTGTATGTCTGTGTGTGTGTCTCTCTCTCTTTCTCTGTCTGTCTATGTATCTGTATGTCTGTGTGTGTCTCTCTCTTTCTCTGTCTGTCTATGTGTCTGTATGTCTGTGTGTGTCCCTCTCTTTCTCTGTCTGTCTATGTGTCTGTATGTCTGTGTGTGTCTCTCTTCTCTGTCTGGCTTGTCGTATGTCTTGTGTGTTCTCTCTTTGTCTGTCTAGTGTATGTGTGTGTCTCTTTCTCCTTCTCTGTGTCTGTTGTCTGTGTGGTGTCCTCTCCGTCTCTGTGTCTGTATTCTGTGTGTTGTCTCTCCCTCTCTGTCTGTCCATCGTCTGTGTGTGTCTCTCTCTTCTCTGTCTCTCCTGTATGTCTGGTGTGCTCTCTCCTCTCTCTGTCTGTCTGTGTCTGTACGCTGTGTGTCTGTATGTCGTGTGTCTCTCTCCATCTCTGTCTCACTCCTTTCCCTTTTCTGTCACCCTTTGCTTGCAGTCTCAAGATATTAAATGAGAAAATTCAAAATAAAGATTGGAGACGGAAAATATAAAGTTGCTACGAACAAAATGACACGACAAACGAGAAAGCCAAGAATAATCTAAAATGCTTAGTGTGAAGTTCACTATTTCTGAGAAGTAATGTACCACAGATGGGGGGTAATCAATGAATAAGAGTAACAAAACAAAAGCCTCAAGAGATTGAACATTCGAAAATAAAAAAAGAAAGCAGTGGCCTGAAAATAATGTGTCACTGCACCCATCTTGTCCTATTTTCTAACTTAGCCTAAAATAATCATGAATGATAAAATTACATTATTAAGTGCTGAACTCAGAACAGCTCTCTAGCTTTAACAAACGACGAACACTTACCTAACTGAAGAGATAAGACAAGCACAATATTAAGCAACAATAACAAGAAGATAAAGACTAGTATTGATGATGATGATACTATTACTACAACTGGTAATGATGCTGCTGCTGCTGCTGCTGCCGATCGTGATTGTTATCATCATTATCATCATCATCATCTTTTATCATCATCACCCATCATCATCATTGTTATCATCATCAATCTTCTTATCATTAGAGACAGAGATGGGAGGATGGGGAAGAAACAGACAGACAGATAGAGCGAGCGAGCGAGAGAGAGAACACGACAACAGACAGAACAGGATAAGACAGAGACAGAGACAGGGATAAAGACAGAGACAGAGACAGGGATAAAGACAGAGACAGAGACAGGGATAAAGACAGAGACAGAGACAGGGATAAGACAGAGACAGAGACAGGGATAAAGACAGAGACAGAGCAGACAGGGATAAAGACAGAGACAAGACGGGAAGACAGAGACAGAGACAGGGATAAGACAGGACAGACAGACAGAGACAGAGACAGGGATAAAGACAGACAGAGACAGAGAGAGACAGAGACAGGGACAAGAAGACAGAGACAGAGACAGAGACGGACACGGAGATGGCAGACAAACCATTGACTGACTGTATGTTGAGAAAGTCTTGTGTTTCTAGCATAGCACACCGTTTCCTCGCTTCCTCATTAGCGTGCTTCAAAAAGCTGCACAACACTGAGACCTTGCTGTTTAGTTGGGGGGTAAAAAAAAACAAAAAACAAATAAAACAAAACAAAAAATGGAATCAAAATGAACAAAGGGAGAAAACCGCTTCCCTTGCCAAATGAGACATAAACAAACGGATCATGGTGATTTTATTCACGCAGGGTGATGTTTATCTGGTGTTGTTGTTGTTGTTGTGTGTTGTTGTTTCTTTTCTGTTTTAATGTGTCTTTCTGATCCTTTCACAGTTAGCTGTTTTTCCTGTAATTACGGATGTTTCCGTAGCTTTAAACTGATGCTCTCTGTCTGTCTGTCTGTATGTCTGCCTATCTTTCTGTCTGTGTGTCTGTCTGCCTGTCTGCCTCTCTTTCTCTCTCTATCATGTCTCTCTCTTCTCGTCTCTCTCTCTTCTTCTCTCTTTTTCTGTCTCTCTCTGTCTCTTCTGTCTTATGTATGCATCTTTCTCTATCTTTATCTCTTTCTCTGTCTGTTTTGTATGTATGTATGTTGTCTCTCTCTGCTCTCTTCTCTTCTCTCTCTCTCTCTCTCTTCTCCTCTCTTCTCTCTTCTCTCCCTCTCTTCTTTCGCTCTTTTTGTCCTTGTCTGTCTGTTTCTCTTTGTCTTTGTGTCTCTGTCTCTGTCGTCTGTCTGTCTGGCTGGCTCTCTGTATCTATCTCTGTATCTATCTATCTGTCTATCTATCTAATCTATCTATAATTTATCTATCTAATCCTAAATCTATCTATCTAATCTATCTATCTAATCTATTATCTATCTATCTATCTATCTATCTACCCTTTTGTCTTAACTTTTTTTTTCTTTCGTTTTCACGATTAAAAGTTTAAAATGTCCCATGTTCTCATCATTTTTCTTTTCCATCAAAATATTAGTCACTGCATTCAAGAAAAGGAAGTGACAGAATACAGCCCTTGATGTTTGAGGTTGGCACTCACTCTTCTCCCCCGCTGCTTTACCTTCCTCAATCCTAAACGGATTAAAGTTTCCATGCACAGAACTGGTAGGACTAAAAACTGCACATAGTCTTTCATTTTTTTCTTCATCGATTCATATCTAAGCCACTAATATATATGATTGGGAGAAGGTGCTCGTGCTATATGTGACCTCCCACCACGAAATCAGTCTTAACTAGTATTTTGGGCATTTTGAGATATATATATATCACTGAAAAATGTACATTCTGCTGATTATTTTAGGTACTTGAATAAAGCTCGTACTCAAAAAAATGTAGAAGTCATGTATGTTTAAATCATTAACTTGTATGACGGCCATTTTGAGAAAACGGCCTCTAAAGTTTTTGTGTGCTCTCCAAAAATTTTCCATAAATTTCTTTTTGGTGCCGGTGGCTTTGATCCAGTTTGTTTCTAATTTTCGCTGTCATTATCTGAAAGGTACACCAAAGAGCTTTCCATCAGTATGTTACATGTGCGGATACTGTACAGGTTACGGTTCATAATAAAAGACAAAAATAGCTATTTTGGTAGGAAATTGCGTTCTTTCTGGTGCGATCAGTGCATTAAAATACCATTTTAAATTGATTAATAATACTTTAAAAAACATTCTGTGGGGGATAAATTATAGTCTACAGAAATCAATTTTGAGAAAAAGTCAAAACACCCCAGATAGACCCTCAGTCACCTTTTCAGCTCCTAGTGCTGTTCGACTGACTGCGAGTTAAGACTGATTTCGTGGTGGGAGGTCACATATATCCAGACTAAACCAAATTTGACACCCTTAGCAAAGTAAACGATTATGATATCAGTCCTAGTATGGCCTTTGTTGCCTGGTAAGGCTTACCAAGAACATCAACTTTACTGAACTGAAGTTTTCACAAATTCGGAATAATTGAAGATTGAGTACTAGTGTGGTTAAGAATTCTCGTGTCTTACAATTTGGGACATTAATTGTTCGCAGCGATTTCTATTCATACAAGAGGCATAAATAGTGTAGTAAGTATTATGCACCTGTTTATTCATCAGTTTACTGCTAGTGTCTAACAAGAATGATTCGCTTGTTTTTGTTTTTCTTATGTGTGTGTGTGTGTGTGTGTGTGTGTGTGTGTGTGTGTGTGTGTGTGTGTGTGTGTGTGTGTGTGTGTGCGGTGTGTGTGTGTGTGGGGTGTGTGTGTGTGTGTGTGTGCGAGTGCGTGCATGCATGTGTGTGTGTGTGGTGTGTGTGTGTGTGTGTGTGTGTGTTTTGCATAGCAATGTTATCATAAAAGCACATATATTTCATAGCTGCATAGACAGATAGACAGACAGATAGATGAATACGTAGACGGACAGACGGACAGACAGACAGATGATATATAGATAGATAGACAAATAGATAGATAGATAGATACATAGAGAGATACATAGATACATAGACAGACAGATAGATAGATAAACAGATAGACATTAGATAGGATAGATGGATAGATGGATAGATAGACATTAGATAGATAGCTAGATAGCTAGATAGATAGACAGAAAGATAGATAGATAGACAGACAGACAGACAGACAGATATACAGATAGATAGGTAGGTAGATAGATGATAGATAGATAGGCAGATATAGCTAGCTAGATAGGTAGACAGATATAAAGACAGACAGATAGATAAATACAGAGATAAATAGATAGATAATTGATACAAGATAGATACATAGATAGATACAGAGATATATAGGTAGATACATAGACAGACAAATTAAAGTTTGGGACGAAAACTGATTTCAGGAGTAGTTGGGAAAGGGGTCCGATTTCAAGACAGATTAGAGTAGATGTTAATTTGAAGAATTGTTTTTTCTCCAAAGCCTCATTTCGCAGTCATGACTTTGGGTAATGACTCTCTGGTGTACATTTGGGTTCGATGCTGATCTGTTGCATATGTTGAGTCACGAGTTGATTCAGGAAAATGAAACCAGATGAGCACTGCTGGATAGCTTTTTAACTTTTACCTTAAAATTACAAAATGTGTGTGTGTGTGTGGTGTGTGTGTGTGTGTGTGTGTGCTGTGTGTGTTGTGTGTGTGTGTGTGTGTGTGTGTGTGTGTGTGTGTGTGTGTGTTTGTGTGGTGTGTGTGTGTGTGTTTGTATTTGTGTGGTGGTCTTTCATTTAATGTCTATTCACTTAAGTGATTTTAGACACACAAAAAATGTATTTGTGTGCGTGCGTGTATGTGGTGTATGTGTGCGTGCGTGCGTGCGTGCGTGCGTGCGCGATTATTTCATGAAGACTGGAGACAGGTGTGTGTCTGTGTATCTAGTGTGTTTGCCTGTGACAGAAATGCGCTGGCAAGAATTTCTCCGTTGTTACTTAACGGGTCTTTATCAAATTTATGTCAAACGTGTAGATCATCGAGGAGTCACGAATATAACGTTTTGGATGACAATGTGTCAAGGTCAAGGTCATATGGACAAAATAGAAAATGGTGACTTTTTTTTTTTTTTTTTTTGCGTAAGGCGTATTAACAGCACTTTCTTAGGTCCTGATAATCTGTTTTCACTGTTATGATAGTCTACCACCATTGTCCTCATTGCACGTCAGAATTTGTTTCAGTTGAAGCTTTTTTTCAAGGTTATAATGACCTTAAGGAGTACACAAATCTGGAGTTTCTTTGATAATGTTTACACAAAAA
>JAPXFY010000026.1:15722653-15737653 GCA_030674185.1 Monoplex corrugatus | reverse complement strand
CAGGAGCACAAGTTCATGATACCAACCTGAACCGTTTGCTACAACGATGCCGAGAGACTGGAATCAAACTCAACAAGAAGGTTGAGATGAAACGAACAGAAATATCATATTTGGGACACATCTTCTCAAGAAAAGGCTTGAAAGCCGACCCAAAGAAATTGGACGCTGTCCAACAACTCCCAGTGCCAGAAGACAAAGCAGCTGTGCAGAGACTACTCGGTGTAGTCGGATACCTTCAGAAATTTGCACCAAACCTGTCTGAGGCAGCAGCTCCACTCAGACGTCCACGGAGAAGCCCTGAAGAAAGTGAAGAAGATACTCTCTGAGCCACCGGTACTTCGCTACTTTGACTCTTCAGGAAAGCGTACAACCACCCATCAGTGTGATGCTTCACAGTTTGGACTTGGAGCTTGTCTCATGCAGGATGGTCAACCGATTCAGTACGCATCACGAGCCTTGACCGAGACAGAAAAAAAGATATGCTCAAATAGAAAAGGAGATGTTGGCAATACTCTTCGGTCTGGAAAGGTTTGAGAGATACGTCTATGGAAGAGACATCCTGGTGGAGACCGACCACAAACCACTAGAGACCATTCACAAGAAGAGCCTGCTCTCAGCACCTAAGAGGATTCAGAGGATGCTACTCAGAACTCAGAAGTTCAGGTACACGGTAGTGTACAAGCGTGGATCTGAGATGTACCTGGCTGACACCCTCAGCAAAGCAGTCTGTGGAAAAGCGGAACAGCAAGTCACCCACAAGGAAGCCGTTTTCCTCACAGACCTGGAGAAAACAGACTCATTGCAAGAACTGGCCATCAGCCAAGAGAGACTGAACAGTCTGCAGCAAGCAACTCAGGAAGATGCAACCATGAAAACCCTGAAAGCTGTCATTCTACAAGGCTGGCCAGAGGAGAAACAACTTTCATTACCGTTACAACAATACTTTCCTTTCAGGGAGGAACTGTCAGTCCACAACGGACTTGTCTTCAAAAGCCACAGAGTAATTGTACCTGAAAGCGAAAGAGCAGACATCCTTGAGAAACTTCATGCAAGCCACTCAGGAATTCAGAGCTGCATAAGAAGAGCACGTGAGGTAGTCTACTGGCCCAGGATGAACATGGACATTGAAGATTTATTCAAAACATGCAGCGCCTGTAACACATACCAACGTGGTCAGCAGAAGGAACCACTTATCAGTACAGAGATCCCTGACCTGCCCTGGCAACACATCGCTTGTGACATCTTTGAACATAATGGCAATGAATACCTGGTCACGGTCGATCACTACTCTGATTTCTTTGAGATTGATCGGTTACAAACAAGAGAGTCCAAAGAGGTCATCATCTGTCTGAAGAGACACTTGGCAAGACACGGAATACCAGAACGCCTGACAACAGACTGTGGAACTCAATTTACATCAAACCAATTTGGAAAGTTTAAAAAAACATATGGGTTTGAACACGTAACAAGCTCACCACACTACCCTCAGTCCAATGGAAAAGCAGAGAGCGCGGTGAAGGCTGCAAAGACGTGCATGAAGAAAGCAGAACACAACAATCAAGATCCCTTCCTCGCTTTACTTGAGCTGAGAAACATCCCGACAGAGACTGTAAACAGTTCGCCTGCTCAGAGACTGTTCGGCAGAAGAACACAACACAAGTGCCGACGTCAAAGATATTACTCCAACCTACAGTTGTACCAATCAAGAAAGAACTTGAGAAAAGGAAACTGAAGCAAGCGCACTACTACAACAGAAGCGCAGTGGAGTTGACAGAACTGAGTCCGGGACAGATTGTGAAATTCCAACCTCCAGGATCCAAAAAGTGGATCAGCGCCAAAGTAGACCAACAGGTGAACATCCGGTCATACAACATTCACACAGAGGACGGACGTCAGTATAGAAGGAATCGTCGTCAGTCAACAGAAACGGAGCTTCAGCAGACAATCAACCCTCAACGACTTGTCCAGAGAAGGATGATTTCTGGAAGACTTCAGGAAAGCGACACATCGGGCAAGCAACAGCAAGTCATCATTCCATCAAAACAGATGCTGGAAGATAACAAGAAAACTGGAACTGGAACAGATGTCAGGACGCCAGCATCGTCTGTCCGTGAGAACTCATCTGATCAGTCACCAGTCATCAAAATGTCTGAGACAACCAGCATCAAGGAGCCAGATGAAGTTATCAAACAAACAAGGACACGACAACCCGAACCAGTTAGTTCTCCTTACAGAACAAGATCTGGAAGACAAAGCAAAAGGCCAGATTTCCTGAAATATGAATGAAACTGAAGACTCTACCACAATCAGATAAACTGAAAGCATTGCGAAATATGGACATGATGATGGATAGTATAATGATCCGAGATAAAATGAGGTGAATGAATGATTGGGCCCTGTGCTTGAGAATGAGTGTTAAGTTGATGTTGTGATAAAGGTAGGAAACACATTTATTTCGTATGGACTGAAAGATAGGAAAAATGATTTATTGATTTTGTTTCCTTAAAGAAAGGGAGATGTGACGCGTGTTGACAGTAAACAGCGTGCGGATAGCAGCACGGCATGATATTGGTTTAAATGATAACTGATTGCTGTTCACTGTGATATGTATATATACTGTAATCAGTTGAGAATCGGGGAGCGAGGAGTAAAGACGAAGAAGCATTGCCCTGTCTTCCGAGTTGGCTGTAGAAAGAACGAAACAGAGAGAGTGTGTGTGTGTGTGTGTATGTGTGTCAGTGTCTGTGTCTGTGAGTGTGTGTTTGTGTGTGTGTATGTCTGTGTGTATCTGTGTGTGTTTGTGTGTGTGTGTTTGTGTGTGTGTGCGTGTATGTGTGTATGTATGTGTGTTTGTGTGTATGTTTATGTGTGTTTGTGTGTGTGTGTTTGTGTGTGTGTGTGTTTGTGTGTGTGTGTGTGTGTGTGTGTGTGTGTGTGTGTGTCTGTGTGTGTGTGCGATCGTGTCATTTGTGTGTATGTGTGTGTGTTTGTGTGTTGTGTATGTGTGTGTATGTGTTTGTGTGTATCTGTGTGTGTATGTTTGTGTGTGTTTTTGTGTGTGTGAGTGTGTGTGTGTGTGTGTGTGTGTGTGTGTGTGTGTGTATCTGTGAGTGTGTGTATGTGTATGTGTGTATGTGTATGTGTGTGTTGGTGATGGTGGTGGTGTATATGTGTGTGGTATGTGCGTGTTATAAACTGAAATGAACAATACTTATCATTTTGTTTAAATTGTGTAGTTATCTTTTCGATATTTGAGTATTTCATAGTAAGAGAATTTCAAATGCAACTTCTTTTGTGTGTTAAACTAAGTTTTCTTTTCTAAAACATTGAAAAGTAGCTTTGTGAAAGATCCTTGGGGTAATATAAGCACAACGTTTCGAGCCCCAGGCTCTTTATCAAGTGAATGAAAAGTCGTAAATGAAAGTGACGTGGAAAATAAAAGTGACGTAGAAATGAAATGACGTGGACAATAAAAATGACAGAGCAGTACTGGTGGGGGGGTGGGGTGGGGGAGAAGGGGAAACAGTAGGGATTAGTAGGACAAGGAGAGGGCCATCAGGCAGCTTCAACATCAAATCAAGCTTCAACTGCAAATCAACCAACATCGTTTATATCCTGTCATGCTCAGTGTGCTCCAAACTGTATGTGGGTGAGACATACCGCTCATTGGATGACCGTTTTGTGGAACATTTAAGATCCATGAAACTGAACTACAACAATCCAATAGGCCAACATTTCAATAGCCCTCAACACAGCTACGTCCATGCACAAATTTCAGCAGTGTGGCAAAACCCCAGAGACCGACAATACAGAAAATACATGGAAAACTGCATCATCCACCGACTGGGAACAGTCCAGCCGGCGGGCCTGAACACCCGAACTGCCGACACGTAGCGGTGCCTGGGCCCTCTCCTTGTCCTACTAATCCTTACTGTTTCCCCCTCTTCTCCCCCACCCCAACCAGTACTGCTCTGTCATTTTTATTTTCCCCGTCATTTCATTTTCCACGTCACTTGAATTTTCCACGTCACTTTTCTCGTTGCCGTCGTCGTTGTTGTTCTCGTTGTTGTTCTCGCTGTTCTTGTTCTCGTTGTTCTTGTTGTTGTCGTTCTCATTGTTGTTCTCGTTGTTGTTGTTCTCGTTGCTGTTGTTCTCGTTGTTGTTCTCGTTCTTCTTGTTCTCGTTGTTGTTCTCGTTGTTCTTGTTGCTGTTGTTCTCGTTGCTGTTGTTCTCGTTCTTCTTGTTCTCGTTCTTCTTGTTCTCGTTGTTGTTCTCGTTCTTCTTGTTCTCGTTGTTGTTCTCGTTGTTGTTCTCGTTGCTGTTGTTCTCGTTGCTGTTGTTCTCGTTGCTGTTGTTCTCGTTGTTGTTGTTCTCGTTGCTGTTGTTCTCGTTGTTCTCGATTTTCTCGTTCTCGTTGTTGTTCGCGTTGTTCTCGTTGTTGTTGACGTTCTTCTTCTTGCTGTCGTCCTTGTTCTCTCGTTATCGTCGTCGTTGTTCTTGTTGTTGTTGTTCTCGTTGTTGTTCTCGTTGTTGTTCTCGTTGTTGTTGTTCTCGTTGTTGTTCTCGTTGTTCTCGTTGTTGTTGTTCTCGTTGTTGTTCTCGTTGTTGTTGTTGTTCTCGTTGCTGTTGTTTCGTTGCTGTTGTTCCGTTGCTTTGTTGTTCTCGTTGTGTTGTTGTTTCGTTGTGTTGTTGTTCTCGTTGCTGTTGTTGTCTCGTTGCTGTGGTTCTCTTTGTTGTTATTCTCGATGTTTTTGTTCTCGTTGATTTATGTTGTTCTTGCTGTTGTTGTTGTTCTTGTAGTTCTCGTTGCAGTTGTTCTCGTTGTTGTCGTTGTTGTTCTCGTTTTCTCGTGGTTTTCTCGTTGTTATTGACGTTCTCGTTGTTGTTCTCATTGTTGTTGTTGTTCTCATTGTTTTGTTGTTTTCGTCGTTCTTGTTCTTTGTTATTGTTCTCGTTTTTTCGTTGTTGTTGTTCTCGTTAGTGTTCTTGTTGGTGTCCTCGTTGTTGGTGTACTCATTGTTGTTGTTTGTTCTCGTTGTTGTCGTTGTTGCTGTTCTCGTTGTCGTCGTTGTTGTTCTCGTCGTTGTTCTTCTCGTTGTCGTCGTTGTTCTCGTTGTCGTCTTCGTTGTTCTCGTCGTCGGCGTTGTTCTTCTCGTCGTTGTCGTTTTTCTCGTTGCCGTCGTCGTTGTTCTCGTTGTTGTTGTTTCTTGATCATACATTCCTCTTTTGTTTTCTTATTCTATTTTGTTGGTAGTTTTATTAATCATGGTCTATTTGTCTTTCTGTTGTTTTCGCGTTTAATTTTGTCGCCTGGTTTATGCTCGTTCTACCTTTGGCCTCAATACTTTATTTTGCTTTTGTTTTTGCTTTCCTTTTCTAGCTTCTTTGATCCCCCTCTTATTGGTATAATTGTTCTTGATGTATTTCTCGGTTTTTGTCCCTTTTACTCTTCTTGTTCATGCTGTTCTTGTCCTTGGTGTTTTGCTGTTATCATTTATGTCCTTTTTCTGTTTGTTGTTCTCTTCTCATCGTTTCTTGTCTTGCTGTTCTCCTGGTTTGCTTGTTGCCACTGTTTTTGTTTCCATTTCTGTTTCTCCATGTTGTTCCTGTTCTGGCTGTTGTTTTCAACTGCGTAATGATAACAATCATGGATTTTCTTTACATTGCGTATTGGTCGGCTTTTCTTCTTGTTTTGGGTGTTTCTCTACTTGTTTGCGTGTTTTTGTTTTAATTTTGGTTTGGGGTTGTTTTCTTTCATGGTGCAAGCTTTGTGATTGTTCCTTTTCTTCTTGCTCAGTTTTATGTCGTATCTGTTTGTTGTTGTTCTTGTGTTTTTGTTGTTATTTTTTTCCTCTTCTTCTATTTTTCTTGTTGTCCTTGTTCTAGATCTTGCCTTTCTTGTTCGTGTTCCCTTGCGTCTTTTTCATTTCCACTTCTTAATTTTTGTTTTCCTTCTTTTTATTTTACATATTTTCGCGTGTTTTATTTTATTTGTTTTTCTTGTTTTCTTGTTTGGTTTCTCCTTTGTTTTTTTTTTCTGGTTTCTATAACATATGTAATGGAAGACTTACTTGGATTTGATCTTCCTGCTGCTGCTGCTTTTTACGATGCAGAGCGTACACTATTATTCTGGCGTGGTATGAGGTCATTACGGGCAACAATGTGAGACCAAAAGTGTATGTGCAAAGACTTACACAAAATACGTAAACAGACAAATAGAAAAATTAAAAAGTCCAAATGATTTAACGTAAATGGATACAGACATATAAGGTAGACAATGGATGCATGCTTAGACATGTCGATAGACAGGGGCGGACAGATGGATGGAAGAACAAGATTCCACGACAAAAGAACTGCCTCCGGCAAAATCGTGTAGAAAACTCGCTCTCATAGGAAAACAAAAACACATGCACACACCGAAAAAAACAATCAAAACAGACAATCAGTTAGTCATACGCACTTAACATACAAACAAGCCTATTAGTCTCTGAACGGTTGCACAGTCGCACGAATCTGGAATGGATTCGAGAGGAAAGTAGATAAAGTGTTCTGGAAACTTCAGGTCACTGCACTCAAATTAGGGATTATTTCCGTTTATGGTTAAAAATGAACTCCTCTTGGTTTGAAGGATATACCATTTTGAGCTGTATAACCAACATTTCACAACAGGAAAGAAAATCTCAATTAGACAATTTTCTCATCGCTTTGATCGAACAAACTAAACTGGATTGGATTGGATAGCATTGGGTTCATTGTTTTGGACGTAACGCAGTTTTACCACGTGAAATGGGGGTTGACCTTCATGGAGAAAGCACATCGCCATCGCACGGCGCCACCTTCCTTTGTTATATCTATATGCATGTATTTTTATTTACCTAAGAGCGTTTTCTTTTGCCAAGGGAAACTACTTTGCTGCAGCAGGTTTTTCAACACAAAGCACATCGCCATCGTACGACGCCACCTCCCTTTGTTATATCTATATGCATGTATTTTTGTTTACCTGAGAGTTTTCTTTTGCCAAGGAAAACTTTGTTGCTGCAGATGTTCAACATGCCCAAAATAATTGCTGCTTACAGCATCTCCGTTTTTTACAATCATTATTACTGTTTAAAGCCCAGCTGCCCGCGCAGAGCTATATCAGTGCTACAACCATAGCAAGATGTACACATCTCGATGACCCTGACAATAAAATGGAAAGGAAATAAAATACAGATAGCAATGCATTTGCACACAAATCTAAAGATATGATCCCGGCATTGATCATTCCCTTGAATTCATCTCCATGAGGTTTTAAAAACAAAACCTGAACACAAGCATAAAGATCACTAACGACACTAAAACATATAAAAACATGGCCTAAATCACCGAAAATTGCCTCTGCCTATCGTGTTTCCTTAGAGCCAAAAATGTAATTAATACCTGTACCAACAACCATTATCAATAGAAAGCATAAAAGACTGCACAGAACACAAACAGATCAATAGACCAGCATAGCAGAAAATGATAGGAAGAAACGATAGGAAGAAACACAGAGAATCGTTCTCTCCTTCATAATGTCTCGCATTGACTATTGCAATTCACTCCTGTCTGGTCTTCCTGCCTCCACCATTCACATCCTACAGCGCATTCAAAACAATGCTGTACGCCTTGTACTCAAAAAGAAAAAAGCTGACCACATATCTCCTCTCCTGGCACAACTTCACTGGCTCCCTGTATCAAAGCGCATACAGTACAAACTAGACACCATGTGCTACAAAAGCCTCAATAACGCAGCCCCCGATTACCTGTCAAACCTACTTGAGATCTATCTTCCCTCACGTACCCTCCGCTCTGCCTCCGATCCTCTGACTTCTCGCTTTCCACGCACTAAGCTCAATACCTATGATCCACGAGCCTTCTGTTTCTGGTCCACTCTCCTGGAACAAACTTCCTCTCTCAGTCCGTCAGCAACCTACTTTTGTCTCCTTCAAGTCCGCTCTCAAAACTCACCTTTTCTCCTCCGCATAAAATCCTAACCTCACTCAACCCCCCCGAATGTGGGGATGCCATCTGTACTAAAGATCCTCCGGCATCCACACCCCACCCCCCTTTTCGGGTACAGTATTTCGGTTTAGTGTGTCATCTGAAAGACAAGCACTTTGACCACTACTCAAGGTGTAGTGGAGGGAGGAGAAAAATCACCGTCCGATGAGAAAATAACTTGGATTTCTAGGTGCGTACTCTTTCCACTAGGCCATACTCTGTTTTAAATACAAACTTTTGGATTGTGGCTTTCGTAGCGTTTGTCGCATGAAATCAGAAGAATCGACACAGCGTTTGAAACTGTGTGGTCAAGCTCACAACAGATGACCATTTCTGTAATCCTCGATAGTATACGTGTCAATATCACCGCCTGTTAGGCAAGAGACTGGGGTTCAAATCTGCGCCGATATTTTTAAGTTAGGTAGAAACCTGAAGATCTCGCCTATGAAAAGGGTTTAGTAGTGGTAGGCCTCCGTCAGTCGACGTCGACTATGGATGATGAGCCCTAGTGTCGTGTCGATTCGAGTTGACGCCTCTGGAGCAGCACCCGCTGTGGCTGGTAAGGCCGATGCGGGAAAGGCAGCCTCTGCGACATTGGATACATGTATGGATGCTGGCCATGGGATTGCCTTCACAGGAGCTTGCTTTCCACCTGGCTCTCACCTCAGCTAAGGTCTGGATTTTCTTTTCCTCCATCCCGAGTTGTTTCTGGAGCACACCGGGTCATCTATTGCGATCGGCTGTTGTGTCTTCCCAGCTCTCTGTGTTGATGTCCAAAGCTTTCATATCGCGCTTGCAGATGACTTTTGGGGGCAGCCAATAGGTCTCTTGTCAGAGGCTAGTTCACCGTAAAGGATATCCTTTGGGATACGTCCATCTTCCTTCTGGCGCACATGGCCAGGCCAGAGCAGCCTGCGTTGTCTGAATAGTATGTGCATGGTGGGGAGACCAGCGCATGCTAGGACCTGGGCGTTTGGTAATTTGTCGCTACACACATACATAGACAGCAACTTAACGCACGCGCGCTTTTAAGAACAGGCACACGCACACACACACATGCACACACACACACACAGACAATCACTCACACACACAATCACTCACGGGCACACAGACACACCCGCACACACATACACGGGCACACATGTGTACACGCACACACACACACGCACACACACACACACACGCACACACACACACACACACGCACGTACACACATGTTCTGTTCAGTTACCTTCGTCGAATACATTCAAGGCCTTTAGATGTGTGGCTGTGTGGTTTGTCAGCCACGTTGACAAAGGCAGACGTCAGTTTTCGTCCTTTGCTGTAAAGCAGAAAAGTCCTGGAACTCATCAGTACCGTCCGTTCTGTGGATGTCTGGAATGGTGTCCAGCTTAGATGTTCATGAAGTTTCTTCAGTCATCTGTCAATAAGAAGAAGGTATCAAATGTATTCTTATTGTCTGTACGTGTGGTGGTGGTGGTGGCTAGTTGGTGGTTGGTGATGGTGGTGGTGGGTGATGGTGGTGGTGGGTGATGGTGGTGGTGGGTGATGGTGGTGGGTAGATGGTGATGATTATGGTTTCCTCGAACGTTCATTTCATATTTATTCATGAATAGAGAAAATCTCATGTAAAAGAATGTTTTGTCCGTTATGCTTTTGTATATGTACAAAGTCTGTACAGATAGACATTAACGCATGTTGTTGTGTACGTACATTTGCAGAAGTGTGAAGCAGGACTCCTGCCAAAGATGAAGTTGAAGGACACGCAGTGTCTTCATCTGAGGGAGACACGATGGATGAGCAGACACCATCGTCTCAGCAAGACCATCAACATGCTCAAACTAAGGAGAAAAGACGACGCCTCTTACGGTAAACGAACCCTAAAGCCGCGAATTTAGTTATTGGCAGGCGAACGTCTTAACCATTCTGCCATTTTTTTGCACGAAGGAAAACGCGAAAGAGGAAGAACAAGGATATCATGGCACGAACAGATCAAGGAGATCTCAAGGCCCTGAAGGACATACACAGGCTGACTCAGAACAGAGCAGGGGAGGATCTTCAGTGTTCTAAATGCCAATGATGTATTGGGCTGTGAGTCAGTCCGTCATCAGATGGAGAACAGATTGGCACAGCCATCACAATGCTGGTCCCTAGAAAAGTTGAGATCCTCACAACCTCACTACCTCTCTCGCAACCCCTCCCCCTTCCTCTATCCATCCCATCCCACCCACCCCCAGTTTTCAGTTTTGGTCTGGTTACTTACCGGGTCTTCATGAAGATCGTACGAGACGCACCGGACGGTGGGGAACATGTAAATGACGCCTTGTGGTGTCGTGGGGTGTTGACACGGGTCCTGGATGTGCGGGGCTTTTTGTCCACTGAAGGCACAGTGAAGGAGGTTCACAATCTGTCATCTTTCTGTGGACACAGGAACTTTTATTAGAATGTGTAATAATAATTATTATTCACAATATTCTGGTCCTATATTTGTTGTGCCTGGGATTTAAAAGGCACATCGTTCTGGATAAAAACGGCAATAATCATGGTTCACAATATTTTGGACTTGTGCTTGCTGTGCCTGGAATTGAAAAGGCGCACCGTTCTGGATAAAAACGGCAATAATCATGGTTCACGATATTCTGATCATGTGTTCGTTGTGCTTAGTGTTAAAAAGGCGCACTGTCTCAGATATTGATATACCTGATGGACTGAACTCCGAACTGGGGTGGATTGTGGTGTTTTGTTGTTTACAACTAACTTCAAGGTTTCCCGTGTGACAAACGGGCCGTTCCTTCCGGGGAAAGGAAATCGCCGAAGTGCGTTGTCACATTTTTATAGTGTACTTTTTGTTTATTCATTAACCATATTTTTCTACAGAATTTTAACATATGCAATTCTTTTATTACCGTATGATCTTCAACGTGCGCTAGACATATACGGTGTACGGCACTTAAGTTTATCTCATCTAAAGACTAGCAATCAGACCACCACTCGAGGTCTAATGGAAAGGAGAGGACAGACACGATCAGTAATGGAATCTGGGTTTCTTGTATCCTAGGTTGATCAGATTTATTGTTATTTTAATTAATTTAAAGCCCAGCCGGCTGTGTAAGCCATATCAGGGCTACAACCGTTTCAAAAAAAGTATAGAATATTTCAATAGGAAAAAAAAGGAAAAGAAAATTAAGTACACATATCAATGCATTGGCGCACATAATCTAAGGACATGTCCCTGGCGTTGACCACTCTGTCCAATTTATCGCACACAGGGGATTTAAAAAACACCTGAATACAAACAAGCATAACTAAGGACACAAAAACAGAAAAACAGGCATAAGTTACTGAAAATTGCTTCTGTATATCCCACCTCCCTAGAGCCCAAAATGCACTTAATACATGTACCCAATTATCAGTCCTAAGAAAAAGTGCATAAGACTTTATCAAACACATACCCACATCCTCTCACATTGTGGAATGGAAAGTTTTGGGGCTTTTCCTGGAACAGAGATAAAGGAAAAGTGAAGAAAAGAAACAGACAACTGAAGAACAAGCAAGTTTGCCAAACCATCTGTGTGTGTGTTTGTGGGTTGTTTGTTGATTGTTATCCAGATACGTCTGTAAGTTTGTCATGATACGTATATATGGGTGTCTCCTCTTTGCTGGTGGTGGTGGTGGTGTTGTTGCTGTTGTTGTAGCTGTTGTCGGCCATCATGCTGTGCCGATATGGGTGTGTATGTATGAATATATGTGTGTGTTTGCGGCATATGGATATATGTATGTATTTACTGTTATTTGTTATTTTCATCTCTTACCTGTTTATTCATCTATATACTCCTTTATTTTGTATTCATCTATTCACTAACTCACTTCTTGTTCACTTACTCGCTTGCTTGCTTGCTTACCTACTTACGTATCTATGATTAAGAAAATATTGGCTTCACCTAGTTGATACATGGCGGAGCATTTGGGCATTGACTAGGGGGAGGGGGTTCTGTCAAGTGAGAAGTTTTTTATACAGAACAGCTACATGTAGTTGGGTTGTGATTCAGACCTTTATTTATTTATTTATTTACTTTTTATGTATGTTCCTTTTTTAAAGGTAAGGTACACACATACACATATCATTTACATGTAACCAAGATTATTCCAGTGGTAGGCTGATAAAATACCAGCATAGAATATATACTAGGTAAAACAGTCTAGGTAGGGCCTCAAGACCTCATGGGCTTATGCGCAGGCTTAAGGCATGTGCCACGGTCACCATACACGTGGCACCTGTGACTTTAGTGCATATGGAAATTCGTTCCGAGCGTGGAGACATCATCTTGAGAAACTGAAACTGAAACGAACACATACTGGTGAATGGACCATTAAGGCAGAAAATGATAGGTAGAAATGACAGAGCAAAGGAACAAGACAGAAACAGAGTGACAGAAAATAGGACATTTCTTGCACAGAATTTCCAGAAGGTGAGGATAATATTTATACTAAAAGAGCCCCTGGCATCCTCACAGGGGGAGGGGGGGAGGAAGTAGGTAGACCTCCTTGAGAAACACTAAGTTATCGCCATGACTTGGCATAAGTGTTACTGAAACATTAAGATGAGCAACGAACAGGCCAGTTTTTAAGTTGTTCACCAGGATTGAACTCGAGACACTAGATATTGAGTCGACGGACCTATCAATATAGCCAACAGCCTGTGTAAAAATCAGACATCGGGGTTATAACGTACTACGAAAGAAGATATTTCTTTCAGGTTCAGGTTCATATTGCTTATAGCCCAGCCGACTACTAGAGCCATATCAGGGCTAACACCACGTTAAAAACGACACCCAGGCTAAATAATAAAACAACAGTTAAAAAGTCATGTCCGCCATTAACCTTGCAAATCTAAAATACGTTTAAAGAAAGATACTTTCCCTGTCCAAAGTTCACAGAGCTGATGAGTGTTGTATTAGCTGATTTGATTTCCACATTGGGCCTTTTCAACCGCCCGTTGACAATTCTAAATGGTCCAGTGAATAAACACAAATGAATGAATAAAATAAGTAAGTAGCACTGGTTTCTTTTCACTGCTGGCACTTGTCATGGCAGAGCTCAAATGTGACTGAAGTTTGAAAGTCCAACAGCTCAGAAATTCAAACTCACGGATGATACGAATTCACGTGACGGACAAGCAATTCCACGTGCAGATTACGCAGCCTAGCACGTTTGTGCGTGCGTGTATGTGTGTGTGCGTGTGTATGAGTGCGTGCGTATATATATATATAATATATATATATATATAGTAGTAGGCCTCCTTCGGTCATGACTGACCATGGACAAAGTACATCCGTTCTAATGTCTAGATGGGCTGTCTGCTTGGTCCAAACAGCGTCGCCTGTGACTGTACAGACCAATGCGAAAGAGGCAGTCTCTGTCGCAGCGGTCGCATGTGTATGCTGATGCTGGTCTGTTGGCTGTCATCCCTTTTCTGCGAACTCGCTTTTCTGCTGCAGCAGCTGACAGTTTGTCCTCACCAATCCGCAGCTGTTTCTTGAGAGTAGTTCTCCAGCTGTTGCGGTTGTCTGCGAGGTGCTACCAGGACTCAGTGTTGATCTCAAGCGCCTTCATGTCACGTTTGCAAACGTCTTTGTATCTCAGCTGTGGGCGGCCAATGTTTCTCTGCCCTGTGGCAAGCTCACCATAAAGGATGTCTTTTGGGATGCGACCATCTTCCATGCGGCGAACGTGGCCCAACCAGCGCAGCCGACGCTGTCTCAGCATGGTATGCATGGTTGGGAGGCCAGCGCAGGTTAGGACTTCGGTGTTGGTCGCCTTGTCTTGCCAGGAAATGCCAAGTATGCGCCGTAGGCTTCTCAGGTGGAAGGTATTGAGCCTTTTCTACTGATAAGCATGCGTGGTCCACGCCTCGCTGCCATACAGCAAGGTGCTGAGGACACAGGCGTTGTATACAGCCATCTTTGTCTTTGTGGTCAGCTTGGGGTTTGTCCACACCCTTTGTGTGAGGCGGGCTAGTGATGTGGCTGTTTACCGATCCTCTTGTCGACCTCTGTGTCAAGGGAGAGGTTATCGGTGATGGTGGACCCAAGATATGTGAATTGATGGATGGCTTCAAGCTCGTAGTCATCAATGGTGATGGCTGGTGGAGATGGCGTGTCTTGGCCCAGGACGTTTGTCTTCTTAAGACTGATGGTCAGACCAAAATCTTTGCAGGCCTGGGAGAAGCGGTCCATTAGTGACTGCAAGTCCTGCTGAGTATGGGTCACAACTGCGGCATTGTCGGCAAATAGCATGTCTCTGATGAGGGCTTCACGGACCTTTGTCCTTGCTCTGAGGCGGGCGAGGTTGAAGAGCCTGCCATCTGATCTGGTCCGCAGGTGGATCCCTTCTTGCGCTGTGCTGAACGCATGCCTCAGGAGGAGAGCGAAGAAGATTGCAAAGAGGGTTGGGGCCAGGACGCAGCCTTGTTTCACACCGCTGCGTACGTCGAAGAGCTTGGAGAGGTTTCCGTTGAACTGCACCATCCCTTTCATGTTTGAGTGGAAGGACTCAATTAAGCTGTGCAGTTTGGGGGGGCAGCCGATTTTTCAGAGAGCCCTGAAAAGGCCATCTCTGCTGACTAGGTCAAAGGCCTTGGTGAGGTCAATGAATGCCACATACAGGGGCATCCGCTGCTCTCTGCACTTCTCCTGGATTTGGCGAAGGGAGAAGACCATGTCTACCGTGGATCTCTCTGCTCGAAAACCACACTGTGATTCCGGGTAGACGCGTTCAGCCAGTTTCTGCAGGCGGATTAGGAGGACCCGAGCATAGACTTTGCCAACAATGCTGAGGAGCGAGATACCTCTGTAGTTGTTGCAGTCGCTATCAATGCCTTGCTGAGTTCGTCCGCAGTTGGCTCTGCGTCAAGTTCTTCCATTACCGGCATGCACTTGATGGCATCGAGGGCTAAGGGGGACATCATGTTCTGT
>JAPXFY010000026.1:15702653-15705153 GCA_030674185.1 Monoplex corrugatus | reverse complement strand
GCAGTTCCTCAACACAACACTGCCTGACAGATGGATTGGTCGGTCTGGGCGGAATGATCGCGCTTTTATGCCCTGGCCTCCAAGGTCTCCAGATCTCACACCGTGCGATTTCTTTTTTGTGGGGTTTGTGAAACAACTGGTCTATGTGCCTCCTCTGCCAAATGATGTGGATGAATTGAAAACCCGAATAACGGACGCTGTTGGAACAATCAACAACGCACTGCTGGAACGCGTTTGGCAAGAATTTGACTATCGCCTTGATGTGTGCCGAGTGACCAACGGTGCTCACATTGAGCATCTTTGAACAGTCAACAGAAAACTCAAAACAGCCAGCTTTCGGAATATGTAACATGCATTGTTGTATTCTTCAGGGTTTTTGGGGTAATCAATGTTAAAATGTGCCCAAGACTTTTGGAACACCCTGTATATATATATATATATATATATATATATATATATATATATAATATAGAGAGAGAGAGAGAGAGAGAGAGAGAGAGAGAGAGAGAGGCATAGATATATGTATGCGGATACTCAACATGTTGTTCAAGTTTCGAGTTCATTGAACTTCCTATATCGAATTTGATTTAATAGTTTCCAAAGTAATGTGTTGATTTATCAACATTCTTACGCTGAAATCACAAAATTCTTCATGTCAGCTGAGATAAACGAACTGTTTACAATCGATCTTTGTAAATTTTCTACAACTACCGACAAAGGTTGAGTTACGTGGGCAACATACTGTATAATGTCCCGGTATATGTTGACTTCAAACAAATTCATAAAGGTGGCTGAGATACAATTGGTTGTTGAGTATCGTTGCATGATATACAACATAAGTGATGTATTGTAGTTGCAGTAAGTGATGTATTGTAGTTACAGATTATGATATACAACATAAGTGATGTATTGTAGTTACAGATTATGATATACAACATAAGTGATGTATTGTAATTACAGATTATGATATACAACATAAGTGATGTATTGTAGTTACAGATTATGATATACAACATAAGTGATGTATTGTAGTTACAGATTATGATATACAACATAAGTGATGTATTGTAGTTACAGTAAGTGATGTATTGTAATTACAGATTATGATATACAACATAAGTGATGTATTGTAGTTACAGATTATGATATACAACATAAGTGATGTATTGTAGTTACAGATTATGATATACAACATAACTGATGTATTGTAATTACAGATTATGATATACAACATAACTGATGTATTGTAATTACAGATTATGATATACAACATAACTGATGTATTGTAATTACAGATTATGATATACAACATAAGTGATGTATTGTAGTTACAGATTATGATATACAACATAAGTGATGTATTGTAATTACAGATTATGATATACAACATAAGTGATGTATTGTAGTTACAGATTATGATATACAACATAAGTGATGTATTGTAGTTACAGATTATGATATACAACATAAGTGATGTATTGTAATTACAGATTATGATATACAACATAAGTGATGTATTGTAGTTACAGATTATGATATACAACATAAGTGATGTATTGTAATTACAGATTATGATATACAACATAAGTGATGTATTGTAGTTACACAACTCCCGATGTGGTCTGAGACACAACAGACTGATCGCATTCGTTGTCAGTGTGGAACTTGTGTGTGGAGGCCGTCAGCAGACTGCTCTGTGAGGCATTCAGATACTTGTCTGCCACCTCCTGTCCCACGCAGCAACATGTAGTGAGCATCTGGCGCACACACTGGATATAACCCTTCCTGAAGACAGGGTTCATCACGCCATACACGATCCAGTTGATGGCGCTGTTGACAAAGAGCAGCATGATTCCCAGGATGGCCACTTCTGACGGGATGTCGACATAGGAGCTGATGATGATGGTGACGCCGTAAGGAATGAAACTGACGAACATGAGGATGAAGACCACGAATAGGGAACGAACGAACGCCACTTCTCTGGCTTTGTGCTTCTTCCGTTGTCGTTGGACGGTCTCCATGGCTGTGGTGATGTGATGCTTGGTACGTCTTGATGTTAACGTACGTGCCTTTTGGAATGGTACGGTCTGTGACCGTGAAACTGCTGTCTTGAGAGATGCAGGTATCAGACTGGTCGCTGGCACGTCTTGCTGGTCATTTGCTGGCAGTTTGGGACACTTTCCTTCCGACTTTCCAGCCCTCTTAGACATTCCTGTCTTCAGACACTCGCTGAGGTTAGCGGGTTCCGTTGTTTTATTTTCATCTTTGATACAGACTTCATCTATTTCATCTTTGATACAGACTTCATCTATTTCATCTCTGATACAGACTTCATCTATTTCATCTCTGATACAGACTTCATCTATTTCATCTTTACTGTTCCATGTCTGACCAGACTGCTCAACAGAACAGAATTGACGAACACTGTTTTCACAATCCACAGTATCTGTCTTGATGTCATCTTCCATAACATTATCATGACTGTCAGAATCAGGGTAAG
>JAPXFY010000026.1:15677653-15692653 GCA_030674185.1 Monoplex corrugatus | reverse complement strand
GGATGAATGGAGATGGATGGATGGATGGATGGGATGGATGGAGGATGATGATGATGGATGGATGGATGGATGACGGTTAACTGACTGGTGGGCGGGCTGTCTGATTGGCAGGTTGGTTGATTGGATGACTGGTTGGTTGATGGATTGATGGCTGACTGGCTGGTTGATTAGCTGGCTGATTAACTGGTTGAATGGAACCAGTCGCCGTGGTGTAATGGTTAGCGCATCGAACTACCGACCGGAAGGTAGCGGGTTCTAATCCCCATCAGTCCCTTCAAAAATCATTGTAGGATTTTTCGGCTCTAACCGGCTCCAACCCAGAGTTGGGCGTGCCATGTTCTCATTGGGAAGACTGGAACCACACAGTCGAGTCTCATCTACTTTACGGATGCGTCACTGAGGATGTTACTCAAATTTTCTGACCAACACCGCAGGTGTCTGTATCTCTCGGGTCTGATTGACGCCAGGATATATTATGATAGTAAGTGTAGAGTACAGCCCTGTCAGGCAGTCTCAATCCTAGATGGAACTCCATAGTATCATGATTATCATCCTCATCGATCATCATCATCATCATCATCGCATTGTAAAAACTGTGCCAGCTTCTGTAACCATTAGGTGGCATAGAAAATGGGACGAAAAAAAAATCAACTGGTTGAATGGGTAGATGGAACAGTGGCCGGATGGGTGACCGGATTGATAGCTAGTTGGATAGATGGATGGCTATATGGATGGCTAGTTCATTGACCTGCTGGCTGGATGAATGGATGGATGGATGGATAGATAGCCGGCTGTGTGGTCTGTTGGTTGATAGTACCTGGCTGGATGGATGGCCGTCTGAAATGACTAGGTGGCTGTTCGTCTGTTCATCTGTTTGTCTGTTCATCTGTTTGTCTGTTTTTCTTTCTCTCTCCGTAGCTGCCCTTCTCTGTCTCAAACAGATCTCCAATTGTATTTATATATTTTCTCTGAGTATTTGAACCTACTTGTAATAGGGCAGCCCCGTTTATACATCTGAAATCACACGATTTATCAGAATTATCACTATTTTGCAGTGACGTTAAGTGTTACAGAAAGTTATATTCAGTTGTTGGTTTTTTTTTACCCTCTAGTGATAAACTGGACGGAGTGGTCAACGCTAGAGGTATATCTTTAGATAACGGTGATGAACTGGACGGATGGTCAGCGTTAGGGGCATATCCTCACATAATGGTGATGAACTGGACGGATGGTCAGCGTTAGGGGCATATCCTCACATAATGTGTACAAATGCACTGATCTGTTTATTTATTTTTCTTTTGCATTTTCCCTCAGTAAGGTACAGTGTGCATTTTGAGATGACTAATGTGACCTCCCACCACCAAATCAGTCTTAACTAGCATTTTGGGCATTTTGATATATATATATATATGTATATATATATATATATATATTATATATATATATATATAATATATATATCACTGAAAAGTGTACATTCTGCTGATTATGTTGGTACTTGAATAAAGCTTGTACTCAAATAAATGTAAAGGTTATGTATGTTTAAAGTCATTAAGTTGTATGATGGCTATTTTGAGAAAACGGCCTCTGAAGTTTTTTGTGTGCTGTCCTACACACTTTCCTTAAATTTCTTTATTTGGTGGCTTTGACCCAGTTTGTTTCTAATTTTCGCTGTCATTATCTGAAAGGTGCACCAAAGAGCTTTCCATCAGTATATTACATGTGCGGGTACCGTACAGGTTATGGTTCATAATAAGAGATAAAAAATAGGTACTTTTGGTGGGAAATTGCGTTCTTTCTGCTGCGATCAGTGCATTAGAATACCGATTTAAAATGATTAATAATATTTTTTTCAAGAAAAACATTTCTGTGGGGGATAGATTATAGTCTACAGAAATCAATTTTGAGAAAAAGTCAAAACACCCCAGATAGACCCTCAGTCACCTTTTCAGCTCCTAGTGCTGTCTGACTGACTGAGAGGTAAGACTGATTTCGTGGTGGGAGGCCACCTGTAGTCCAGGTAGGGTTTTGCGCAGTAGGCAGTGCTGTGAACAAGAATATCAATACGTTTTACTGAATCGAAGTAGTAAATGATAACTTTTCATGAAATCCTTGAGATATTTATTTATTTATTTATTTATTTATTTATTTATTTATTCTATTTATCTATTTATTTATTTATCTATTTATTTATTTATTTATTTATTTGTTTGTTGTTTGTTTCTTTGTTTACTTACTCACTCACTTACTTACTTACTTACTTTATTCATTTATCATTTGTTTGTTTGTTTGTTTGTTTGTTTGTTTGATTGTTTGATTGATTGAGTGAGTGAGTGAGTGAGTGAGTGAGTGAGTGAGTGAGTGAGTGGAGTGAGCAACTGGCGTATAGGGTGGGGGAGTCAAAGGGTGAAGTTTTTGCAGTTGGTGGATAGGGTACGGGAGTCAAAGGGTTAAGTTTTTGCAGTTGGTGGATAGAGTGCGGGAGTCAAAGAGTTAAGTTTTTACAGTTGGTGGATAGGGTGCGGGAGTCAAAAGTTTAAGTTTTTGCAGTTGGTGGATAGGTTGGAATCAGTTGTATTTTTTTTTACACATGTTATACATATTCATGAAATGCAATCATTTTACAACTAACATAAGTATATACACTCATGGTTAAGTTGCATAGACAACAAATGCTTTAATCATCATCATCAGGTGCCTTGCCACATGGCGTTGGCGATTATGGACTTCCATCTGTCTCTGTCGCTTGTTGCCTCGAGCATCTCTTCCACCCTCCTTGTCTTCAGCCACTCTGCAAGTCCGTCTAGTATCTTCTCCCTGGGTCTACCCGGTGCTTTCTTTCCCTCCAGCTTTCCCGTTGTAACCAGATGCTCCAATTTCCCTTTCCTCATAAAATGGCATATAAATGTTGCCTGTCTTTTCCTAATCTTCCTTATGAATGATCTACTTGTGTCTGCCTCCATCAAGACTGTGTCGTTTGTTTTCTTTGCTGTTCATGGAACTCTCAACATTCTTCTTAGAAACCACATCTCGGCTGCCTCAGTCTTGTTCTGGCTTTGCTTGTTGACTGTCCACTCCTCGCAACCGTGCAACAGTATTGGTTCTATACAACATTCAAGAACTCTCTCCCTGATGTTAATTTATAGGCATCTGTTGGTAAGAATGCTTGTCATCTTCTTGAATGCTGTTTTAGTGTTGCAAACATCTAAGATACCCCGTTCTTTTTCATATGCATATTCATATTCATTTCTTTTGTCACGGTGAAACTCGGGCTACTCTCCTCTTTAAAAGCGTGTGTCCGCAGTGCAATGTCATTCTTTTTCTTTTTTGTTTTACCAAGGATTTAGAAAGTTAAGAAGGCTCATTGACCTTCAAGGGTAGGGACCTGGGAAATCAAGCTATCTGTTCAATACTTTATACCAGGCAACCCAGTGAAAGCCTGCTCTTTACGATTTTCAACTACTGTTGGATCTTTAGTGTGCGCAGGCCAGAAGGCACACGAGTCCGACTCGTTTTTCGTGCCCTTAAGAAGGACTAAATGTTCAGTTCGATTTTCCTGTTAAACTGAGGAGAAAACTGGAGGCCTCAACGGGAAACAACCCTGGCACCGCGAATTTAATTATTGGAGGCGAACGTCCGAACCATTCTGCCACCTCTCTGTCTGTCTCTCTCTCTCTCTCTCTCTGTGTCTCTCTCTCTTCTGTCTTTTCTCCTTCTCTCTCCCTCTCTGTCTCTTTCTCCTTCTCTCTCCCTCTCTGTCTTCTTTCTCTTCTCTCTCCCTCTCTTTGCCTGTGTGTTTCTCTCTTCATCTTATTTGTTTCTTGCTTTCCTGTTCCTCTCCATTATGCGTCTGTTTCCATTAATGGTAAATACTACAGCCATTTTTGTCTGAACTCCATGTCATTTTTGTATTATATTCTTCTATGCAATATATTGAGGTGAACTATTTTATTTTAAAAATTACATTTGGAAAAGTTTTTATTCTCCAATGTGCATTTTAGGTATACATTTACCTTAGAAGGGTAAACAATAAAATTTGGACTTGTGTACAAGTCTTAACTGGCACCGAATAAAATCATAATTTGAACTTGTCTGATATTTTGCACAAGTCATATATTTTAATTTAAAACCGTTTTTAGCCTTTTCCCAGAATCTTTTGATATGCAAACATTTCTAAATTGTGTAGCCAATGCTCTTTTCATTTCCAAATTGAAGTCACAATATAAATATTTACAAGCCCCCATTTTTTGACGATGACATCAATGCCCAGAGTTCTTTAAACAATACAAATTTGCAACTAGTCTATTTTCATCTCTCGACTTTATGAATTTTCATAAATAACTTTTTTTCACGGAATGCTTGTTCCAAATTTTTTTCTAACCTTTTGAAAAAGTTTTGGTAGTGCGTTATTCTTCAAAACCAAGTGTCACTGCCCACGTTCAAGCAAACACGAACCAGAAAAAAAAAAAAAAAAACACGAAAAAAAGAATACATACGTTTTCATATTTTCCTGGTATCTTCTTCGTGAAAATATCGTTGTATGGCTTTGATTCTTTTGGTATGGATTAAATTATTGTTAGTGCTGTATGGATATCCTGTTCGCTGTTATTATGTTGTGTGTCCAATAGTACTTGCTGTATGAAGAAGTCAGATGGGCAACTCATTACGGTAACGTCTATACCATTGTTGGCAGTGGCTTGAAGCTACACAATGGACACAGAACATTAAGCTCATTCTGGGAAACTTGAGGGGGAAAACGAAACATCACGCATTCTAAGGAAAAGGATAGAAAGACACACAAAAACAAGGAAACAAACAAGTGATATGACTTGTCCGTTAGGATGTCAGGTTATATGTGTACCCCCTTTGTGTGGTGTGTGTGGTGTGTGTGTGTGTGTGTGTGTGTGCGTGTGTGTGGGTGGGGGGATGTGGGTGGTGTGGGTGGGTAGGTGTGTGTGCGCGTGTGGGTGTGGGTGGGGATAGGGATGTGGGTGTGTGGATGTGTGTGTGTGATGTATGTAACATCTCTTCTCGTGTCTGTCTACGTGTGTGTGTTTGTGTGTGTATGTGCGTGTGTGTGTGTGTGTGTGTGTGTGTGTGGTGTGTGTGTGTGTGTTGTGTGTGTTGTGGTGTGTGTGTGTATGTGCGTGCGTGCGTGTGTGTGTAATGTATGCTCGCGTGCACGCGCATGCGTGAATGTTTGGATTGTATGCAGCCAGCACTGGGGCTCGCCAGAGTGTTCATATTCACTCAAGTAACAACCTGTTTTTATACAGTTGACTAATATAGAGAGCACAACGAACACAAGATTCATATCAACGCTTACGTGTGTTATTGTTGGTTCATCATCATCATCATCAGGTGCCTTTCCACATGGCGTTGGCGATTATGGACTTCCATCTGTTCTATCATTTGTTGACCCAAGCATCTCTTCCACCCTCCTTGTCCCAAGCCACTCTTCAAGTCCGTCTAGTATCTTCTCCCTGGGTCTACCCGGTGCTCTCTTTCCCTCCAGCTTTCCCGTTGTGACCAGGTGCTCCAATTCCCCTTTCCTCATAAAATGGCCTATAAATGTTGCCTGTCTTTTCCTAATCTTCCTTATGGATGATCTACTTTTGTCTGCCTCCATCAAGACTGTCTCGTTTGTTTTCTTTGCTGTCCATGGAACTCTCAACATTCTTGTTAGGAACCACATCTCGGCTGCCTCAATCTTGTTCTGGTTTGCTTGTTGACTGTCCACGCCTCGCAACCGTACAACAGTATTGGTCCTATATAACATTCAAGAACTCTCTTCCTGATGTTAATTGATAGGCATTTGTTGGTAAAATGCTTTTCATCTTCTTGAATGCTGTTTTGGCCTGGCCTATTGTGCTGGTTATTTCTGATGTGCATCTGCCGTCTGGTGAATTGATTGTTGGTTAGGAAGACAAAACTAGTAATACAGAATTATCAGATATGGACAGCTTAACATAAAATATAACGAGACGATCAAGCCATTTTAAAATTCTCCCTGTTTTATACACAAGTTTTGCTTTCCATCAGAAAGTCCAGATTCTGTACTTTTCAAAAATCATTGTGACCTTGAGGAAGATGAAATAAGACGAAATACAATGTCATGGCAAGGGAGAACACTGGTGTATTGTTACAACTATGAAAAATAGAAGGTATGTATTGTCAAGTGTTTGTAACAACAACAACAACAAAAGTAGTTTACACGCTTTTCTCAAAAACTGCTGATTTCAGGACTTTTTGGCCTGGCCGTGTGAGCTTTTCTTTGGCGCAAAGACTTTAAAACAAATAGATGAACAAACAAAGCGAGGAAATCCTTGAGACAAAAGAAAAAGAAAGAAAAGCAAAATGAAGGGAGACAGAGGCTGAGGCTGGGGAAGAGCATTGACAAGAAATTACAAATGTAAAGATTAACACATATCTACATAATCTGAAAACAGCTGTAGTTATGATTAAAACATTAGTGGTGATGTAAGTGCTTTCATATGAAATGAAGCACACAAAGCGTTTATCAAAACGTTAGCTGTTGTTAAATCAAAGCAGCCTTAGTTTGGGTGTTCATAGTCATGTCCCCACAACGGTCGACGAGAGTTGGGTTTTTGCTTTTTTTTATAGATGATGCTGTATTGCATAGCCTACAGATAGCCCCATAAACCCGGGGTCGTAGGGGAGTGAAGTGGTAGAGACCGCGAATTTTCTCGGGGCCATCATCACGAGGGCAGAGTCAATCTCCTCTTCCTTGATTCGGTAGCCTACACAGTGATAATTATTCGTAATAGTTGAAGTCGGTAACTGGCTACTTGAAATCTTGTAGTCATAATACTCAATATTTCTTTTTTGTTTATGTTTTGTTTGTTTTTTTTTTTGTTTGTTTGTTTTTTTTTTTTTGTTTTCTTTGTTTTTGTTTGTTTTGTTTTGTTTTTGTTTTGTTTTGTTTTGTTTTGTTTGTTTTGTTGTTTTGTTTGTTTGTTTCTTGCTTGCTCTCAAATAGTTTGTTGATTACCGTGGTTGTCAATACTTTTGGCCAGGACCGTAGGTCCATTTACACAGGGATCAATGGGACCTTTCAAACAATCCTTGTATTTGATATTGCCGTTGTCATGATATATATATATATAATTCAAGCAGCATGTGCACAGAAAAGGCAACAAATCAATGTAAAAATTTCCCAAATTTTCGGTGGTACACCCGCCTTCCTCAAGGGGACTTTAGTCACTGACTACGATATGCTACACAAACACATCAGAATATTTTACGTAGGCTGCATTACGTAGTCTTGACTCGATATTGTTGTGACGTCAATTGACAGAGTTCAGGCCCAGAGGAAATATGGTTTTCATTTTGTTCATCCAAAAAGACTCCCTCCTCAGTCTGGTGTCCAGGTTCTCAGAGTGCACCTTTTCCACTGCGATACATTTTAAGTTTTGAAGTGAATGGCCAGTTTGGTTGAAGTGTTTGGTGACCTGAGTGCCTGTATTTTTTTGGATGTTTGACCGTGTTGGTAGAATCTGGTTTTGAGAGAGTTTTTCGTTTGTCCTATATATTGGTTTTAGGGCAGATATCGCAGTGGAGGAGATACACTACGTTGGTAGATGTACATGTCAGTTTGTGCCTTATTTTGAAAGTTTCACTCGTGTTGAAACTGCTGAAAGTTACACCTTCAATCAGGTGTTGTTCACAAATGATGCACTGTTTAGCTGAACACTTGAAACAGCCGGCATCAGGGTCAGGAGGGATTGGAAGGCAGGATGGCATGAGGAGGTTACGCAGGGAACGACAACATCTCTCCCTAGGATGGGTGGGTCCGGAACAGCCTTCTGCATTTTGCTGCTGGTGTGAAGGATTGTTGAGTGGAGTTCCCTGAGCCACTGACGGAGGGGTGGGTTAGATGGATGGTGGGTGACGATGAAGGGTGTTCTGGTGGCTGTCTGTTTGGGTTTGTATTGAAGGATCTGTGATCTGGGGATGAGGCCAGCACGATGTTTGGCATTCTGTACAAGCCTGGAATTGTATCCTCGGCGGGCAAAATAGCGTGTCATTTCTGCACAGCGTCGACTGAAGGTGGTAGGGTCAGAACACAGGCGGCGAAGTCTCAGAAACTGGCTGTATGGAATGTTTTTGATCACGTGTTGAGGATGACAGGACAGGCTATGTAGATAAGAATATAGTTTGGGTGTGTGATCTCAACATAGTTTGGGTGTGTGACCTGAAATAGTTTGGGTGTGTGATCTGAACATAGTTTGGGTGTGTGATCTGAACATAGCTTGGGTGTGTGATCTAATACAGTTTGGGGTGATCTGATAATAATAATAATAATAAGAGACATTTATAGCGCATCTTGCCTACGCGGTGTTGACGTTTACAATCATCACTACATATTTCATCTTGGCTCACGTACTATAATCACAATACAGTATTAGAATAAATCCATAAAAATATACATACGCAAATATACACGGATTTCCGCAGTCCAAATGCACCACAACCCACGGCATCCAAAGTACGTGAGGCACATTGGGCTTATATCCACCCCCCCCCCTACCTCTATACATACACACACACTACAACTATCTACTATTGGGGGGGAAATGAGGTTGATACTAATAAATTTTGAAGAGGTGAGTTTAGAGTTTTGAAATAGAGTTTGGGTGTGTGATCTGAATATAGTTTGGGTGTGTGATCTCAATACAGTTTGGGTGTGTGATCTGAATATAGTTTGGGTGTGTGATCTGAATATAATTTGGGTGTGTGATCTCAATTAATTTGGGTGTGTGATCTGAATATAATTTGGGTGTGTGATCTAACATAAGTTTGGGTGTGTGATCTCAATATAGTTGGGTGTGTGATCTCAATACAGTTTGGGAGTGTGATCTCAATATAGTTTGGGTGTGTGATCTGAATATAGTTTGGGTGTGTGATCTCAACATAGTTTGGGTGTGTGATCTGAATATAATTTGGGTGTGTGATCTGAATATAGTTTGGGTGTGTGATCTGAATATAGTTTGGGTGTGTGATCTGAATATAGTTTGGGTGTGTGATCTCAACATAGTTTGGGTGAGTGATCTGAATACAGTTTGGGTGTGTGAGCTCAATACAGTTTGGGTGTGTGATCTCAATACAGTTTGGGTGTGTGATCTCAATACAGTTTGGGTGTGTGATATCAATATAGTTTGGGTGTGTGATCTGAATATAGTTTGGGTGTGTGATCTCAATATAGTTTGGGTGTGTGATCTGAATATAGTTTGGGTGTGTGATCTGAATATAGTTTGGGTGTGTGATCTGAATATAGTTTGGGTGTGTGATCTGAATATGGTTTGGGTGTGTGATCTGAATATAGTTTGGGTGTGTGGTCTGAATATAGTTTGGGTGTGTGATCTCAATATTGTTTGGGTGTGTGATCTCAATACAGTTTGGGTGTGTTATCTCAATATAATTCGGTGTGTGATCTCAACATAGTTTGGGTGTGTGATCTCAACATAGTTTGGGTGTGTGACATGAATATATATGGGTGTGTGATCTGAACATAGTTTGGGTGTGTGATCTGAATATAGCTTGGGTGTGTGATTTCAATACAGTTTGGGTGTGTGATCTGAATATAGTTTGGGTGTGTGATCTGAATATAGTCTGGGTGTGAGATCTGAATATAATTTGGGTGTGTGATCTCAATACAGTTTGGGTGTGTGATCTGAATATAGTCTGGGTGTGTGATCTGAATATAATTTGGGTGTGAGATCTGAATTCAGTTTGGGTGTGTGATCTGAATATAATTTGGGTGTGTGATCTCAATATAGCTTGTAGTTTGGGTGTGTGATCTCAACATAGTTTGGGTGTGTGATCTCAATACAGTTTGGGTGTGTGATCTCAATACAGTTTGGGTGTGTGATCTCAATACAGTTTGGGTGAGTGATCTCAATATAGTTTGGGTGTGTGATCTCAATATAGTTTGGGTGTGTGATCTGAATATAGTTTGGGTGTGTGATCTGAATATAGTTTGGGTGTGTGATCTGAATATAGTTTGGGTGTGTGATCTCAACATAGTTTGGGTGTGTGATCTGAATATAGTTTGGGTGTGTGAGCTCAATACAGTTTGGGTGTGTGATCTGAATATAGTTTGGGTGTGTGATCTCAACATAGTTTGGGTGTGTGATCTGAATATAATTTGGGTGTGTGATCTCAATACAGTTTGGGTGTGTGATCTCAATATAATTGGGTGTGTGATCTCAATACAGTTTGGGTGTGTGATCTCAACATAGTTTGTGTGTGTGATCTCAATACAGTTTGGGTGTGTGATCTCAATACAGTTTGGGTGTGTGATCTGAATATAGTTTGGGTGTGTGATCTGAATATAGTTTGGGTGTGTGATCTCAATACAGTTTGGGTGTATGATCTCAATATAGTTTGGGCGTGTGATCTGAATATAGTTTGGTCGTGTGATCTGAATATAGTTTGGCGTGTGATCTGAATATAGTTTGGCCGTGTGATGTGAATATAGTTTGGGCGTGTGATCTGAATATAGTTTGGGCGTGTGATCTGAATATAGTTTGGCGTGTGATCTGAATATGGTTTGGCGTGTGATCTGAATATAGTTTGGCGTGTGATCTGAATATAGTTTGGCGTGTGATCTGAATATAGTTTGGCGTGTGATCTGAATATAGTTTGGGCGTGTGATCTCAATACAGTTTGCGCGTGTGATCTCAATATAGTTTGAATGTCTGATCTCAGTATATTTTGGGTGTGTGATCTGAATATAGCTTGGGTGTGTGATCTCAATATAGTTTGGGTGTGATCTCAACACAGTTTGGGTGTGTGATCTCAACATAGTTTGGGTGTGTGATCTGAATATAGTTTGGGTGTGTGATCTGAATATAGTTTGGGTATGTGATCTGAATATAGTTTGGGTATGTGATCTGAATATAGTTTGGGTATGTGATCTGAATATAGCTTGGGTGTGTGATCTCAATATAGTTTGGGTGTGTGATCTCAACATAGTTTGGGTATGTGATCTGAATATAGTTTGGGTGTGTGATCTGAATATAGTTTGGGTGTGTGATCTCAATATAGTTTGGGTGTGTGATCTCAACATAGTTTGGGTGTGTGATCTCAACATAGTTTGGGTATGTGATCTCGGTATAGTTTGGGTGTGTGATCTCAATAAAACCTGGGTGTGTGATCTCAACACAATTCAGGTGTGAAATTTCAATAAAACATTTGTGTGTATGATCTCAATATAGTTTGGGTGTGTGATCTCCATATAATTTGTGTGTGTGATCTCAATACGGTTTAGGTGTGAGATCTCAATATCTTTCACTGTATTCACAAGCTTTTCACCGGCAGTCTGGGGTCGTTGAACTTTAAATCATTGATTCCACTGTGAATACAGATGGAGACCACTGGCTTTGAAATAAGTTGTTAACTCGATCAGTGATTTCAGTGACTGCCTAGTATCTGTAGTCTTATGGGATGTCTTTGCTCCTGTTACGAATTCGTAGGACTGCGCCAGTCTTTTCTTGTCAACACCACTCAGGAAAGCAAAGGTAAGGGACTGGAACTAAACAGCAGGAAGACTGAAGTCATGGTGATCAGTAAAAAACATGAAATCCCCTCATGCAAAGTAACAGCAAATGGCACAACCTTGACACAGGTTGATAAATTCAGATACCTGGGAACGATTATTTCATCAGACGGCAGATGCACATCAGAAATAGCCGGCAGAATCGGCCAAGCCAAAACAGCTTTCAAGAAGATGACAAGCATTCTTACCAACAAATGCCTATCAATTAACATCAGGAAGAGAGTTCTTGAATGTTATATAGAACCAATACTGCTGTACGGATGTGAGGCGTGGACAGTCAACAAGCAAAGCCAGAACAAGATTGAGGCAGCCGAGATGTGGTTTCTAACAAAAATGTTGAGAGTTCCATGGACAGCAAAGAAAACAAAGGAGACAGTCTTGATGGAGGCAGACACAAGTAGATCATTCATAAGGAAGATTAGGAAAGACAGGCACCATTTATAGGCCATTTTATGAGGAAAAGGGATTGGAGCACCTGGTCACAACGGGAAAGCTGGAGAGAAAGAGAGCACCAGGTAGACCCAGGGAGAAATGCTGGGCGGACTTGCAGAGTGGCTGGGGACGAGGAGGGTGGGGGAGATGCTAGGGGCAACGAGAGATAGGGACAAATGGAAGTCCATGATCGCCAACGCCATGCGGCAGGGCACCTGATGATGATGATGATGAGATGATGATGATGATGATGACCACTCAGGACAGATTTTGCAGAATTACTCTCGTGGGGATTCTGGGGCTCTTTCAGTATCAACAGTATCCCCACCTTCTGGAAAACCTGTCGTAGAAATTTCCTCTTTTCTGTCACTCTCTTTTGTTTCTTTCTTCCTCCTTTGCTTTCTGTCATCTCTTCCTATCATTTTCTGCCTTGCTGGTCCATTTTTGGCTCTAGGGAGGTGAGATATGCAGAAGCAATTTTAGGTAGTTTAGGCCCTTTTCCATATACATTTTGGTGTCCTTAGATAATATGCTTGAATTTGTATTCAGGTTTTTTAAATCCCCAGTACGATAGATTGGAGGGAGTGGTCAACGCCAGGGGCATCTCCTTAGATTATGTGCGCGAATGCATTATTATCTGTACTTAATTTTCTTTTTCTTTTTTTTCCTGTTGAAGTATTGTGTGTGTATTGAAACGGTTATAGCCCTGACGTGGCTCTACGCAGTCGGCTGGTCTTTAAACAAAAATAACAATAAGTTTGCAGAATAAGACTACGTGCTAAACTCCGGTTGTTCGTCTGTTTGGATAATTGTTTCTTTCAGTGACCCCACACCTCGTTTTTGACGTCAAGACTGTCTTGATCTTCTTTTGCCCCGTTTCTCGTTTTCACTTTTTCCCCCTTTGCTCGTCGCCGACAGACACTATACAGACCTGATGGATCATTCTCTTTTACTGTCCAGCAACAGTCAACAAACAAAGCCAGAACAAGATTGAGGCAGCCGAGATGTGGTTTCTAAGAAGAATGTTGAGAGTTCCATGGACAGCAAAGAAAACAAACGAGACAGTCGTGATGGAGGCAGACACAAGTAGATCACTCATATGGAAGATTAGGAAAAGACAGGCAACATTTATAGGCCATTGCATGAGGAAAGGGGAATTGGAGCACCTGGTCACAACGGGAAAGCTGGAGGGAAAGAGAGCACCAGGTAGATCCAGGGAGAAAATAATGGACGGACTTGCAGGGTGGCTGAAGACAAGGAGGGTGGAAGAGATGCTTGAGGCAACAGGAGATAGAGACAGATGGAAGTCCATGATCGCCAACGCCTTACGGCAGGGCATCTGATGATGACTGTCCAGCAATCAGATCGCTGATAATCACTATAGAGAGCCGAATTATCTCTTTTACTGTCCAGCAATCAGATCGATGATAATCATTATACAGACCTGATTTATCTCTTTTACCGCCCCGCAATCCGATCGACGATAATCACTATACAGAGCCGAATTATCTCTTTTACTGTCCAGCAATCAGATCGATGATAATCAATATACAGAGCTGATTTATCTCTTTTACTGTCCAGCAATCAGATCGCTGATAATCACTATACAGAGCTGATTTATCTCTTTTACTGTCCAGCAATCAGATCGATGATAATCACTATACAGAGCTGATTTATCTCTTTTACTGTCCAGCAATCAGATCGATGATAATCACTATACAGGGCCGAATTATCTCTTTTACTGTCCAGCAATCAGATCGATGATAATCACTATACAGAGCCGAATTATCTCTTTTACTGTCCAGCAATCAGATCGATGATAATCACTTACAGACCCGCCGAATTATCTCTTTTATTGTCCACGATCAGATCGATTATATACACTGTACAGACCTGATGTATCTCTTTTACCGTCCAGTATTCACATCGATGATAATCATTATACAGACCTGAATTATCTCTTTTACTATCCAGCAATCAGATCATTGATATGCATTGTACAGAGTTGAATTACTCTTTTACTGTCCAGCAATCAGATCGATGATAATCACTGACAGACCTTATTTACCTCTTTTACTCTCCAGCAATCAGATGGATGACAGACAATATACAGACTTGAATTATCTCTTTTACTGTCCAGCAATCAGATCGACGACAGACACTATACAGAGCTGAATTATCTCTTTTACTGTCCAGCAATCAGATCGATGATAATCATTATACAGACCTGATTTACCTCTTTTACTGTCCAGCAATCAGATGGATGACAGACAATATACAGACTTGACATCTCTTTACTGTCCAGTAATCAGAAACACTGTGCAGAGCTGAATTATCTGTTTTACTGTCCAGTAATTAGATCGATAATAGTCACTGTACAATTCTGAGTTATCTCTTCTATTGTCCAGCAATTAGATCGATGACAGACACTATACAGACTTGAATTATCTCTTTTACTGTCCAGTATAATCAGATCGATGACAGACACTGCACAGACCTGAATTATCTCTTTTACTGTCCAGTATAATCAGATCGATGACAGACACTGTACAGAACTGAATTATCTATTTAACTGTCCAGCAAGTAAATCGATAACGTACACTGTACAGTTCTGAATTTTCTTTTTTACTGTCCAGCAATTAGATCGATGGAAGACACTGCGCAGAGATTAAACTGTTTATCATAATCCCTTTGACTCCTGCACCATATCCAACAACTTCCTGTATTGTAAACCACGCTAGCCAAGTAAAAGCTTAACCCTTTGACTCCCTCACCCTATCTGCTAGCTTCCTGCAGGAAGCTAGTGGATGATATGCGGGAGCCAAAGGGTTAAGTTTTTGCAGTTGGTGGATAGGGTGCGGGAGTCAGAGGGTTAAACTCTATTTCATCAAACTTAGATGCTTCTGATGTTAAACTTTCCATTGTGATCGTTTGAAATATTAGTGCACTGACGTGTCAAGTATGCGTTGTGAAGACTCAGACAATGT
>JAPXFY010000026.1:15667653-15672653 GCA_030674185.1 Monoplex corrugatus | reverse complement strand
CAGCTTGACACAAAAGTGTTTTATACTGGTGTGTCTGGCATATCAGCTTGACACAGAAGTGTTTTATACTGGCATGTCTGGCATATCAGCTTGACACAGAAGTGTTTTATACTGGTGTGTCTGGCATATCAGCTTGACACAGAAGTGTTTTATACTGGTGTGTCTGGCATATCAGCTTGACACAGAAGTGTTTTATACTGGTGTGTCTGGCATATCAGCTTGACACAGAAGTGTTTTATACTGGCATGTCTGGCATATCAGCTTGACACAGAAGTGTTATATAACTGGTGTGTCTGGCATATCAGCTTGACACAGAAGTGTTTTATACTGGCATGTCTGGCATATCAGCTTTAACTAAATGCAGTAGTAAGAGACTCTGGGCAGAGCCAGACAGCAGAAGGTCCTCGAAGGAGAAGCCCCCCGTCAAGCAAGAGTTTCGGCCCTTAACTCCTGACACTCTAAATAGGTCATGTTGGATGCCACTCTGCTGTCGCCATTTTGTTTTTTTTAAGCTTCAGAATGTGCACGCCGATGTGGATGAAGTTGGTGTTGAAACACTTTGGATGTCTAGCTGTTCGTTACGTAATATGACACACAATTGTATGCTCCCTTGCCTCGCCGATTCCCTATCAATGTATGTGCTATACTTTTATTTTAGTATTTGCTGAGGATATATATCACATTTAGGCATTTGTGACCCCCCACCACGAAATCAGTCTTAACTCGCAATCAGTCGAACAGCACTAGGAGCTGAAAAGGTGACTGAGGGTCTATGTGGGGTGTTTTGACTTTTTCTCAAAATTGATTTCTGTAGATTATAATCTATCCCCCACAGAAATGTTTTTCTTGAAAAAATATTTTAATCAATCTAAAATGGTATTTCAATGCACTGATCGCAGCAGAAAGAACGCAATTTCCTACCAAAAGTGCTATTTTTGTCTCTTATTGTGAACCGTAACCTGTACAATACCCGCACATGTAATATACTGATGGAAAGCTCTTTGGTGCACCTTTCAGATAATGACAGCTAAAATTAGAAACAAACCGGGTCAAAGCCACCAAATAAAGAAATTTAAGAAAATGTGTAGGAGAGCACACAAAAGCTTTAGAGGCCGTTTTCTCAAAATGGCCGTCATACAACTGAATGACTTTAAACATACATAACTCCTACATTTTTTTGAGTACAAGCTTTGTTCAAGTACCAAAATAATCAGCAGAATGTACACTTCCCAGTGATATGTATATCTCAAAATGCCCAAAATGCTAGTTAAGACTGATTTTGTGGTGGAGGGTCACATTTCATTTAACTGAGAAGTTTACTGCCAGTGTGCTCTCACAAGAAGTGAAGTTACACACGTTCATCTGATGCATGTAATCAACTGCCGGATTCATGGTCAAATATTTCAACGAAAATGTTCAGAATCACCGGCCAGTCAAAACGGGCACTATGACGAATAGAGGAATTAACAAAGGATAACAAAGGATACCCGAGAGATATTTTGTTCTAGACCTTGGGGAGCTTCTACTGATTACTACCTTTGTAAACTGGCAGTAAGGAACTGAACTGATGTTTCTGTTCCAAAATTACATCCTTAGTAAATGTTGAGCAGTGTATACTAACTGTGGCCAAATGTATCAATATACCAAATTGATTTCTAAAGACCTGCTGCGTACTTGAACGTTCGCAAAGTCTTTGTCAAGGATACAAGAGCCAAGCACAATGAAGGCGAATAAAAAACAACTGCTTGAAACAATAACCCCAAACGGCACTTAGACTTGAACTTGCGTTAATCTGAATTTCACATCAAAGTGTAAATGTTTTAGTCCCGTACGTTAAACGAGCCCAAGTAGACTATCCAGGTAACAGTCTCAGTGAGAAGAGAAACACAATCAGACTACCACACCTTTAAGCTGTGGACAAAAAAGAAGTACTGTCTCCTATCCACAGAGCTGCAAGTTGTCCTGATGAGGCTCCATACCGGCTACACAAAGCCCAATGCAAATACGAACTGCAAGACTGGCCACATCTGGTCTAAATGCAAATATAATCTGCAAGACTGGCCACATCTGGTCCAAATGCAAATACGAACTGCAAGACCGGCCACACCGGGTCAAATGCAAATATAATCTGCAAGACTGGCCACATCTGGTCCAAATGCAAATATGAACTGCAAGACTGGCCACATGCCATCCAAATGCGAATACAAATTGCAAGACTGGTCATATCCGGTCCTAATGCAAATATGAACTGCAAGACTGGCCACATCCGGTCCAATGCAAATACGACCTGCAAGATTGGCCACATCCCATCCAAATGCAAATACGAACTGCAAGATTGGCCACATCCCATTCAAATGCGAATACGAACTGCAAGATTGGCCACATCCGGTCCAATGCAAATATAACCTGCAAGACTGGCCACATCCAATCTAATGCAAATACGAACTGCACAACTGGCCACATCCGGTTGAATGCAGACACGAACAGCAAGACTGGCCATATCCGGTCCAAATGCAAATACAAACTGCAAGACAGGCTGCAACAGGTCCAATGGAAATACGAACTGCAAGACTGGCCACATCCGGTCCGATGGAATACAAACTGCAAGACCAGCCACATCCGGTCTGATGGAATACAAACTGCAAGACCGGCCACATCCGGTCCGATGGAATACAAACTGCAAGACTGGCCACATCCGGTCCGATGGAAACACGAACTGCAAGACCGGCCACATCCTGCCCGATGGAAACACGAACTGCAAGACCGGCCACATCCGGCCCGATGGAAACACGAACTGCAAGACCGGCCACATCCGGCCCGATGGAAACACAAACTGCAAGACTGGCCACATCCGGTCCGATGGAAACACGAACTGCAAGACCGGCTACATCCGGTCCGATGGAAACACGAACTGCAAGACTGGCCACATCCGTCCAAAAACAAATGTAATTTGCAAATGGAAACTCCCACTTTCACCAGCTTGCTCCTGCAGTCAAGTGGATCAGACAGACCGCTGAATGCATATCGCAGCGATGTTTGTTTCTGTCTAGTGTAGCGACAGGAGGTGTCATTATCATCATCAGGTGCCCTGTCGCTTGGCGTTGGCGACCATGGACTTCCAACCATCTCTGTCTCTCGTTGCCCCTAGCATCTCCCCCTCCTCCTCATCCCCAGCCACTCTGCAAGTCCGTCCAGCATTCTCTCCCTGGGTCCACCTGGTGCTCTCTTTCCCTCCAGCTTTCCCGTTGTGACCAGGTGCTCCAAATCCCTCTTCCTCATAAGATGGCCTATAAATGTTGCCTGTCTTTTTCCTAATCTTCCTTATGAGTGATCTACTTGTGTCTGCCTCCATCAAGACTGTCTCGTTTGTTTTCTTTGCTGTCCATGGAACTCTCAACATTCTTCTGAGAAACCACATCTCAGCTGCCTCAATCTTGCTCTGGCTTTGCTTGCTGACTGTCCACGCCTCGCATCCGTACAACAATATTGGTTCTATAAAACATTCAAGGACAAGAGGTGTGTCTCGCTGCAACTCCACGGACCACCCAGCTCCATGGCAGCCAGCAAGAGGATCCATCGTCAGATGTGGACTGACCGTGTAGATGGTGAACGAACGAAGGAGAATAGAAGAAGTGCTAAATTTGATACGAGAATGTCACTTGTAAAAGCTTGTACTTGATATTAACCCTTTGACTTCTGCGTTTTTCTGTCCACCTGTTCATCACCTGTTCACCTGTCGGCGACATCGGTCTTGATGGTAGTCGCTGATGCAAGCCTCGTCAGCTGTCTACATCCCCTTCTGTCTACAGGCCTTGTGTAAATTTCATCCTTCGACAACCTATCCACAAACTGCAAAAACGTAACCCTTTGACTCCCTCATCCTATCCACCAGCTTCTTGCAGGAAGCTGGTGGATAAGGTGAGGAAGTCAAAGGGTTAAGTTTTTGCTTTGCTCTAGCATGGTTGATAAAGAAGGATGATGGTGGGCAGGGTGCGGGAGTCAAAGGGTTAACTTAGACCATTCACATTACGATAACACTACGATGCTTGCATTGAATATTTATTATTATGATGCTTGTATTGAATACCGATAACACACTGTTCTATTTTCGGTGTTGTATTGAATATCAATAACACTCTTTTTCCATTTAGAGAACACTGCGCCACTCTGTGTCATTATCATATGATCACGTTAAGTCTTTTCTGCCACAGTATCCATCATACCAAAACAGTGTCTTAACACTTTTCTCTTGTAAAATGCACATCGAACACATACTTTATAATTCCCAGTAATCAAACACAAGCTCACGTTGTGCAGGTACGACAAAACACTGCACAATAAATGAGCAATTTACCAACATCCTATAACATCTCTCACCGTACGCAGTGCCAGACCTCACAGAACATTCCTGCTGCAAAGTGCAAGCCATGATGATTTCATCATGCCTTCTAATGAACGACAGAAGAATACATTGTTCATCCCCCCCCCCTTAATCAACCACAGAGCAACATTTCGCAAGTATTGCAAAACACAAAACACAAAGAACATATTTGGAACTTCAAACACGAAAGCAATTCTGACAGCTCACAAAAATGCACTCATTAGCAGGGTTGAAGCATCTGTCTTCAATCAGTGACACTTGTTCTTAAAGCTGTGTAATTTCTTACAAAGCGTCACTGGTGAAAACAAAATATAGCTGAGAGAAAATGAGAACGTTCATTTGTTTTTCTTTTCTTTTTTTTTTTTTAGCTTCCACGTATGCTGAGATCCAAACCATCAGCTAGTCACGTGACCGGAGGTTAATTTTGTGCCGTCTGCAATGGATACCTCACATAGCGGTCTTCACTTTCAAAATTGAGCTTGAAACATTTGGTTCATCAACTTCTGGAATATTCTGCCTGTTTCTCCTCTGTAAGATATTTCACACTCACGGTCGGTCTCTCCGTGTTCCCAAGATTTCTGTCTAAACACCATCTAATCCATTTATTGTAGTGACGTTC
>JAPXFY010000026.1:15650153-15652653 GCA_030674185.1 Monoplex corrugatus | reverse complement strand
AAAGTGGAATTCATCTTTATTGTCGACACATTGGACATAAAGCATTGACAGCTGTATGTACACCAAGAGAGAGAGAGAGAGAGAGAGACAGAGAGACAGACAGAGAGAGAGAGAGAGAGTGAGACATATAGACAGACAGACAACAGACAAGAGAGAGAGAGAAAGAGAGACGACAGACAGACAGAGACAGAAGACAACAGACAGCAGAGAGAGACAGAGAGAGAGAGGAGTGAGATAGACATATAGACAGACAGACAACATACAGAGAGAGAGAGAAGACAGACAGACAAACAGACAACAGACAGAGAGAGGACGAGAGAGAGAGAGAGAGTGAGAGAGAGGAGGAGAAAAAGAGAGAGTGAGAGAAAGAGTGGGGCAGAAGAGAGTGTGAGAGAAGAGAGAGAGTGTGAGTGAGAGAGAGAGGATGGAGAGAGGGAGAAGAGAGGAGAGAGAGGGGGAGGGGGAGGGAGGAGACGATGAAAGGGAGAGAGAGAGGGGGGGGGCGAGCGAGAGAGAAGTGAATGCGTTTCTTAAATTATGGTGGCGTGTTCAATGAATGTGTTTGCAGTTGCATAGGATGAAACATTTGAAAGACTGGACAATATAAACAAAAGTGGAATTCATCGTCAATATCGACACATCGGATATAAAGCAGTTACAGCTGCGTGTGCATGAAAAAGAGAGAGAAGGGGAAAGAGAAGGAGGGAAGGAGGAGAGAGAGAGGAGAGAGAAAAGAGAGAGAAGACAGACAGAGAGAAGAGGAGGAGAGAGGGACACACACAGAAGAGAGAGGGAGAGAGATAAAGAGAGGGAGGGAGGAAGATAGAGAGAAAAAGAGAGAGAAGGGGTAGAGATAGAGAGAGAGGAGGGAGGGATAGAGAAAGAGAAAGAAAGAGAGAGGGAGAGATAGATAGATAGAGAGAGAGAGAGAGAGAGAGAGAGAGCTGCTGTATGTGTTTCATCATCATCTCATCATCATCATCATCAGGTGCTCTTTCCGCATCATCATCATCATCATCATTCAGATGCATGCCTGCCGCATTTTATGAGGAAGGGGGATTTGGAGCACCTGGTCACAACGGGAAAGCAGGAGGGAAAGAGAGCAGTGTTTATGTGTTTCTAAATGCATAGTGGCGTGTTAATGTGTTTGCAATTGCATACTTATCGCCAGTGTGGTTATGAATGTACGATTGATTTACGAATGTGTCGGACTGTATACTTGATGGTGACTTAGATTTTTAAATACATATATAGGTTCTTATGAACATTCTAACTGAATTGTTTTGATTGTGAGTGTTTCTACATGTGAAAGTATCTATACAATGCCAGTAAGATGTGCCTTAATATATGTATAGGTGATGGTGAATTTGTCTGAATTAAATAATTGTTCATGTATTTCCCAAAATACAGTTACATGCACTTTTTTAATATACGGGTATTTGTTTGTGTGTATATATATATATATGTATGTATGTATGTTCTATTTGTATTATATTATATATAAACATATATAAATATATACTCACACACACACACACATATATATATATATATATATAATTGTGTGTGTGTGTGTGCGTGCGTGCGTGCGTGTGTGTGTGTGTGTGCGTGCGTGCGTGCGTGCGTGCGTGCGTGCGTGCGTGCGTGCGTGCGTGCGTGCGTGCGTGCGTGCGTGCGTGCGTGCGTGCGTGCGTGCGGCGCGCGCGCGTGTGTGTGTGTGTGTGTGTGTGTGTGTGTGAGAGAGAGGCTGAACATGAATGTGTATGTAAAACAAATTTGGAACTTGTAAGTTTCGTTGCAGTTTTACTTTCTAATGCGTAGCTGGTTGTGAAAATGTTTCAAAATGAACGGCTATGAATGTGTGTCTATCTATATGGCCGCTGGTGCAAAAGCAAATGTAAAAAGACATGTCAGACTGTTTCAGCTACTGCACTGATCTGGTAGTAAACTACTAACACAATTTTCCCCGTGGGAATGCCGGGGGCTTTTTCAGTATAATACCCCACCTTCATGGTGATCAGTAAAAAACATGAAATCCCCTCATGCAAAATAACAGCAAATGGCACAACCTTGACACAAGTTGATGAATTCAAATACCTGGGAACGATCATTTCATCAGACGGCAGATGCACATCAGAAATAGCTGACAGAATCGGCCAAGCCAAAACAGCATTCAAGAAGATGACAAGCATTCTTACCAACAAATGCCTATCAATTAACATCAGGAAGAGAGTTCTTGAATGTTATATAGAACCAATACTGTTGTACGGATGCGAGGCGTGGACAGTCAACAAACAAAGCCAGAACAAGATTGAGGCAGCCGAGATGTGGTTTCTCAGAAGAACGTTGAGAGTTCCATGGACAGCAAAGAGAACAAACGAGACAGTCTTGAGGGAGGCAGACACAAGTAGATCGCTCGATAAGGAAGATTAGGAAAAGACGAGCAACATTTATAGGCCATTTTATGAGGAAGGGGGATTTGGAGCACCTGGTCACAACG
>JAPXFY010000026.1:15625153-15645153 GCA_030674185.1 Monoplex corrugatus | reverse complement strand
CTTTCTTTCTTTGTTTTCTTTCTCTTTTCTTTCTTTTTTCTTATTTCTTTCTAATCTTTCTTTCTTTCTTCTTTTTTCTTTTCTTTCTTTCTTTCTTTTTTCTTTCTTTCTTTCTTCTTTCTTCTAATCTTTCTTCTTTTCTTTCTGTCTTTTCTTTCTTGTTTTTTTCTTTCCTTCTTTCTTCTTTCTCTCTCTTCTTTCTTTCTTCTTCCTTCCTCCTTAACTAGACTATTTCGTATTTTTGTTTTTCTTTTCCACTGTTCTATCATGTTCACCACCACCAATCCACATCTTCTCACTCCTAGACAATAGGAACTACTGTTTGTATGTTCACCTGTCCAGGTTCAAGGTTGTATCTGCAATCACATCAAAATCCATTATTCACTGTACTCCCTATCCACTGACTCTTTACCCGTTTCGTCTGTCGTCTGTATGTCTGTCTGTCTCTCATGTCTGTATATATGTCTGTCTGTCTGTCTCTCATGTCTGTCTGTCTGTCTGTCTCTCATGTCTGTCTGTCTGTCTGTCTCTCTCTTCTCTCTCTCTCTCTCTCTCTCTTTCCTTTTAGGATCATTGCACTTAGGCAATTTTCTCTGTGCTCAAAGTTTTGGTCCCATTTTCTATGCCATATCTCTGGCCATAAAATAATTGCTGGTTTTTTTTATTTATTTTTTTTTTTTAACAAGCCGTAATGATGATGACGATGAGGATGATGATAATCATGATGCTATGGAGCTTCAAATAGGGTTGAGACTGAGAGACAGGGCTGTATTCTATGCCCTACTATAATAATAATACTATAATCCTGGCGTCAACCAGGCACGAGAGATACAGATATAATATATATACCTGCGGTGCTGGTCATAAGATCAGAGCAACAGCCTCAATGACGGGACGCATCCATGCATGAAGTGGATGAGACTCAACTGTGTAGCCCCAAGTCTCCCCCCCCCCCCCCCCCAATGAACCCTGTAGCACTCTGCCGAAAAACCCTTTGTGTTGGCAAGACCTTGAAATGGGGGAAAGGGGGAGAGGAGACTGATAAAACACGAAGCAGACACCACCACAATGATGGCTATATCGAAACAGGCAACAAAACAGACCAGTCCTTCTTTTTCAACGTTTTTTTTTTTTTTTTTAGTATTGCCGGCTGTGGGATTAATCAACCTTTGACTCCCGCACCCTTTCTACCGACTGCAAAAACTTAACCCATTGGTTCCCTCACCCTTTCCACCAGCTTCCTGGAAGGAAGCTGGTGGAAAGGGTGAGGGAATCAATGGGTTTAAGTTTTTGCTTTGCTAGCATGGTTGGCAATGCAGAAAGCTGGTGGACTGGGTGCGGAGTCAAAGGGTTAAGTTTTTGCTTTGCTAGCATGGTTGGCAATGCAGAAAGCTGGTGGACTGGGTGCGGAGTCAAAGGGTTAAGTTTTTGCTTTGCTAGCATGGTTGGCAATGCAGGATGCTGGTGGACTGGGTGCAGGAGTCAAAGGGTTAAACCCTAGCTATGAAAACCAACCAGCCCTTCTTCCCCAAGTCTTCCAACTGTTTGATGTCACTCGCTGCCAGGGATGTTTCAAAAGTGTGTAATACTAAGTAACATAACTCTTGAGAGTCACGGAGTTATATCCCATGTAGAATTTCTCAAACCCAACACAGTTTGCGCTACCCATTCAGCTAGCATAGACGCAGCCACAAAGCATAAAGTGGTAAGCTCACAACATTCCTTGATGTAATACCAAAGGAAATAAGAGGGAAGCAGGGAGAATTTTTAAAGGAATGTTCTGAGCTTACCACTTTATGCTTTGTGGCTGCGTCTATGCTAGCTGAATGGGTAGCGCAAACTGTGTTGGGTTTGAGTTTGAGAAATTCTACATGGGAGATAACTCCGTGACTCTCAAGAGTTATGTTACTTGGTTGATATTTAAAAAATTCTCCCTGCTTCCCATTTTATTTCCTTCGTGTAATACTAAGTTTTAAAACACTGGTGCCGCTGAGGCATTACTTGTGTGCTATGGGTGCTGACCCTGTCTGCACGGGAAGCAGAATGTGAAAAACATGTTTGCTCATTTTACTGCCCTCGTAAATAAAATTCCTTCTTCTCCTCTCGTGCGACAGCGTTCGCTGTTGCCTCTTGGTTTATCTGCGTTTGATATTACTGATCCATCTGTGTATTTCTCTCTCTCAAGACAAATTTCATTTAAAAAAAAAAAAAAAGCTTTAGACACTTAAAAAACTCATTCCGCTCAAAAACATAACGTCACTGTCAAAAGTTGAAAAAATATAGTATCCATGTCTTGGTAATAGTCTATCTAGCCCTCTGTCTGTCTGTCTATCTGTCTGTCTGTCTGTCTGTCTCTCTCTCTGTCTATTTTCTGTCTCTGTCTATTTTCTGTCTCTGTCTATCTCTCTCTCTCTCTCTCTCTGTATCTCTGACTCGGTCTGTCTGTCTGTCTGTCTATGTATGTATTTATGTATGTTTGTATGTATGTATGTATGTATGTATGTATGTATGTATGTATCTGTCTGTCTGTCTGTTTGTTTGTCTGCATGTCTGTCTGTCGTCTGTCTCTGTCTCTCTCTCTGTATCTCTCGCTCTGTCTGTCTGTCTGTCTATGTATGTATGTATGTATGTTTATATGTTATATGTATGTATGTATGTATGTATATATGTATGTATATATCTGTCTGTCTGTCTGTCTGCATGTCTATCTGTCTGTCTGTCTGTCTGTCTGTCTCTTTCTCTCTCTCTCTCTCACTTACTTGGTGAACAAAGTCTTCATAAACAGTTAAGTGTAGTTGAAATGACACTCGTTGCCAGCTGATCTGACGTTTCTGCCCATCCTCTCTAATCTCATGTCACAGTTAAAATAGTATTAAACTCTGGAGAGAGCGGACATCAGAAGGTTTCAGAGGAGAAAAAAAAAACCCGTCAAGCAAGAGTTTCGGCCCTTAACTCCTAACACTCTTAGGAGGCCTGGCCGCATCCAGGTCATGAGTCCTGGATGCACCTCTGCTGTCGCTATTTTTTTTTTTTTTTTTTTTTTTTTTTTTTAGAAATTTGTCCTTCTCCGGGAATTGAACCGGCGCATCCTAGGTGGTCAGGTTTCTCTAAGGGATCTGTCCATCCCCCTCTAGCTTCATGTAACAGTGAAGGACTTATCTGTTCAACCAAACCTTCCACTTACTGATATTCATAATTACTCTCCCACCAGTTCGTACTGTCATTATAGCAACGGTACTGTTTGCGTGAACTTGTGTATTCAGTTTCAGAAGTTTCAGACCAGTTAGCAAGAAACGGAGCATCCAAAAATGCCAATACCGTAACATGCCATAATATACGACTTTTAGTTCATGAACTTGGCTCTGTGCTAGAATGTTCAATTTATACAAATTTCTCCAATACCCATAGCCTGCTACCTTACTGCCCCAGACAGCTAGCGTCCTTGATATACAAACTAAGGCTTAACTCTTGGAAAACGAAATATACACAGAATGTATGTATTTGTTCAAAAGCATTATCTGTCCACCATCTACTCTTTGAATGTCCTATCTTACTTACGACATATAGAAATAACAATCTTGATTTTTCATGTACTGACGCTAGAGATATCTTTACAACAAAAATAATGATATTATCCTGCTAGTCCAGCTGATTCTCAGATCCCCTGTTGGCAGATTGTTATGAAGAGTTAATTAATTGTTGTATGTTATTATTTGACATTGTTAATTCATTGTTCTGAATTATTAATTGCACTTGTTCCCCTTCTTACATTCAAACTTCTATTACCCTTCCCCATACTCATCCTCCACCCCATCTTTTGTGTGTGTATGTGTGTGTGTGTGTGTGTGTGTGTGTGTGTGTGTGTGTGTGTGTGTGTGTGTGTGTGTGTGTGTGTGTGTGTGTGGTGGTCGCGCGCGTGCATGTGTGTGCTAAAATCACTATTGTGAACAGACATTAATAAAAGATTCATTCATTCATTCTTTTGTGTATTCAGTCGTGTATGCATACGACTATGACTATAGGTATGTGTACATATTAGACCCTGTTAGTCAATTTTTTTTGTTTTTTGAATATCATGGAACACAATCAAACAGTTTCGAAAACAGACAAACATTCAGCAAAAAACCCAAAAAAACTCACGACCAACACAACAAATAAAACAAACTCAACACACACAAAAAAGAGATGACTGAAACACTTCACGTTCAAACACATTACAAATACCATCCATGATTTAAAAAAAAAAGTACACGCGTCACAACCATTACATATTCAATGTATTTTTGCGACCGATATCTGTTTACGGTATAACATGTCATAATAACGCTTTGTATACATAAGAAACAGTCACGCTTTGTATACATAAGAAACAGTCACGCTTTGTATACATAAGAAACAGTCACGCTTTGTATACATAAGAAACAGTCACGCTTTGTACACATAAGAAACAGTAACGCTTTGTATCATAAGAACAGTCACGCTTTGTATACATAAGAAACAGTAACGCTTTGTATACATAAGAAACAGTCACGCTTTGTATACATAAGAAACAGTCACGTTTTGTATACATAAGAAACAGTCACGCTTTGTATACATAAGAAACAGTCACGCTTTGTATACATAAGGAACAGTCACATTTAAAAAAAATGACCTTTTCATAAGTTTGTTATGTTACATGTTTCCAAGTGTCATGAACTGTCTCTAATACCTTGTAAATAAATTCATCGGTGATACGTCACGTATGTATTAGCATTTACATATACAAATGTTGCATGGTGTATTATACATCATACGAGATATCTGATCTAAAATCAGTGTCATATCCAACCAGTACAATTGTTTCAGTAAGCTGAATACGTATAACATTGTGGTGAACATCATTCAAAATTCTTTGGAGTTGTTGCTGAAAAGTGTATACACCATTCCACATTTCCACAACATATGTCACAAACTGTCCATTCCTTTCTATAAAACCAGAACGCGTTTTCTGTCCTAATGCCCATTTCCATCAAAACAACATTTAGTGCTAATACGAGTATGTGTTGTGTCAATTTAATTTGGAGCCACACAAGAGTCGTTTCTTTTGTCTGTCTCATTTTCTTAAATGTTTTACCCCGTTTACTTTCTCTGTTGAGTTCTGCCAACCATTTATAATGTTCAGGTCGATTGTCGTCCCTAGTTAATATTTTGTGATATAAGTGAGCTCCTTTATTTACAGAACAAATTTGGAGTATTGTTATGAACCATTTATAGACGTACCCCCGTGTGGATACCGGAGGCTCTTTCAGTATAAATAACATCCCCACATTCTGCAAATTGTAATGCAGTACAAACGCAGTCAGATACGAATACCAATACATTACTGCAGTATAAACATCGCCAGCATTAAACGTGCAAACAGCGAATATATGTATATACCAATACATCTATGCAGCAGAAACATAATTCATCCAAAAATCAAGAAACATGTTTTTGTCAATTTATGAAAGACAAACACATGCATGGAAATACGCTTTCATATACACATGCGCACGCACGCACGCACACATACACACCGCGCGCGCACACATACACACGCACACACACACACGCACACACACACACACACGCGCGCGCGCGCGCCACACACACACACACACACACAAACACATACACACATATACAGAGAGAGAGAAAGAAAAGAGAGAGAGAGAGAGAGAGGGAAAGAGGGAGAGAGAGAGAAAGAGAGAGAGAGAAATATACATGTACACACACATATATCCATACACATAAACACACAGAGACCACAGAGAGAGAGAGAGAGAGAGAGAGAGAGAGAGAGAGAGAGAGAGAGAGTGGGCGAGAAAGAGAGCGAGACAGAGACAGACACACAACACACACACACACACACACAACACACACACACACACACACACACACACACACACCACACACACAGACAACACTAAAATCCAATCCAATCCAATCCAATCCAATCCCATCCCATCCCAACCCTCTCAGACCTTATGGGAAGTCCTGGCGGGCAAAGGAACATGGCCCTGGCTCTTGGCCAGTTTGGGGTAGTCCTGCTCACAGACCAGGCTGCCGTTGACCAACCCGTAGCGGTCCCCCTGCTGCAACGGCTGTCGACACGTGACGCAGACGAAGCACTTGATGTGGTACACTGTGGCCTGCACCCTGTATACCAGCTCGCTGGCCGGGATCTTCTGACCACAACCCATGCAGGAGCCGTCTGATCCGAATAATCTGTACACACAGACAGACAGACCCGACATCACACACATGTATATATATGTATGTGTGTATGTGTATACATATATATATATATATATATATATGTATACACATACACACATACATATATAATATATATATATATTATAATTATCATGTATACATATAATTATCATATATATATATGTATATATATATATACATTATACATATATATAATATGTGTGTGTGTATGTATGTATGCATGTATGTATGTATGTGTGGTGTGTGTGTTTTGTGTGTTGTGTGTTTGTGTGTGTGTTGTGTGTGTGTGTGTGTGTGTGTGTGTGTGTGTGTGTGTGTGTGTGTGTGTTTTGTGTGTTTGTTTTTGTCTGTTGTCTGTCTCGCTCTCTCTGTCTGTCTGTCTGTCTGTCTCTCTCTCTCTCTCTCTCCTCTCTCCTCACTCTCGTTTCTGCTGTCAGTCTGCTTCTCTGTCTCTGTGCATCTTTCTATTGTTGTTCTATCTGTGTCTTGGTCGTGTGTGGTTGTGTGTGTGTATGTGTAGTGTGTGTGTGTGTTGTGTGTGTTGATGTATGTGATGTTGTGTTGTGTGTGTGTGTGTGTGTGTGTTGATGTGTAGTTGTAGTGTTGTGTGGTGTGTGTTGTGTGTGTATGTATGTATGTGTGTGTGTGTGTGTGTGTGTTGTGTGTGTGTGTGTGTGTGTGTGTGTGTGTGTGTGTGTGTGTGTGTATACACATACGTACATGTCAAGCACTATTTGAGTCACGTCACACATACTTTTCACAGCGTAGCATGAGGGCAGAAAAAACAAAAAAAACACAACCCCTCAACACACACACACACACAACACACACACACACACACACACACACACAAAACCCAAACAACAACAACAATAACAACAAAAAAGACCAAAACCGATAACAAAAAAACAAAACAAACAAAAAACCACCACCAACAACAACAACAACAAAACAACGCAGTAAAGAGAAAAAACACGTTTTGTAAAAATAGTAGATTTCGTTTGTTTGTTCATTCGTTTTTGAAAACACAGTTTACTGACGTTCTTTATATAGTCATTAAAGATTAAAGAGTTTTTTCTTTTGGGGCAGAAAGAGAATCGGACAATATTCGAATACTACGCCGTCTGCAAATTCACAACACGAGCTTACCGCTGTAGTACCATGAGGATGCAAATGGATTTTTGACGCAGTTTCTCATTTAGCGTAGTGTTTCGTTTGAATACCGTAGTTCTCGGAAATTAAACCCAAAGTCAAACTTAGAAACACGAAAATATAGCAACATGGAACATCAGAACACTTTTGCAGAAAGGTAAATTAGACAACATCAAAATGGAGATGGAAAGGCTAATTAACATCAGTATTTTAGGACTAGGGGAAGTGAGATGGAAGGGGGCAGGCATGATAACATCAGGAGAATATACAGTGATATACTCTGGTGGTAATTCACATGAAAGAGGAGTAGGCATCATAATGGACAAAGACAAATCAAAAGCAGTTAAGGGATACTGGGCAGTGTCCGACAGGTTTGGTCAAATTGAGAGGCAAACCATTTGATATCAACATCATACAGGTATACGCACCAACATCCGCAAGTACTCAGGAAGACATCGACAACTTCTACGAAGTATTAGAGATGGCCAAGGTCCAATGTAAATCACAAGAAGTTACAGTCATAATGGGAGATTTTAATGCTAAAGTGGACAGGATAGGGTGGAGGACATAGTTGGACCTTATGGCCTTGATACACAAAATGAAAGGGGAGGGAAACTTGTAGAATGGGCACAGATGAATGAGTTCATAGTAGGAAACACCTGGTTTGAGCAGCCTAACAGAAGATGATGATGATGATGATGAGTACTCTGTCGGAAAGTGAACGACAGAAATGTAAGCACTACGGGTAAACCGTACAACTTGACATGTACGCACAGACACTAAAACACCATTGATAAAGAAGATTAGGAAAAGAGAAGCAACATCAAATTTATAGGACATTTTATGAGGAAAGGTTAACGAGAGCACCTGGTCACAACAGGAAAGCTGGAGGGAAAGAGAACACCAGGTGGACACAGGGAAAACACAATGGACGGACTTGCAGGGTGGCTGAGGACAGAGAGGGTGGGAGAAATACTTGCAGCGACCAAGGAGGGCCATTATCGCCAACGCCATGCGGCAGGGCACATGATGATGATAATGATGATGGTGATGATATATACATGTCATCATCATCAGGTGCCCTGCCGCATGGCGTTGGCGATCATGGACTTCCATCTATCTCTATCTCTCGTTGCCCCCAGCATCTCCCCCACCCTCCTCGTCCCCAGCCACTCTGCAAGTCCGTCCAGCATTTTCTCCCTGGGTCTGCCCGGTGCTCTCTATCCCTCCAGCTTTCCCGTGGTGACCAGGTGCTCCAAATCCCCCTTCCTCATAAAATGGCCTATAAATGTTGCCTGTCTTTTCCTAATCTTCCTTATGAGTGATCTACTTGTGTCTGCCTCCATCAAGACTGTCTCGTTTGTTTTCTTTAATGTCCATGGAACTGTCAACATTCTTCTTAGAAACCACATCTCGGCTGCCTCAATCTTGTTCTGGCTTTGCTTGCTGACTGTCCACGCTTCGCATCCGTACAACAGTATTGGTTCTATATAACATTCAAGAACTCTCTTTCTGATGTTAATTGGTTTGGTTGGTTTGGTTCAGTTTTTACGTCGACACCCACCTCAGGTGATATGACCGACGGGGATAACCATCCCAGGGAAGTGGGGGAAGGGGGTCTTATCTAATCCTATACTGACACCACCAGAACAACAACGATATTAGGATGGGACAGTGAGAAGGCCAGTTTTAATGTAGCGCGCCCCGGGATTCGAACCCGCAACCACTAGCATGTGAATCCGACGCTCAAACCAACTGAGCTATTGGGGCCTGCTCTGATGTTAATTAATAGGCATTTATATATATATATATATTGTATAGGCCTACGGAATGTGTGGCTGGATCAGGCATGGGTAGTCAGTAACATACAGGTTCACCCACGCACACACATTCCTGGAAGTTAAAAAAAAAATAGCAAAAGAAGCGAAGGAGAGAAAAGAAAAAAAAAGTAAAAACAAAGAAAACGAAGATAAGAACGGAAAGACAGAAAGAGAAAAGACACAAAACACATACACACACACATACAACACACACACACACACACACACACACACACACACACACACACACACACACACACACACACACACACACACACAGAGAGAGAGGGGATACACACAGACAGACAGACAGAGATCGAGACAGAGATAGATTGACAGATAGAGAGAGAGAGAGAGAGAGAGAGGAAGAGAGAGAGAGAGAGAGAGAGAGACAGGCAGGCAGACAGAGACCGAGAGAGAGAGAGAGAGACACACACACACACAGACTGAGAAACAGAGAGAGAGGGGAGAGGGGAGACAGACAGAGATCGAGACAGAGAAAGAAAGAGAGAGAAAATAGAGAGAGAGAAGGGGAGAGAGACAGACAGACAGATCGAGAGAGAGAGAGAGAGAGAAACAGACAGACAGACAGACAAACAGAAACAGAGAGAGACAGAGACAGAGAGACAAAAAGACAGACAGACAGACAGACAGACACACTTACATCTTGTTTTCCATTATGCTTCTGCTGAAGCAACATAATCATAATCAAATTATCTAACAATGTCTAAGGTTGGAATGTTGGAATGCTCATCACTAAACCATTACTTAAAATGCAGGCATTTCCTGCAGCGTTTTTCATAATACCTTCTGTAACAGATCGCTTAAAGCACTTCACTGTCGTCGCCTTTGCCGTCGCTGTTGTTGCTGTGGCTGTGGATGGGATTTTAAGTGCACTTAGTGATATTGGTGGTGTTGTGGCTGTTCATAGGATTTTAAGGCATTGTGAATGTGTGTGTGTGTTCATGGATTTTAAGTGATTGACATTTGTTGTTGTTGTGGCTGTTCATAGGATTTTAAGTGCACTTAGTGACATTGTGTTTGTTGTGTGGCTGTGGCATAGGATTTTAAGTGCACTTAGTGACATTGTTTTGTTGTGTTGTGGCTGTTCATAGGATTTTAAGTGCACTTAGTGACATTGTTGTTGTTGGTGTTGTGGCTGTTCATAGGATTTTAAGTGCACTTAGTGACATTGTTGTTGTTGGTGTTGTTGCTGTTCATAGGATTTTAAGTGCACTTAGTGACGTTGTTGCTGTTCATAGGATTTTAAGTGCACTTAGTGAAATTGTTGTTGTTGTTGGTTGTGGCTGTTCATAGGATTTTAAGTGCACTTAGTGACATTGTTGTTGTGGTTCATAGGATTTTAAGTGCACTTAGTGAAAATTGTTGTTGTTGGTGTTGTGGTTTGGCATGCATAGGATTTTTAAGTGCACTTAGTGACATTGTGTTGTTGTGGCTGTTCATAGGATTTTAAGTGCACTTAGTGACATTGTTTGTGTGTTGTGGCTGTTCATAGGATTTTAAGTGCACTTAGTGACATTGTTGTTGTTGTGGCTGTTCATAGGATTTTAAGTGCACTTAGTGACATTGTGTTGTTGGTGTTGTGGCTGTTCATAGGATTTTAAGTGCACTTAGTGACATTGTTGTTGTGTGTTGTGGCTGTTCATAGGATTTTAAGTGCACTTAGTGACATTGTTGTTGGTGTTGTGGCTGTTCATAGGATTTTAAGTGCACTTAGTGACATTGGTGTTGTTGGTGTTGTGGCTGTGCATAGGATTTTAAGTGCACTTAGTGACATTGTGTGTTGTTGATGTTGTGGCTGTTCATAGGATTTTAAGTGCACTTAGTGACATTGGTGTTGTTGGTGTTGTGGCTGTTCATAGGATTTTAAGTGCACTTAGTGACATTGTTGTTGTTGTGGCTGTGCATAGGATTTTAAGTGCACTTAGTGACATTGTTGTTGTTGTTGGTGTTGTGGCTGTTCATAGGATTTTAAGTGCACTTAGTGACATTGTTGTTGTTGTGGCTGTTCATAGGATTTTAAGTGCACTTAGTGAATTGTTGTTTGTTGTGGTGTTGTGCATAGGATTTTAAGTGCACTTAGTGACATTGTGTTGTTGATGTTTGTGGCTGTGCATAGGATTTTAAGTGCACTTAGTGACATTGTTGTTGTTGTGTGTGTTCATAGGATTTTAAGTGCACTTAGTGACATGTTGTTGTTTGTTGTGGCTGTTCATAGGATTTTAAGTGCACTTAGTGACATTGTTGTTGTGTTTGTGTTGTGCTGTTGCTATAGGATTTTAAGTGCACTTAGTGAATTGTTGTTGTTGTGGCTGTGCATAGGATTTTAAGTGCACTTAGTGACATTGTTGTTGTTGTGGCTGTCATAGGATTTTAAGTGCACTTAGTGACATTGTTGTTGTTGTGGCTGTTCATAGGATTTTAAGTGCACTTAGTGACATGTGTTGTTGTTGTGGCTGTTCATAGGATTTTAAGTGCACTTAGTGACATTGTTGTTGTTGTGGCTGTTCATAGGATTTTAAGTGCACTTAGTGACATTGTTTGTTGTGTTGTGGCTGTTCATAGGATTTTAAGTGCACTTAGTGACATTGTTGTTGTTGTGGCTGTTCATAGGATTTTAAGTGCACTTAGTGACATTGTTGTTGTTGGTGTTGTGGCTGTTCATTAGGATTTTTAAGTGCACTTAGTGACATTGTTGTTGGTGTTGTGGCTGTTCATAGGATTTTAAGTGCACTTAGTGACATTGTTGTTGTTGTGTTGTGGCTGTTCATAGGATTTTAAGTGCACTTAGTGACATTGTTGTTGTTGTGGCTGTTCATAGGATTTTAAGTGCACTTAGTGACATTGTTGTGTTGTTGTGTTGTGGCTGTTCATAGGATTTTAAGTGCACTTAGTGACATTGTTGTGTGTTGTGGCTGTTCATAGGATTTTAAGTGCACTTAGTGACATTGTTGGTTGTTGTGGCTGTGCATAGGATTTTAAGTGCACTTAGTGACATTGTGTTGTTGTTGGTGTTGTGGCTGTTCATAGGATTTTAAGTGCACTTAGTGACATTGTGTTGGTGTTGTGGCTGTGCATAGGATTTTAAGTGCACTTAGTGACATTGTTGTTGTTGTTGGTGTTGTGGCTGTTCATAGGATTTTAAGTGCACTTAGTGACTTTTGTTGGTGTTGTGGCTGTGCATAGGATTTTAAGTGCACTTAGTGACATTGTGTTGTTGTTGGCTGTTTCTAAGGATTTTAAGTGCACTTAGTGACATTTTGTTGGTGTTGTGGCTGTTCATAGGATTTTAAGTGCACTTAGTGACATTGTTGTTGTTGTTGGTGTTGTGGCTGTTCATAGGATTTTAAGTGCACTTAGTGACATTGTGTTGTTGGTTGTGTTGTGCTGTTCATAGGATTTTAAGTGCACTTAGTGACATTGTTGTTGTGTTGTGGCTGTTCATAGGATTTTAAGTGCACTTAGTGACATTGTTGTGTTGTTGTTGGCTGTGCATAGGATTTTAAGTGCACTTAGTGACATTGTTGTTGTTGTGGTGCTGTTCATAGGATTTTAAGTGCACTTAGTGACATTGTTGTTGTGTGTGTAGGGGCTGTGCATAGGATTTTAGTGCATTAGTGACATTGTTGTGTTGTGGCTGTGCATAGGATTTTAAGTGCACTTAGTGACATTGTTGTTGTTGTGGCTGTGCATAGGATTTTAAGTGCACTTAGTGACATTGTTGTTGTTGTGGCTGTCATAGGATTTTAAGTGCACTTAGTGACATTGTTGTTGTTGTGGCTGTGCATAAGGATTTTAAGTGCACTTAGTGACATTGTTGTGTTGTGGCTGTTCATAGGATTTTAAGTGCACTTAGTGACATTGTTGTGTGTTGTGGCTGTGCATAGGATTTTAAGTGCACTTAGTGACATTTGTTGTTGTTGTGTTGTGGCTGTCATAGGATTTTAAGTGCACTTAGTGACATTGTTGTTGTGTGTTGTGGCTGTGCATAGGATTTTAAGTGCACTTAGTGACATTGTTGTTGGTGTTGTGGCTGTGCATAGGATTTTAAGTGCACTTAGTGACATTGTTGTTGGGCTGTTGATTTGTGCTGTCATTTTTGTAGGATTTTAAGTGCACTTAGTGATATTGTTGTTGTGTTTGTTTGTCATGTGTAAGTGCGCCTTTGATTTCCTTTTTGTCTCTTTCTTTTTTCTTTCTTTCTTCTGTCTTTTATTTCTACTTTCTGTCCTTTTTCTCTCTGTCTGTCTGTCTTTTAATCTCTCGCTCATTCTTTTTCGTTCTATTTCCACTTATGTATGTTTGAGTCATGCTAAGAAATATGCGGGGTAGAGCGGGTCTATCCACCACCACCACCACGGCCACTCCCGGCTCTTTCCCTCTCTTTCTCCTCGCCTCTCTCTCCCCTCTCTCTCTTTCTCTCTCTCTCTCTCTTTCTCCCTCCCCCTCCCTCTCCCTCTCACTCTCTTTTTCTCCCCTCTCTCTTTCGCTCGCCTTCTCTCTCTCTCTCCCTCTCCTTCTTCTCTCTCTCTCCCCCTCTCCTCCTTCTATCTCTCTTCCCCCTCTCTCTCGCTCTCACTTTCTCTCTCTCGTTTCCCTCTCTCTCGCTCTCCCTTTCTCGCTCTCCCTCTCTCTCTTTCCCCTCTCTCTCTCTCCTCCTCCTTCTCTCTCTCCCTCTCTGTCTCTATATATCTCAAATCTTGAGTTCAGCCCCATCCCACAACTTTAACCCTTTGACTCCCGCACCCTATCCACCGACTGCAAAAACTTAACCCTTTGACTCCCGCACCCTATCCACCGACTGCAAAAACTTAACCCTTTGACTCCCGTACCCTATCCACCGACTGCAAAAACTTAACCCTTTGACTCCCACACCCTATCCACCGACTGCAAAAACTTAACCCTTTGACTCCTGCCACCCTATCCACCGACTGCAGAAACTTAACCCTTTGACTCCCGCACCCTATCCACCGACTGCAGAAACTTAACTCTTGGACTCCCTCACCCCTATCCATCCTTCCTGAAGGAAGCTGGTGGATAGGGTGAGGGAGTCAGAGGGTTACGTATTTGCTTTGCTAGCATGATTGTCAATGGAGGATGCTGATGGACAGGTGCAGAAGTGAAAAGGTTAATAAGGTGGGCTTGTTAAGTTTTCATCTAAATGCTTCCAATCGTTCTGGTGGTCCCGGCGTTTCACACATCCCCTTTTTCCCTCTCATCATCATCATCATCATCATCATCATCATCATCATCATCATCACACATCATCATCATCATCATCATCATCATCATCATCATAGTGCCTTGCCACATGGCGTTGGCGATCATGGCCTTCTATCTGTTTCTATCCCTTGTTGCTGCAAGTACCTCCTCTTCCACCCTCTCTGTCTTCATCCACTCTGCAAGTCCGTCCAATATTTTCTTCCTGCGTCTACCTGGTACTCTCTTTCCCTCCACTTTCCTGTTGTGACCAGGTGCTCCAACTCCCCTTTCCTTATAAAATGGCTATAAATGCTGTCTGTCTTTTCCTAATCTTCCTTGCTGCCTGTCTTTTCCTAATCTTCCTTATCAATGATCTTCTTATGTCTGCCCCCACCAAAGACTGTCTCGTTTGTTTTCTGTGCTGTCCATGGAACATTCTTCTTAGAAACCAATCTTGTTCAGGCTTTGCTTGTTGACTGTCCACGCCTCACAACCCTATAACATTATCCGTTCCATATAACATTCAAGAACACTCTTCCTGATGTTAATTGATAGGAATTTGTTGGTAAGAATGATTTCCATCTTCTTGAATGCTGTTTTGGCTTCGCCGATTCTGCTGGCTATTTCTGATGTGCATCTGCCGTCTGGGGAAATGATCGTTCCCAGGTATTTAAACTTGTCAATCTGTCTAAAGGTTGTGCCGTTTGCCGTTATTTTGCATGAGGAGATTTTCCCTCTCCTCTTTTCAAAACCTATTGTCAGCGCACAGCGTTCTGTACAAGCTCTAAGAATCTGCCATATAACTGCTAGGCAGATTTGGGTAGAGCGCATATGGAACAGTCCCGAGTGCGATGAATCTCTTTTGAACTAAGTGCACACTACAAACTCCAAATGCTTAGAACGTAAATATTTTGTGTGTGTGTTTTTTTTGTTGGTACATTTTTGAAGCTTTCTTTGTTTGCTTGTTTTTTTGTTTTTTTTTTGTTTTGTTTTTTTCTTTATTCAGTAAGTTTGTTTTCCATGTTCTCTCTCTCTCTCTCTCTCTGCTTGGGAAAGTCGGAGAAAGAAAACAACACAGGAATAGATTAATGTAAGTTTATCTGCAGTGAAGATATCACTTTATACTGTTCTTATGTTTATTTGCCGGATTTGGGTCTTCCTCTTACTTATATGACTAATTGCGTCGGGTGTTCAACTTTTTTCCTTCAATTTGTTTCTTCATCATTAGGAAATAAATTAAATGGATGTAATGTCAGCCATGACTATATTTATAAATCTTTACTTCGCGAAAACGTCGCCGTAAAATTTAATGACTTTGTTTTATGCTCCTTGCCACAAGGCAAAAATGTCAATGGCAATAAACCATTTTCAGTTTCAGTTTCAGTTTTCTTTCTCTCTCTCTCTCTTTCTGTCCCTCTCTCTCTCTCTCTGTCTCTCTCTCTCTACCTCTCTTTCTCCCTCTCGCTCTTCCCCCCTCTGTCTATCCCTTCGCTCTATCTCTCCCCCCTCCTCTCTATCTTCTCTCTCCTTACTCTCTTTCTCTCTCCATCCATCTCTCTTTATCTCCCTCCCTCTCTCTCTCTCTTTCTCCCGCACTTCCTCCCTCCTTCTTTCTCCCTGTCCCTCTCTCTCTCCGCTCTCTCTCTCTTATATATCTGTCCCTGGGGTGTGCTACATAAATTTGCCTAATTACTGTCCAGCTTAACATATTGTTCTGGCGGTGTCAGTGCAGATTTTTCGTCGGAATGGTTATTCCTGTCGAACATATCACCTGAGGTGAGTGCTGACGTTGAACTGAATCAAATCTCTGTCTGTCTGTCTGTCTGCCTGTCTATATGTCTGTCTCTCTGTCTTTCTCTCCTTCCCTCCTCCCCCTTCTCTCTCTTTCTTTCTCTTTCTGTGTCTGTCTCTCTCTTTCTTTCTTTCTACTTCTCTCTTTCTCTCTCTCTCTTCTCTTCTTTCCCTCTCTCACTCTCTCTCTTTGTCCGTCCGTCCGTCTGTCTGTCTGTCTATCTGTCTCTCTCTCTTTCTGTCTGTCTGTCTGTCTTCTCTCTTTCTTTCTGTCTTTCTTTTTCTTTCTTTCTCTTCTCTCTTCCCCCTCTCTCCCCCTTCTCTCTATATTTCTTTCTTTCTCTCTTTCCCCTCTCTCTCTCTCTCTTCTCTTTCTTCTTTCTTCTTCTTCTCTCTCTCTTCCCCTCTCTCTCTTCTCTTTCTGTCTTTCTTTCTTTCTCTCTCTCTCTCTTTCCCCCCCTCTCTCTCCCTTCTCTCTTTCTTTCTTTTTCTTTCTTTCTCTCTCTTCTCCCTCTCCCTCCCTTCTCTTTCTCTCTCTCTTTCTCTGTTTTTCTGTCTCTGTCTGTCTCCCTCCCTCCCTCCCTCCCTCTCTTTTTTCTCCTTCTCTCAGATTCAATTAATTTGAAGTATTCTTTTCAAAGCGAAGCTTATTCTTTCATCTACGTTACTCGTTTCAAGGTGGACGTGTATTCTATAATTAAGCCTTTTGTTGTTTTTCTGTCCGTCGCTCTTACATGTTGCTTTTAACTGTTTTGCTGATTAACAGCTGCTGAGAACACAGTCTATCGCAAATCTGCACCATGACACTGCAAGACACAACAAAACAGTTTGTCTTTCCGTCCGTCTGTCTGATCTGTCGGCCTATCTGTTTGTCTGTCTGTCTGTCTCTTATAAATACACATGTTCTCTCTCTCTATATATATATATATATCGTTGTCTCTGTCTGTCTGTCTGTTTGTTTGTCTCTCTGTCTGCCTGTCTCTTACACACACACACATACTTTCTCTGTGTGTGTCTCTGTCTGTTTGTCTGTGTGTCTGTCTCTGTCTTTGTCTCTCTCTGTCTGTTTTGTCTCTCTCTGTCTCTGTTTTTGTCTCTCTCTGTCTCTGTCTTTTGTCTCTCTCGTCTTGTTTGTCTCTCTTGTCTCTGTCTTTGTCTCTCTCTGTCTCTGTCTTTGCTCTCTCTCTCTGTCTCTTGTCTCTCTCTGTCTCTGTCTTTGTCTCTCTGTCTCTGTCTTTGTCTCTCTCTGTCTCTTGTCTTTTGTCTCTCTCTGTTTCTCTGTCTCTGTTTGTCTCTTCTCGTCTCTGTCTTTGTCTCTCTCTCGTCTTGTCTTTTGTCTCTCTCTCTGTCTTCTGTCTCTCTCTGTCCTCTTGTTTTCTCTCTCTCTCTGTCCTTTGTCTCTCTCTGTCTCTTGTTCTTCTGCCCTCCGTCTTGCTCTCTCTGTCTCTGTCTTTCTGTCTCTGTCTGTCTCTCTCTGTTCTTTTGTCTCTCTCCTGTCTCTGTCTTTGTCTCTCTCTGTCTCTGTCTTTGTCTCTCTTTCTCTGTCTTCTGTCTCTGTTCTCTGTCTTTGTCTCTCTCTGTCTTGTTTTGTCTCTCTCTGTCTCTGTGTTCTCTCTGTCTTCTCTGTCCTGTCTCTGTCTTTGTCTTTCTCTCTGTCTCTCTCTCTCTCTGTTGTCTCTCGTCTCTCTCTGTCTCTGTCTTTGTCTCTCTCTGTCTCTGTCTTTGTCTTCTCTCTCTCTCTCTCTCTTTTGTGCCTTTGTCTCTCTTTTTGTTTCTCTGTCTGTCTAGTCCTGTCTGTCTCTCTCTCTGTCTGTCTCTCCCTCTCTCTCTGTTCGACTGTCTGTCTCTCTGTCTCTGTCTCTCTCTTTCTCTCCTCTCTCTCTCTCTCTCTCTCTCTCTCTCCTCCTCTTTCTCTCTTTTCTCTCTCTGTCTCACTCTGTCTTCCTCTCTTTCTTTCTTTCTCTCCTCTGTCTCCGTCTCTCTTTCTGTCTCTCTCTCTGTGCCTCTGTCTGCCTGTTTCTCTGTGTCTGTCTCTCTCTGTCTGTCTGTCTGTCTCTCTCTCTCTCTGTTTCTCTCTGTCTTTCTGTTTCCCTCTCTATTTCTATTTCTCTCTCTCTGCTCTATATCGGTCTCTCTTCTCTTTTCTCTCTTCATCTGTCTTTTTGCTCTCGTCTCTGTCTGTCTGCTCTCTCTCTGTTCTCTTGTCTTTCTGTCTGTCTGTCTGTCTTTCCATCTCTGTCTCTCTCTCTTTGTCTTCCTCTCCTCTCTCCTTCTTTCTTTCTCGCTCTGTCTCTCCCTCTTTCTTTCTTTCTCTCCTCTGTCTGTCTCTCTCTTTCTGTCTTTCTCTCTGTCTGTCTTTTTCTCTGTGTCTCAGTCTCTCTCTGTCTCTGTCTCTCTGTTTCTCTCTGTCTTTCTGTTTCCCTCCCTGTCTGTTTCTCTGTTCTCTCTTGTTTCTCTGTCTGTCTGTCTCCGTCTCTCTCTCCCCCCCCCCCCCCATGTCTTCTCTGTCTATCTCTCTCTTCTCTCTCTTTCATATATGTAAAATATAAAAAACAACAACAACAAAAACATGGAGTACAACACAATCCACCGTACAGTGAACAGTAAAACTGTTACACCATGACGACAGAGACACACCGATGTTTTTTTATGACATCAAAGACAAACGACATTAAATCTTGTTGACGGGTTCATAACTTTTGACAAAGGGGAAGAGCAACAATAACCGCCCCCCACCCCACCCCACCCCCTTGTCCCTCTTTCTGTCTCTGTCTTTCTCTCTCTTCTCTCTACATCGGTCTCTCTCTCTGTCTCTCTCTCTCTCTCTTTTTTTGTCTCTCTGTCTCTGTCTGTCTGCCTCTCTCCCCTCTCTCTATATATCCTTGCTCCTTATGTGGAAACAATGTCGATAATGAAAAACACTTTTTATTCCAATGCCAAATTTTTGACACAATACGTGGAAATTGCAAAGTGTTTGAATCCGACATGGCCAAAAGACAAGATGCTGTATCTATTTTGTCGTCTGATGACGAAGTCCTAATCAAATCAGTGGCACTATACATTGCGGAAGCACAAAAAATAAGACATAAACACCTACAAGCCCGACAATAGTGCTAGACAATATCATACTGGGATTAATTTAAACTCTTTTGACTGACGTGGGCTATATTACGTTAACTCCAAAAGAAGCCGCTTTATTATGACTCTGTTTTGTAAAGAGCTGTTTTCATTTGCTTTCTTTTGCTTTGTTTGCCGATAATTTAAGAGTAGCTAACAACATGAAAATAATGGTATATTTGTAGAATATGTTAGAAGTGGATATTGAAAGGGTATATAGACACATAAGGGTCTACTATACATGTTAACAACAAAAAAAATAAATAAATAAAAGGCATAGTTATGTCCCTTGTTAACAGAGTATTATGGGGCAGTTATGTGAAGATTATATCATTATCACTAAATGTAAGGTTTGGGTGGTCGAGCCCAGATGTATCATCATAATACAGTTTTGATGTGTGTGTGTGTGTGTGTGCGTGCGCACGAGCGCGCGCCCGCGTGTGAGTGTGTATGGATGCGTATGTGTGTGTGTGTGTGTGGGTGTGGATGTGGGTGTGTGAAAAAGATTTTGGTTTGCCTAAACTTAGACAAATTATTGGCCTGAATGTAGGAACACTATTCTGATATTTTGTTTTTGTTTGTTTGCATTATGTAATACTGATAAAATGGATGATTGTTCATTATATATATAATTTGAAT
>JAPXFY010000026.1:15617653-15620153 GCA_030674185.1 Monoplex corrugatus | reverse complement strand
AATACACCCCTCTCTCTCTCTCTCTCTTTCTGTCACACACACACACACACACAATACCAAATACAGACAGAACACGAGAACGACAAGACACACACAATACAAGAGAAAACAAACGAACACAGCAAGAAGAGAGGAACAGACCGGAACACACACACAAACACACACACACACACAACACACACACAACCACACGCACACGCACGAGCCCAACATGCACCGTTACACACACACATACACACACACACACACACACACACACACACACACAGTTCTCTCTTTCGTAAACTGTGAGTATTTATATGAACCTACCCGTTTCTTTGTACAACAACCCGCCATTGTCGATGTCAAATACACTTTTATGTGAATATGATTCTTTGATTAAACTTTCTCACACAACAAGAGGACCATCACTCAATCAGAATCTCTTTCTATCTCTGTCTGTCTGTCTTGTCTCTATCTCTACCTGTCTGTCTGTCTGTCTGTCTCCCTCTCTCCTTGTCTCTGTCTCTACCTCTATCAGTCTGTCTGTCTGTCTGTCTCTTTCTCTCCTTCTCTCCTTGTCTCTGTCTCTACCTTTGTGTGTGTGTGTGTGTGTGTGTGTGTGTGTGTGTGTGTGTGTGTGTGTGTGTGTGTGAGTGTGTGTGTGTGTGTGTATGTGTGTGTGTGTGTGTGTGCGTGCGAGTAAGTTGTGTAGATGCTAGATAGACAGACACCTGGAGAGGGGGAGAGAGACAGAGAGAGAGACAGAGAGAGAGACAGAGAGAGAGAGAGAGAGAGAGAGCAAATTGTACATCTCCGACTCTGTCTGTCTGTCTGTCTGTCTATTTGTCTATCTTTCTGTCTGTCCACCTCTGTCTTTGTCTCCGTCTGTCTGTCTTTCTGTCTCCCTCTCTTACTAACTCACTCACTTTATCTGTCTGTCGCTCTGTCTCTGTCTCTCTCTCTCTCTCTGTCCGTCTCTCCCTCTCTTTCTCTGTCTGTCTCTCTTTCTCTCTCTCTCTGTCTTTCTCTGTCTCTCTGTTTCTCTCTCTCTCTCTCTCTCTCTCTTTGTCTTTCTGTCTGTCTGTCCGTCTGTCTGTCTGTCTGTCTCTCTGTAGCTTTGAACGGTGAAGGAGAAATTGAAGGAATAACAATGCAATCAAGACACACAATGAATCAGTAAATAGCAAAAAAAAAGGGAGGGTTGGGGCAACGGAAACCAATGCTGATGTTTTTATCATAACAAGAGTAACGTCATCAGATGTGGCTGATCGGTTCATAAATATGAGCTGGGAAGAAAACGAAATACACAAACATTATGTGAGTCAATAAGAGAGAGAGAGAGAGAGAGAGTGAGAGAGAGAGAGAGAAAGAGAGAGAGAGAGTCAGACAGACAGACACAGAGCCAGAGAGACACAGTGAGACAGAGACAGAGAGAAACAGAGAGAGACAGACAGACAGACAGAGGATGGACAGACAGAGTGAGTGAATACGAGAGAGACAGAGAGAGCGAGAGACAGACAGACAGACAGACAAAGGCAAAGGAAGAGAGAGAGATGGACAGACAGACAGATAGAGTGAGTGAGTGAGAGAAAGAGAGAGAGGGAAAGAGAGAGAAAGAGAAAGAGACAGACAGACAGACAGATGGATAGACAGAGACGGCGTGAATAAGTGACAGACAGAGAGAGAGAGAGAGAGACAGACAGACAGACAGAGACAGAAAGAGACAGACAGACACAGAGACACAGAGACAGAGAGACAGAGACAGAGACAGAATCACGCACAGACGCATAAATTATACTAGATCTATTTCTTTCCAATAATCTGTTAATCTGAATGCTGTTCTCTCAATGGACTTTCTAACTAATACCTTATCCAATCCAATCACGAAGCAACACGAGACACGAACCAATCAAAAACGTCGTAAGGAAACACGATAAGGAAGCACCATTTTCTCATCCAGCCAATCCAAAGACCCACTATCAGAACAGAGTCAGCTGGTACTGACCCAAATGAAAGACAGACAAGTGATGACCGTTCTTGAAGGATTCCATCTTGTCTTGTCTTTTTTGTTGTTGTTGTCCTGCTCATCATATTGACCATGGCCGGCTTTGGGTTAACCAGCAGTCCATGGCAGAGCAATGAATAATCAATGTTTTCATTATAGAGGTAATTTAGCTTCAATGATGATGATGATGATATGTAAAAGAGAGGGGACGCCATGGAAAAGTATACATAATATACAGGACATGCATACATACTTTCTCTCGCTCTCTCTCTGTCTGTATCTCCCTCTCTCTCCGTGTCTCTGTTTCTACCTGTATATGTGTGTGTGTGTGAGTGAGTGAGAGAGAGAGAGAGAGAGAGAGAGTGTGTGTGTGTGTGGTGTGTGTGTGTGTGTGTGTGTGTGTGTGTGTGGTGTAAGTGAGTGTATATGTGTGTGAGAGAGTATGTGCATGCGAGTAAGTTGTGTAGATGACAGACTGACAGACAGACTGACACAGACAGACAGAGAGCGACA
>JAPXFY010000026.1:15607653-15612653 GCA_030674185.1 Monoplex corrugatus | reverse complement strand
CCAGGACTAGAACTGTTTCAAACCAGTCGCCGTGGTGTAGTGGTTAACGCAACGGACTACTGACTGGAAGGTTGTGGGTTCGAATCCCCATCAGTACCTTCAAAAATCATGGTTGTGGGTTCGAATCCCCATCAGTACCTTCAAAAATCATTGAGGGATTTTTCGGCTCTAACCGGCTCCTACCCAGACTTAGGCGTGCCATGGGCTCATTGGGAAGACTGGGACCACACAGTCGAGTCTCATCCACTTCACGGATGCGTCATTGAGGGTGTTGTTCAAATTTTCTGACCAGCACCGCAGGTGTCTGTATCTTTCGGGCCTGGTTGACGCCAGGATATATTATGATAGTAAGCGTAGCGTGCAGCCCAGTCACGCAGTCTCAGTCCTAGATGGAACTCCATAGCATCATGATTATCATCCTCATCGACATTATCATCGTCGCATTTTTTTAAAAAAAACAGCTGTGCCAGCTTCTGTGGCCATTAAGGTGCCACAAAAAATGGGAAGAAAAAAAAAAAGGTGAGCACAAAAGTAACCTCCCTGGGTGCAATGATCGTTAAAAAAAAAAAGAAAAAAAAAAAGAAAGAAAATTCAACAGGAAAAGAAAAAGGAAATAATGGATATGTAAAACACACACACACACATACACACACACATACACACACACACACACACACACACACACACACACACACAAATAACAGTAACAGCAACAAATATAAACGTACAAATTCACACATATACACACATACACTCCCGTCTCACACACACACACACACACACACACACACACACACACACACAGAGAGAGAGAGAGAAGAAGAGAGAGAGAGAGAGAGAGAGAGAAGAGAGAGAGAGAGAGAGAAACCCAAACAAACGAGCGTACCTCAATGGCTATGGTTAAAATTAACGATGCCATCATTACACAAAAAAGCAGAGAAAAGATGCATGCACGCGCATTTAATAGAACTGATATCACGTATAACATCAGTCACGCTGCTCTTTACTTAACACACACACACACACACACACACACATCAACACACACACACACACATCAACACAGACACACACATACACATCAACACAGACACACACAGCCACACACACACATTAACACACGCACACACACACACCACACACACACACACACACACACACACACACACACACACACACACGTATCACAGCAAGCATACCATCTGTTATCACCCTCTCTCTCTCTCTCTCGTCTCTCTCTTTCTCTCTCTCTCTCTCTTTGTCTCTCTTTATCTTTCACACACACACGCGTGCGCACGCGCACAAACACACACATTGGTATGTACATAAACACACAAGGATTCCAGCTTGCAAACCATCTGTTCTCGTTGTTTTTCTCTCGCTGTCTCTGGGCCTCCCTCTCTCTCCCGCCCTCACTCTCTCCTTTCTCTCTCTCTCTCTCTCTTTCGCAAACACACACACAGAAGTACAGACAACAGACACACACACATATACACACACAGACACGCACGCACACACACACACACAGAGGCACAGACACACACACACGCACACACACACGCACACACACACAAACCACGTAGACATACACACACAGAGGCACAGACAGACACACACACATACACACACGCATACACACACAGAGGCACACACACACACACACACACATACGCACACACACACACACATACGCACACACACAGACATACACAGAGGCACAGACAGACACACATACACATAAACACACGCATACACACACACAGAGGCACAGACACACACACATACACACACGCATACACACACATACACACACACACACACAAAGACACACACACACAGACATACACACACAGAGGCACAGACACACACACACACACACTAACGCACACACACAGGCACACACACACAGACATACACACACAGAGGCACAGACAGACACACACACATACACACACAGGCACAGACACACACACACACACACACACACACACACCACACACACACACACACACACACACGCCAACAGTCCAGCTAATACTACAATATCAAGCCCCCCTACTATTCAATACATCATCCAACTATTCATTTCTCATCTCATATACACATCACGCAAACACTGTGAACTGCACTGGAAGGGAGGAGGGAGGGAGGAAGTGTTAGGGGATTAAGGCAATCAGGACATGGTAAACTTCTCTTTTTAATTAGAAACATATAAACGCATATGGGCGCGAGCGCACACACTCACACGCACACAAACCACACACCACACACACACCACACACACACACACACACACACACACACACCACACACACACACACACACACACACACACAGATCGTATGGGTATCATGGCCTGCAAAAACTCAAAAACTGGGAAAAAAAGATTCTGCATTCAACACACACACACACACACACACAGAGAAGAGAGAGAGAGAGAGGAGAGAGAGAGAGAGAGAGAGAGAGAGAGAAACACATACATACACACACAAACACACATTCACAAACACATACAGAGAGAGACAGACAGACAGACAGACAAAGACAGAGAACAGACAGACAGAGAGAGACACACACACAGAGACAGACAGAGAGAGAAAGAAAGAGAGAGACAGAGACAGATAGACAGACAGAGACAGACAGACAGACAGAGACTTCACCTGTCGTTTAAGAAACTTAAACCGATGTCGTTTGGAAGAAGCTATACCATGATTCTCCCCTTTCTTAAAAAAATATACAAATAAATGACAGACAACGAAAAACCTGCGTATAAAATCAGGGGAAGCCATACTTAAACTGCAATGCAGAATTACCTCCCCTGTCACTGTTTACACCCAAACGATTTGATACTACTGCAGGGGGAAATAAATAAATAAACAAATGAAGTAATCGTCCAAATACTGTTTCATACGGGTGTCAGCCATTACTGCTGAAATAAACCCACAAGCCAGACATGATAAAGATGTACATTATTATATTATTATTATTATTATTATTATTATTATTATTATTGGTGTTTTTGTTGTTGTAAGTCCTGCCGACCGCGCAGAGCCATATCAGAGCTATAACCATATAAAAAAAAAGAAAAAAAAGAAAATTAAGTAGACATACCAATGCATTCGCGCACATAATGTAAGGTTACGCCCCTGGCGTTCCGCCCAGTTCATCACAAGTGGTTAAAAACTGAACACAAATCCATAGTGGTTAAAAACTGAACACAAATCTACAGTGTTAAAAACTGAACACAAATCTAAGTGGTTAAAAATTGAACACAAATCTACAGTGGTTAAAAACTGAACACAAATCTACAGTGGTTAAAAACTGAACACAAATCTATAGTGGTTAAAAACTGAACACAAATCTATAGTGGTTAAAAACTGAACACAAATCTACAGTGGTTAAAAACTGAACACAAATCTATAGTGGTTAAAAACTGAACACAAATCTACAGTGGTTAAAAACTGAATACAAATCTACAGTGGTTAAAAACTGAACACAAATCTACAGTGGTTAAAAACTGAACACAAATCTACAGTGGTTAAAAACTGAACACAAATCATAGTGGTTAAAAACTGAACACAAATCTACAGTGGTTAAAAACTGAACACAAATCTACAGTGGTTAAAAACTGAAACACCAATCTACAGTGGTTAAAAACTGAATACAAATCTACAGTGGTTAAAAACTGAATACAATATCTACAGTGGTTAAAAACTGAACACAAATCATACAATAGTGGTTAAAAACTGAACACAAATCTATAGTGGTTAAAAACTGAACACAAATCTACAGTGGTTAAAAACTGAACACAAATCCATAGTGGTTAAAAACTGAACACAAATCTACAGTGGTTAAAAACTGAACACAAATCTACAGTGGTTAAAAACTGAACACAAATCTACAGTGGTTAAAAACTGAACACAAATCCATAGTGGTTAAAAACTGAACACAAATCCATAGTGGTTAAAAACTGAACACAAATCCATAGTGGTTAAAAACTGAACACAAATCTATAGTGGTTAAAAACTGAACACAAATCTACAGTGGTTAAAAACTGAACACAAATCTACAGTGGTTAAAAACTGAATACATATCTACAGTGGTTAAAAACTGAACACAAATCTATAGTGGTTAAAAACTGAACACAAATCTATAGTGGTTAAAAACTGAACACAAATCTATAGTGGTTAAAATCTTAACACAAATCTACAGTGGTTAAAAACTGAACACAAATCTACAGTGGTTAAAAACTGAATACATATCTACAGTGGTTAAAAACTGAACACAAATCTATAGTGGTTAAAAACTGAACACAAATCTATAGTGGTTAAAAACTGAACACAAATCTACAGTGGTTAAAAACTGAACACAAATCTACAGTGGTTAAAAACTGAACACAAATCTATAGTGGTTAAAAACTGAACACAAATCTACAGTGGTTAAAAACTGAATACAAATCTACAGTGGTTAAAAACTGAATACAAATCTACAGTGGTTAAAAACTGAACACAAATCTATAGTGGTTAAAAACTGAACACAAATCTATAGTGGTTAAAAACTGAACACAAATCTACAGTGGTTAAAAACTGAATACAATATCTACAGTGGTTAAAAACTGAACACAAATCTATAAACATCACTACGTATACTAAGATATACATAAAAACTGGTCTACATTACGTCAACCTGCTTCTGCACACAACATTTCGTTAGAGCCGAAACTGCAGTTAATACATGTAATCAATTATCAATCCTAACAGACAGTACCGAATGTCATCATTTTCCCTCCAACCTTTAATCCAGGGTCTTCTTCTGGGTTTCTCATGATGTTTCTCAGAAGAATGTTGAGATTTCCATGGACAGCAAAAAAAACAAACGAGACAGTCTTGATGGAGGCAGACACAAGTAGATCACTCATAAGGAAGATTAGGAAAAGACAGGCAACATTTATAGGCAATTTTATGAGGAAGGAGGATTTGGAGCACCTGGTCACAACGGGA
>JAPXFY010000026.1:15595153-15602653 GCA_030674185.1 Monoplex corrugatus | reverse complement strand
CCAGTGTAGTGATAAGAACTGGTTTATGATAGTGATATTCGGTACACACAAAGCTATGAACCAGTGTAGTGGTAAGAACTGGTTAATGATATTATACTGTACACACAAAGCTATGAACCAGTGTAGTGGTGAGAACTGGTTAATGATAGTGATGATACTGTTCACACAAAGCTATGAAGCAGTGTAGTGATCAGAACTGGTTAATGATATTATACTGTACACACAAAGCTATGAACCAGTGTAGTGGTAAGAACTGGTTAATGATATGATACTGTACACACAAAGCTATGAACCAGTGTAGTGGTAAGAACTGGTTAATGATCTTATACTGTACACACAAAGCTATGAACAAGTGTAGTGATCAAACTGGTTAATGATAGTGACGATACTGTACACACAAAGCTATGAACCAGTGTAGTGATCAGAACTGGTTAATGATATGATACTGTACACACAAAGCTATGAACCAGTGTAGTGATCAGAACTGGTTAATGATATGATCCAGTACACACAAAGCTATGAACCAGTGTAGTGATCAGAACTGGTTAATGATATGATACTGTACACACAAAGCTATGAACCAGTGTAGTGATCAGAACTGGTTAATGATATGATCCGGTACACACAAAGCTATGAACCAGTGTAGTGATCAGAACTGGTTAATGATATGATACTGTACACACAAAGCTATGAACCAGTGTAGTGATCAGAACTGGTTAATGATATGATACTGTACACACAAAGCTATGAACCAGTGTAGTGATAAGAACTGGTTAATGATAGTGATGATCCGGTACACACAAAGCTATGAACCAGTGTAGTGGTAAGAACTGGTTAATGATATGATAAAGTACACACAAAGCTATGAACCAGTGTAGTGGTAAGAACTGGTTAATGATATGATACTGTACACACAAAGCTATGAACCAGTGTAGTGATCAGAACTTGTTAATGATAGTGATGATACTGTACACACAAAGCTATGAACCAGTGTAGTGATCAGAACTGGTTAATGATAGTGATGATACTGTACACACAAAGCTATGAACCAGTGTAGTGATAAGAACCGTTAATGATAGTGATGATAATGTACACACAAAGCTATGAACCAGAGTAGTGGTAAGAACTGGTTAATGATAGTGATGATAATGTACACACAAAGCTATGAACCAAAGTAGTGGTAAGAACTGGTTAATGATAGTGATGATACTGTAGAGTTCCATTCTCAGATTCAGACTGCTTCTACAAGGCTGTGTATTCTACACTTACTTTCTTATGATATAACCAGGCATCCACCAGGCCTGGGAGATAGCTACTTGCGGTGTTGGTCAGATCATTTGAGCAGCACCTCAAAATTGCATCCTTCAAATGGATGACATTCGTTTGTGTGGTCACAATCTTCCTATTGAGCCTACAGCACGCTCAGCTCTGGGTGGGAACCAGACGAGGCCGAAAATGTCCACACACACAGAGACACACACACGCACACACACACACACAAACACACACACACACACACAAATACACCACACACACACAAACACACACACACACACAAACACACACACACACACAAACACACCACACACACACCACAAACACACACACACACACACACACACACACACACACACACACACACACACACACACACACACACACACACACACACACACACACACACACACACACGATGTAACTGTGTGTGTTCGTTCGTTAAATCAAAGAACGAACGAACACACACAGAGTCAGTTTCATCCTGTTTCGATGACAAGACGAGACAAGACAAGACAAGACACGACACGACACATGACAAGACAAGACAAGACGAAGACAATACAATGCAATACAAGACGAGACAACACAAGACAAGACACGACACATGACATGACAAGACAAGACGAAGACAAGACAAGACACATGACATGACAAGACAAGACGAAGTCAATACAATGCAATACAAGACGAGACAAGGCAAGACACGACACGGCACATGGCATGACATGACAAGACAAGACAAGACAATACAATACAATACAATACAAGACGAGACAAGACAAGACAAGACAAGGCAAGACAAGACAGTAGTGAGAGAAAACAAATTACTGTCACAAGAGTTACACAACTACCAGAACAAAAGAATTCTACCTCACAGAAAAAATAATGACACAGTTTTCATTCAAAGTAAACAGTTTCACTTACAATATCTTTTAACAGGCAATCGCCTTCTCTGCGAAACGCTGATGTTCTATTGCAACACTGAAATGTCACGGACACGATTTCCCAATCACTAGTACCTTGCAATGATTACATAACCAGTCTGACTGGTTGAAAAAAAGTTACATTCGCTGCCAATATTTCGTTATGATAAACTGCAGCTGTAAGAAAACAAACAGAGCCAGAAGATTAAAATTCTAACATAACAGACCCAGATCATCATCATCATCATCATCATCATCATCATCATCATCAAGTGCTTTGCCACATGGCGTTGGCGATCATGGCCTTCCATCTGTTTCTATCCCTTGTTGCCGCGAGTACCTCTTCCACCCTCTTTGTCTTCAGCCACTCTGCAAGTCCGTCCAGTATTTTCTCCCCGGGCCTATCTGGTGCTCTCTTTCCCCCCAGCTTTCCTGTTGTGATCAGGTGCTCCAATTCCTCTTTCCTCATAAAATGGCCTAGCTATAAATGTTGCCTGTCTTTTCCTAATCTTCCTTATGAACGATCTTCTTGCGTTTGCCAGATGAGCATACTAACTATAATAATAATAATAATAATTTATAATTACAATATTTATATAGCGCAAAATCTTGATAAAATCAAATCTAAGCGCTAAGATTAGGAAAAGACAGGCAACATTTATAGCTAGGCCATTTTATGAGGAAAGAGGAATTGCAGCACCTGATCACAACAGGAAAGCTGGGGGGAAAGAGAGCACCAGGTAGGCCCGGGGAGAAAATATTAACGGGGGTGATGCATGGGGGACAAAGGATATTCATTTAGTGTGATATGCTGGACAAATAGGATATACTATCGCAAAAGACAAGACAACACGAAGCATGCCCCCCCCCCCCCCCCCAGATTAACATTACTTGTATTTGTCCTTTCATAGATTGACACAAAGCTGTAAACAGAGTGCTGGTTTTATCATGTGGCGGTTGTGGAGGTTTACTGATTATTCTGATGGATACAAAGCAATTGCCCAAACTCTCTCTCTCTCTATCTGTCTCTCTCTCTCTGTGTCTCTCTCTCTCTCTCCTCTCTCTCTCTCTCCTCTCTCTCTCTCTCTCTCTCTCTCTCTCTCAAGGGCCCCAGTAGCTCAGTTGGTTTGAGCGTCGGATTCACATGTTAATGGTTGTGGGTTCGAATCCCGGGATGCGCTATAGTAAAACTGGCCATCACACTGTCCCATCTTAACATTGTTGTTGTTCTGGTGGTGTCAGTTTAGGATTAGATCAGTCCCCCTTTCCCCCATTTCCCTGGGATGGTTATCCCCGTCGGCCATATCACCTCAGGTTGGGTGTCGACGTAAAAAACTTAACCAAATCAAACCAAATCAAATCTCTCTCTCTCTGTCTCTCTCTCTGTCTCTCTCTCTCTGTCTCTCTCTCTCTGTTTCTCTCTCTCTCTCTCTCTGTCTCTCTCTCTCTCTGTCTCTCTCTATATCTGTCTCTCTATCTCTCTCTCTCTGTCTCTCTCTCTATATATATATACATATAGCTGTCTCTCTGTCTCTGTCTCTCTCTATATATATATATATCTGTCTCTCTCTCTCTGTCTCTCTCTCTATATATATACATATATCTGTCTCTCTGTCTCTGTCTCTCTCTCTCTGTCTCTCTCTCTCTATATATATATATCTGTCTCTCTCTCTCTCTGTCTCTCTCTCTCTATATATATATATCTGTCTCTCTCTATATATATATACATATATCTGTCTCTCTCTCTCTGTCTCTCTCTCTCTCTTATATATATATATCTGTCTCTCTGTCTCTCTCTCTGTGTCTATCTCTCTATATATATACATATATCTGTCTCTCTGTCTCTGTCTCTCTCTCTCTTTATCTTATACACACTTGAAAGTTGTCAGGTCTTTTCTTTTTTCTTTTTCTTTAGTCGTTCTGATGACACTTTTTCCTCTGCCTACTGATTCGGTTTTTTTAATTTGTTATTGTTTCCCCCTCTTCCTACCCCCACCCCCCAAAAAAAAATATTCTCGGAGGAATGAAGTTTTTGGACAGGACGTCTCCTGCGCTTTGATCCCAGTCGGTAACATTGTCAACTTTGGGACTATCTGTAGCTCTACAATGATTTGCCATGTTGTTTCTTTTTCAATTGTTTCGTATATTACATGGTGTGTGTGTGTGTGTGTGTGTGTGTGTGTGTGTGTGTGTGTGTGTGTGTGTGTGTGTGTGTGTGTGTGTATGTGTGTTGTGTGTGTATGTGTGTGTGTGTGTGTGTGTGTCTGTGTGTATGAGTGTGTGTGTGTCTGTGTGTGTGTGTGTGTCTGTGAGTGTGTGTGTGTTTGTGTGTCTGTGTGTGTGCGTGTCTGTGTGTGTGTGTCTGTGAGTGTGTGTGTGTTTGTGTGTCTGTGTGTGTGCGTGTGTGTGTGTGTCTGTGAGTGTGTGTGTGTGTGTCTGTGTGTGTGTGTAAGTGAGTGAGTGTGTGTGTGTGCATGTGTGTGTGTGTGTGCGTATTTATGTTTGTGTGTCTCTGTGTGTGGCGTGTGTGTGTGTGTGTGTGTGTCTGTATGTGTGTGTCTGTGCGTGTGTGTGTGTTTGTATGTGCGTGTGTGTGTCTGTGAGTGTGTGTGTGTGTTTGTGTGTGTGTGTCTCTGTGAGTGTGTGTGTGTGTGTGTGTGTGTTTGTGTGTGCGCGTGCGTGTGTGTGTGTGTCTGTGTGCCTGTCTGTGTGTCTGCGTGTGTGCGTGTGCCCCTGTGTGTGCGTATGTGTCTGTGTATGTGTGCGTGTGAATACTTTTAGGCTTGAACATATTTGGCTCTTGTTCAAATTATGATTCCTAGCATTTATTTTCATTTCATGGTTTGTCAGTGTCCTGTTGCTTGATCGGCACTTTGATGATGGTTTATACCCTGTAATAATAATAATTACAATATTTATATAGCGCAAAATCTTGATAAAATCAAATCGAAGCGCTGAAACAACACACACACGCACGCACGCAACACACACTTACAGAGACACAAACACACACAAACACCACACACAACACACACCAGACACCAGAACACACACACACACACACACACACACAACACACAACACAAACACGCAGACACAGAGACACAAAACGTACACACGCACACACACACGCACACACACACACACAAGCACACACACACACACACACACAGTATACACAGACACACACACACACACACCACCACACACACACTCACACACATACACAACACGCAGACACAGAGACACAAAAACGTACACACGCACACACACACGCACACACACACACACACAAGCACACACACACACACACATAACTCACACGACACACACACACACACGCACACACACACAGACACACAAACACACATACGCACATACACACATACACACACTCACTCACACACACACACGCACACACACAGACACACAAACACACACACGCATATACACACACTCACTCACACACACACACACACACCACACACACACAAACACACACACACACACACAAACACACACACACACACAACACACACACTCAAACACACAACACACACACACACACACACACACACACACACACACACACACACACACACACACATACAAACATACACATACTCTCTGTGATCTGCATGTAAAAAAAGTAGTTGGAAAAAAACTTTCTCTGAAATCCGCATGTACACACCTGTATAGCAACGACTGTGCTTTTGACAGGAATCTTTTGCACATTATAAGTGAAATTACTAGTTTTACCAGTCACCGTGGTGTAGTGGTTAGCGCAACAAACTACCCACTGGGAGGTTGTGGGTTCGAATCCCCATCAGTACCTTCAAAGATCACTGTGGGATTTTTCGGCTCTAAACGGCTCCTACCCAGAGTCTGAGCATGGTTTGGGCTCACTGGAAAGACTGGGACCACACAGTCGAGTCTCATCCACTTCACGGATGCGTCATTGAGGGTGTTGCTCAAATCTTCTGACCTCCACAGTATCTCTCGGGCCTGGTTGACGCCAGAATATATTACGATAGTAAACGTAGAGTACAGCCCTGTCACGCAGTGTCAATCCTAAATGGAACTCCATAGCGTCATGATTATCATCCTCATCGACATCCTCATCATCGTCGCATTGTAAAAACTGTTCCAGCTTCTGTGGCCATTAAGGTGGCGTAGAAAATGGGACGAAACAAAACAAAAATAAATAAAGTTGAGCACAAAGGTAACACCCCCGAGTGCAATGATCCTAAAACAATTATCAATTTTATTTTTGTTCAATTCTATTAAAAAAAATCTTGTGTTCTGTATGTGGATGTGATTAATCAAGCGCTCCATATGTATGACAAAGATGTGTTTTTGCTAATGTAAATGATATCTTTAAAAAAATGCAAAAAAGTTTGAAAAAAAAAATACACTGATTCGTTGAGCACAATTTTTTTTTAGTCACAAGGTAATAAAAATTAGCGCTTCATATATACGACTAAGGTCATTTTGATGACTTGGAAAAACTTTTTCGCTGATCTGCATGCAATAAATTACTTTGGAAAAAAAACTTTCTCTGTGATCTGCATGTAATAAATTACTTGGAAAAAACTTTCTCTATGATCTGCAGGAATAAATTACTTTGGAAAAAAAAACTTTTCTGTGATCTGCATGTAATAAATTCCTTGGAAAAAATTCTCTGTGATCTGCATGTAATAAATTACTTGGAATAAAACTTTCTCTGTGATCTGCATGTAATAAATTACTTGGAACAAACTTTCTTTGTGATCTGCAACTAGTAAATTACTTGGAAAAACTTTTTCTGTGATCTGCATGTAATAGATTACTTGGAAAAACTTTCTCTGTGATCTGCATGTAATAAATCACCTGGAAAAAAACTTTCTCTGTGATCTGCATGTAAAATAAATTACTTGGAAAAAACTTTTTCTGTGATCTGCATGTAATAGATTACTTGGAAAAAAACTTTCTCTGTGATCTGCATGTAATAAATCACCTGGAAAAAAACTTTCTCTGTGATCTGCATGTAAAATAAATTACTTGGAAAAAACTTTCTCTGTGATCTGTAACTAATAAATTACTTAGAAAAACTTTTTCTGTGATCTGCATGTAATAGATTACTTGGAAAAACTTTCTCTGTGATCTGCATGTAATAAATCACCTGGAAAAAAACTTTCTCTGTGATCTGCATGTAAAAAAAATAGTTGGAAAAAAAATTCTCTGTGATCTGCATGTAATAAATTACTTGGAAAATTTTTTCTCTGATCTGCATGTAATAAATTACTTGGAAAAATTTTTT
>JAPXFY010000026.1:15575153-15585153 GCA_030674185.1 Monoplex corrugatus | reverse complement strand
AGACAGAGACAGACAGACAGACAGAGAGACAGACAGACAGACAGAGACACAGACAGAGAGACAGACAGAGAAGCGAGTGAGGGAGATACAAAATCAGGCGTACCAGTAGTCACAGTATGCTGTCAGTAACCTGCACAAGGGACGCCCAGTGTTACATGAACCCCTGGGGACGTGCGTCCTTTGTGACCAACACATCGGTAGTATGACTCGCACGAGTCTGGCCCCACTGGATGCCCATTAAGCCAGCAATACCAACAATAACATTTGGCAGTTAAGGCCTTTCCCTGGCCCAGAATATTGTCATGAAGTTGCGCTGGGTTTGTTTTTTTCCCACACTGTTCACTGGCCCAGTGTGTTTCAAATTGGCCACATATCTTAAAAGTTGTGTAAACTCTCCATATTGTTCATTTGCTGGAAAGACAGAGAGACAAACACGGCGAGAACGAGAGAAAAAGCAAGAGAGAGAGAGAGAGAAAACGAGAAAGAAAAGAAGAGAACGACAGAGAGAGAGAGGGGGGGGGAGAGGGAGAGGGAGTGGGAAACAGACAGACAGACAGACAGAAAAACAGAGACAAAGAGAGAGAGAGAGAGAATGAGAGAGAGAGAGAAAGAGAAAGAGAATGACATATATAAAATGAGAGACAGAGAACTAGAGAGAGAGAGAGTGAGTGAAAGAGAGAACGAGACAGAGATAGAACGAGAGAGAACAAGAGAGACAGAGAGAGAGGGGGGGGGGGGAGAGAGAGAGAGAGAGAGAGAAAAAAAACAAGAGAGAGAAAGAGAGACAGCGAGAGACAGACAGACCGACAGACAGACAGAGACAGACAGAGAGACACACAGACAGAGAGACAGATCAAGAAGCGAGTGAGAGAGATACAAAATCAGGCGTACCAGTAGTAATAGTATGCTGCCACGACTCGCACGAGTCTGGCCCCACTGGTTTCCCATTAAGCCAGCAATACCAACAATAACATTTGGCAGTAAAGACCTTTCCCTGGCCCAGCATTGTCCTAAAACTGCGCAATCGTTTGTTCACACTGCTCAATGGCGCAGTGTGTTCTTAACTGACTACACATCTTTAAAAAAAATCCAAAACATATGCGACCGCCCGCGTCCAAGCAAACACGAAATAGAAAAACAAACAAACAAACAAACAAAAACACCAAATTGAATCAGAATGCGTATTTAAAATACAACCAGACAAGACAGGCGCAATTTTTTTTGTGTGCCAATGGCCTTTGTCAAGCTTAAACGTATGATCACAAACGAACAAACACCACAAACAAAAATTAGGAGAAAAAGACTAAAACTTCCCTGCTGCTTGGTCTAGTGGGAGAAAAAGGACTAAAAAAATCTTTTAGAAAGTTGTGTAAATTCTCCATATTGTTCATTTTTCCCAGTGGATGTTTAAGTTGTGTGGATGATGCATGGAGATGAACTATGTGTGTCTCTTCTGCACATTTCGTATATATTTCAGCGTGAATTCAGTCTGTCTTGGAAAGAGAAAGGAATAAGAAGAAAGAAAAAGCAAGGAACAACAACAACAACAACACAACAACAACAACAACTTAGATTTGATTTTATCAAGATTTTGCGCTATATAAATATTGTAATTATTATTATTATAAGTCACCGTCACTAGGCATCGTTCAGTTAATATACAAAGGACAAAGAGTGGCGGTATGGTTCAGAAATGATTCCATTTCTTACCCACTGGACGAGGCGGCAGGGAAGTTTTTAGTCCCGTTTTTATTATCCATTGTTTGGTGTCTGTGATCTGTTTGTGACCGTGCGTTCGCGCTTGACAAAGGCTAGTTGGCCGAAAATTTGCGCTTGTTTTGTTTTGTTTTGTTTTGTTGGATACGTGCTTATATTGGTTTTCTTGTTCTGGTTCCTGTTTGCTTGGGCGCGGGCAGTCTCACTTGTTTTGGATCTTATAAACTCCAGGTTCCAGGGTTCGTTTCCGGTTGAGGTCTCGACTTTTCTCAGTTTGACAGAAAAATCGAACTGAACGTCTAGTCCTTCAGAAGGGGACGAAAAACGAGTCGGATCCGTAGGCTTTGTGGCCTGTGCACGCTAAAGACCCCCACGGCAATTGAAAAACCGTCAAAAAGCAGGCTCCTCTGGTACAAAACATTGGAGAGAGAGGTAAATTTCCCAGGTCCTTGCCCTTGAAGGCCAATTATCCTTCTTGCCTTTCTAAAGTCTTGGTTAAAAAATATTGAGTGGCACTGCACTGCGGCGACACGCTGTAAAAATTGAGAGAAGTCAGAGTTGCAAGTCCAACGTGACAAAAAGAAATGAATATGAATATGGATTTGAATATGAATGTGAATTTGAAGACAACGTGACAAAAGAAATGATTATGGATTTGAATATGAATGTGAATTTGAGTACAACGTGACAAAAGAAATGAATATGAATATGGATTTGAATATGAATATGAATTTGAGTACGAATGCATGCACATGAATATGAATATGAATATGAATATGAATAGTGACAAGATTTTCAAAAAAAACGAAACAACCTAACTGCATATTTACTTCGTTCAGACCATGTTTCAGGACACACATCACACGCATGCACTGCATGCCTTACGATTGGTCACCCATAGTATCACGCATATTTATATCCCCTGGTTTATTCCATTTGTTGTTGCACAATCAGCTTGTATGTGGAAAAATTCACTCACTGGTTCTGACTTTGCCGAGAGAAAAAAAAATCCAAAATACACACACACGAAAAACAAAAAGTAGAAAACTTAGAAAAAGAGACAGGCAAACAGACAGAAAGAAAGAAAGAGAGAGAGAGAGAGAGAGAGAGAGAAAGACAGAGAGAGAGAGAGACTGAGTGAGAGAGAGAGAGAAAGACAGAGAGAGAAAGAGAGAGAGCGAGAGAGAGTGAAAGACAGAGAAAGAGAAAGAGAAGAGAGAGAGTGAAAGACAGAGAAAGAGAGAAAGAAGAGACAGAGAGAGAGAGAGACAGAGACACAGAGAGACAGAGAGACTGAGAGAGACAGAGAGACGGGATGAGGGGGGATGAGAGAGAGACAGAGAGACAGAGAGAGAGAGAGAGAGACAGAGAAGAGAGAGAGAGACAGAGGGGAGAGAGAGAGAGAGAGACAGACAGAGACACAGAGAGACAAAGAGACTGAGAGAGACAGAGAGACGGATGAGGGGGGATGAGAGAGAGAGAGAGAGACAGAGAGAGAGAGAGGGGACAGAGAGAGAGACAGAGAGAGAGAGAGACAGAGAGAGAGAGAGAGACAGAGAGAGACAGAGAGAGAGAGAGAGACACAGAGAGAGAGAGAGACAGAGAGAGAGAGAGAGACAGAGAGAGAGAGAGAGAGAGACAGAGAGAGACAGAGAGAGAGAGAACAGAGAGAGAGAGAGACAGAGAGAGAGCAGAGAGAGAGAGAGACAGAGAGAGAGAGAGAGAGACAGAGAGAAGAGACAGAGAGAGACAGAGAGAGAGAGACAGAGACGAGAGAGAGAGACAGAGAGAGAGAGAGACAGAGAGAGACAGAGAGAGAGAGAGAGACAGAGAGAAGAGAGAGAGAGAGAGAGAGAGAGAGAGAGAGACAGAGAGAGCAGAGAGACAGAGACGAGAGAGAGAGACGAGAGAGAGAGAGAGAGAAGACAGAGAAGAGAGGAGAGAGACGAGGAGAGAAGAGAGAGAGAGACAGAAGAGAGGAGCAGAAGGAGAGAGAGGAGAGAGAGACAGAGAGAGAGAGTTTGATAATTTTGTTTAAACCTCAGTCGACTGCGTAGAGCCATATCAGGGCTATAGCCGTTTCAAAACATACATTACAACACTTCAACAGGAAAATAAAAGGAAAAGAAAATTAAGCACACACATCAGTGCATTCGCTCACGTAATCTAAGGAGATGCCCCTGGCGTTGACCACTCCGTCCAATTTATCACACAGGGGCTTTAAAAAAAAACAATCCTAAATACAAATTTGAACACAACTAAGAACACTAAAACATAGGGGCCTACATAAAACGGCACTAAATAAATGGAACTGCTTCCACTTATCTCATTCCCCTAAAACCAAAAAAAAAAAAAGCACTTAATACATGTACCCAATTATCAAGTTTATCGAACACATACAGGTGAACGGACCAGCATGGCAGAAAAAGAAAGGAAGAAATGACAAAAAGCAAAGGAGGAAGAAAGAAACGAAGAGAGTGACAGAAAAGAGGACATTTCTAGCACAGGTTTTCCAAAAGGTGAGGATGATATTTATACTGAAAGAGCCCCCCCCCCCCCCCCCCCCCACCAAGAGTTAAATTTCCACATAACACTCAAAAGTATGGGTTCATACATATTTCCTCTTACATACTGCGACAGAACGACTGATAGTTAAAGGAAGAAGAGAAAGAAGAAAAGTCAGTCAAAAAAAAACAAACAAACAAAAAAACAAACAAAATCGGAGGAGGAGAAGGAGAAGAAGAAAGAAAAACAACAACATACAACAGTGATTCACAAGACAGAACAACAAAACAAATAAACAAACAAAATTGGAGGAGAAGGAGGAGGAGAAGGAGAAGAAGAAAGAAAAACAACAACATACAATAGGATTCACAAGACAGAACAACAAAACAAATAAACAAACAAAATTGGAGGAGAAGGAGGAGGAGAAGGAGAAGAAGAAAGAAAAACAACAACATACAATAGGATTCACAAGACAGAACAACAAAACAAATAAACAAACAAAATTGGAAGAGAAGGAGGAGGAGAAGGGGGAGGAGAAGGGGGAGGAGAAAGAAAAACAACAACATACCAACATACAATAGTGATTCACAAGACAGAACAACAAAAGAAATAAACAAACAAAATTGGAAGAAGAGGAGGAGGAGGAGAAGAAGAAGAAAGAAAAACAACAACATACCAACATACAACAGTGATTCACAAGACAGAACAACAAAAGAAATAAACAAACAAAATTGGAAGAAGAGGAGGAGGAGGAGAAGAAGAAGAAAGAAAAACAACAACATACCAACATACAACAGTGATTCACAAGACAGAACAACAAAAGAAATAAACAAACAAAATTGGAAGAAGAGGAGGAGGAGGAGAAGAAGAAGAAAGAAAAACAACAACATACCAACATACAACAGTGATTCACAAGACAGAACAACAAAAGAAATAAACAAACAAAATCGGAGGAAGAGGAGGAGGAGGTGAAGAAAGAAAAACAACAACATACGTACATACATAGACACATACATAGCCACAAAAAAGAAAAAAAAAGCAAGCAACTAACAAACTGCTGGCGTTCCTCATAAGAAACGTCTTGTTAACAAAGCCATTTGAGAGCGTTCTTTGTGCCCAAACCAGTATGACGCGCACCTTGCTTTGACTGGATGCTCATTAGGCGCAGCCTTATTGACGATAAAAACGCTGTTCATGACTTTCCTTGGCCTCAGAGCCGACCAAAGGTTGTGTGAAAATGTTCAGATTATTCATTGGAGCAGAGTATCTATCTACACGTTGTGTGAATGAACCACGGGGACAAAGTAATAGGGACGTTTTGTGTCTATAATGGGGTGGGGTAGAGCTGACTACGCCATCTCTCTACTTATTTCACATATATGTAACATGAGCTGAAATGTTAGGGGGAGAGAGAGAGAAAGAGAGAGAGAGAGAGAGAGAGGAGAGAGAGAGAGAGACAGACAGACAGACAGAGAGGGGAAAGAGAGAGTGAGACAGGCAGATAGACGGAGAGGGGGGGGGGGGAGAGAGACAGACAGACAGACAAACAGACACAGCCAGGACAGAGAGAGAGCAAGAGAGGAAGAAAGAGAGAGACAGAGAGAGAGAGAAGGAGAGCCAGAGAGAGAGACAGAGGGAGACAGACAGACAGACACACAGAGAAAGAGAAAGAAAGAGAGGGAGAAAGAGAGACAGAGACAGAAAGAGACAGAGAGACAGACAGAGAGACAGAGACATAGAGAGACAGACAGAGAGGGGGGAGACCGAGAGAGAGAGAGAGAGAGAGAGAGAGAAGAGATACAGACAGAGAGAGCGAATTAGAAAGAAAGCGAGAGAGAGAGAGACAGATAGACAGAGACAGCGAGGGACAAAGAGAGACAGACAGAGAGACAGAGACATAGAGAGACAGACAGAGAGGGGGAGACCGAGAGAGAGAGAGAGAGTGAGAGAGAGAGAGAGAGATACAGACAGAGAGAGCGATTAGAAAGAAGGAGAGAGAGAGAGACAGACAGAAGAGAGCGAGGACAAAGAAGAGACAGAGACAGAAGAGACAAAGAAAGACAACAAGGAGAGAGAGAGAAGACAGACAGACGAGAGAGACACAGAAAGACAGAAGACAAGCAACAAAGAGAGAGAGAGACAGACAGACAGACAGAAAAACAAACAGACAGACAGACAGAGACAGAGAGAGAGACAGAGATAGAGAGACAAAGAGAGACAGACAGGCAGACAGAGTCAAAGAGAGAGAAAGAGAGAGAGAGAGAGGAGAGAGAGAGAGAGAGAGAGAGAGAGAGGAGAGAGAGAGAGAGAGAGAGAGAGAGAGAGAGAGAGAGAAAGTTTGTTAGTGTTTGATAACGCCAATTACTTGGGGAAAAGTTTTTGCAAAACACAACATTCTAACTGTATTCTGTTTTACTGAAGTATTATCTAGAGAAACAAGCACATGGCTCCTCTAAGGATAAGCTTCCTCCTCAGATCTGTATATGACCTGCTCCCCTCGAATGCAAACTTAGTGAAATGGGGGAAAGCAGACGACCCAGCATGTCCGCTCTGTCAGAAGAAACAAACAGTGGAACATGTCCTAAGCTCTTGCAAAGTAGCGCTAGCCCAAGGAAGGTATACATGGAGGCACAACCAAGTTCTGAAAGTGATCACAGATGTGGTTAGCGAAAAAACCATGACCCCAAACGCACCAATTGCTATGACAACGTTCTACAAAGCAGGAGGGAAACAGGTCTGGCCCGAAAGTGCTATGACAACCAGCACATTGCCAAAGGGTCTTCTGGATGGAGCAGTCGACTGGGAGTGTACAGCAGACCTCCCAGAGTGGAGAAATTACCCAGATGTCATCAGCAAGACAGGCATGAGACCAGACATCGCTCTCCACTCTGACTCCTCGAAACAAGTGATTCTGATAGAACTCACTGTGCCATACGAAAGCAGAATGGAAGAAGCACATATCTACAAGACCGAAAAATACGCCGGTCTTGCCAGCACCCTGAAGAAAGCAGGTCTGCGGGTCAAAATCTTCGCCATAGAGGTCGGGGCAAGAGGGTTTGTGGGCACCTCCGCTTATGATCTCATGAAACAACTCGCCATTTCTGGGAAGAAGAGGACTAGAGCCCTTAAAGCGATGGCAGAGGCAGCAGAAAGGAGCTCAAGCTGGATCTGGGCAAGGAGGAACGAAAAAAGTGAACTTCATAAGGATTAAATTCCCTACAGATGATGTGTGCCCCGTTAGCACATTGGTAAAACCGCGTACCGCAGTTCTGAAGCGCAGAATCGCCCAGGTTCGATCCCCGGCGTGGGAAAATTTTAAAAATAAAAAAAAATAAGACAACAGCAGAAGGGCATCCAGGAGTCATGACCTGGATGTGGCCCGGCCCCCCGAGAGTGTAAGGAATTCAGGGCCGAAACACTTGTCTAAAGGGGGTTACTTCTCTGAAGACCTTCTGTTGTCTAGCTCTCCCTAGAGTTTCTTTCTACCTAGAAAGACGCATTATCAGGCTCTGGGATTTATCATCCGTTTTAGCAAAGACGTTTCTATATACGTTGCCTTTACACGTTTGCTGTGTGGTTGGCTTGTGACAACCAACGTGGTTTGTAAGGTTTGTCTTTAACTTTTAAAAATAACAGCATAAAAAGGATGGGTAAGTACACCAGCACATACCAGAGATTATAAGACAGGACTTGCACATATGTACACATCCACAAAAAGACCAACTTAACCCTTTGACTCCCACACCCTAAACACCACCTGCGAAAACTTAACCCTTTGATTCCCTCACCCTATCCACCAGCTTCCTGCTGGTTAGATTTTTGTAGTTGGTGGATAGGGTGAGGGAGTCAAAGGGTTAAATTTTTGCAGTTGGTGGACAAGGTGATGGAATCAAAGGGTTAAATTTTTGTAGTTGATGGACAGGGTAAGGGGGTCAAAGGGTTAAATTTTGCAGTTGGTGGATAGGGTGAGTGAGTCAAAGGGTTAAATGTTTGCAGTTGGTGGATAGAGTGAGGGAGTCAAAAGGTTAACTTTTTGCAGTTGATGGATAGGGTGAGGAGTCAAAGGGTTAACTTTCTGAAGTTGATGGATAGGGTGAGGAGTCAAAGGGTTAACTTTTTGAAGTTGATGGATAGGGTGAGGGAATCAAAGGGTTAAGTTTTGGCTTTGCTGGCATGGTTGACAATGCAGGCAGCTGGTGGACAGGTTGCGGGAGTCAAAGGGTTAAGTACCGTAACTGCTAAGGGATCCCTGCTTTATAGATCTGCCCAAAGTGTATCCTTTGTGAGAACTCAGTGACTGTGGGACGCAGCAAGGGACTGTCTTCACTGGATGGGGCCCACTGGGAATAATATTTAAGACACATACACACACACACACATGCACACACACACACACACACACACATACACACACACACACACACACACAAACAAACACACACACACACACATACAAAACACACACACACACACACAAACAAACACACACACACACACACACACACACACACACACACACACACACACACACACACACACCACACACACACACACACACTGGACACAGAAGTTTTTGTTGTTGTTGTTTTTTCTAAAGGGCTTGCTTTCTTAAGTGTTTTCAATATTTCATGACCTGGCGTATCTTTTATACGTTATGTGGATCACAGTCTATTTCATTGTATGATGTTCTTTGTTAGTCTTTGTTTCGTAATGATGTTCTTTGTTAGTCTTTGTTTCGTTTCCCCCATCCACCAAATCTACATGGTGTTTGTGCATGGTAATCATAAATGACAGGACGAGAGAGGAAAAAGTGGTGAAAAAAGTACATTTTTACGCAGCCAGAAGGGTTGATCCCGAGAATGGAAATGGCGTTAGGCCACTAACCCTTTCACTCCTCCGTACCCAATCCACCAACAGCAAAAAATTAACCCTTATGATTCCCTCACCCTATCCATCAGCCAGCTAGACTCCCTCGCCCTATCCATCAGCCAGCTACACTCCCTCACCCTATCCATCAGCCAGCTAGACTCACCCTATCCATCAGCCACCTACACTCCCTCACCCTATCCATCAGCCACCTACACTCCCTCACCCTATCCATCAGCCAGCAACACTCCCTCACCCTATCCATCAGCCAGCTACTCTCCCTCACCCTATCCATCAGCCAGCTACACTCCCTCACCCTATCCATCAGCCAGCTACTCTCCCTCACCCTATCCATCAGCCAGCTACACTCCCTCACCCTATCCATCAGCCAGCAACACTCCCTCACCCTATCCATCAGCCAGCTACTCTCCCTCACCCTATCCATCAGCCAGCTACACTCCCTCACCCTATCCATCAGCCAGCTACTCTCCCTCACCCTATCCATCAGCCAGCTACACTCCCTCATCCTATCCATCAGCCAGCTAGACTCACCCTACCCATCAGCCAGCTACACTCACCCTATCCAGCAGCCAGCTAGACTCCCTCACCCTATCCATCAGCCAGCTAGACTCACCCTATCCAGCAGCCAGCTAGACTCCCTCACCCTATCCATCAGTCAGCTAGACTCCCTCACCTATCCATCAGCCAGCTACACCCTCACCCTTCATCAGCCCAGCTACACTCCCTCACCCTATCCATCAGTCAGCTAGACTTCCCCCTGCATCACCCTATCCATCAGCCAGCTACACTCCCTCACCTATCCAGCAGTCCAGCTAACTCCCTACCCTATCACGCCAGCTAGACTCCCTCACCCTATCCAGCAGCCAGCTACACTCCCTCCACCCTAATCCAT
>JAPXFY010000026.1:15540153-15565153 GCA_030674185.1 Monoplex corrugatus | reverse complement strand
CAGCTATCCAGCCAGCCAGCCAGCCAGCCAGCTATCCAGCCAGCCAGTCAGCCAGCCAGCTATCCAGCCAGCCAGCCAGCTATCCAGCCAGCCAGTCAGCCAGCTATCCAGCCAGCCAGTCAGCCAGCCAGCTATCCAGCCAGCCAGTCAGCCAGCCAGCCAGCTATCCAGCCAGCCAGTCAGCCAGCAGCCAGCCAGTCAGCAGCCAGCTATCCAGCAGCCAGCCAGCCAGCTATCCAGCAGCCACCAGCCAAGCCTCTTTGTGCAAGCACAAAGCCACAAACGTAAACAACTGTGTGAGGCAATACCTCCTGAGACAAGTCCAGTTATCACAGCCAAGTGAGTTTATTTTTTGTATCCAGCCAGTATGATTCGTGTACTGCCTTCACTTAAGTTCTCACAGCTTATACCCCAGCCGACTACTACAGCCATATCAGGGCTATCGCCTTCACTAGACGCCCATTAGGCACTATATTATGAACAATTAGCTCCGCTGTTACTACGTTCTCTGGGCACTGCTGGCTTTTAGAGGTTGTCTAACTGTTCACAATAGTTCTTGACCCAACATGTTTTTCAAGTCGTGTTAAGTCATCAGAAAGCTGTATGACCAAGTTTTGTTGTATTTCGTTTCGTTTTCTTTCTTCCTTTCTCTTCATTTTTCCAATATATACACAGATTGGTACATAAATACGATGATTACGAGAATAAAACCCATACAAACGAGTCTGATAAAAGAAAAGAAAAATTGAAGAACTGTTCCCACCAGCTAGATCTACTATGTAGCCAGAGTCTTGAGCTCCAAAACTAGGTTAATGGAATCGGTGTGAGCCATTAAAAGCACGCAATTAGCAGGCAAACGACAAGACTCAGAGGCCCCTAGACAGTCAGTCCCTTTCATAACAGGATTAATTAAAGGCCCACTTCTTATCTTATTGCTGCGTTGGTGATGAATGGCTTGGCTTGTCTCCTTCCTATACTCCCCAGTTACAGATGACTAAGGGGTGGGGAGAGGCGATGAATGATGAGTAAGAACCTATGCTTCTTTTTTGTTTTGTTTGTCTGTTGTACACACACAGACACATACACACACACGCGCGCGCGCGCACACACAACACACACACATATATATATATATATATATATATATATATATATTGTTTGGTGTGTGTTCATTCCCGAATAAACAGTCCCCTGAGGAAGGCCACTGGCCGAAGTACTGGGCTCAAAACTCTAGTTTGTTGTCTTGTTTCTTTGGTTTATCTACAATATATATATATATATATATATATATATTTATATATATATATATATATATATATGTATTATATTTGACCTCCCACCACGAAATCAGTCTTAACTAGCATTTTGGGCATTTTGAGATATACATATCACTGGAAAGTGTATATTCTGCTGAATATTTTGGTACTTGAATAAAGCTTGTACTCAAAAAAATGTAGAAGTTATATATCTTTAAAGTCATTAAGTTGTATGACGGCCATTTTGAGAAAACGGCCTCTAAAGTTTTCGTGTGCTCTCCTACAGATTTTCATTAAATTTCATTATTTGGTGGCTTTGACCCAGTTTGTTTCTAATTTTCGCTGTCATTATCTGAAAGGTGCACCAAAGAGCTTTCCATCAGTATATTACATGTGCGGGTACTGTACAGGTAACGGTTCATAACAGACAAAAATAGGTACTTTTGGTAGGAAACTGCTTGCCTTCTGCTGCGATCAGTGCATTAAAATAGCATTTTATATTAATTAATAATATTTTTTCAAGAAAAACATTTATGTGGGGGATAGATTATAGTCTACAGAAATCAATTTTGAGAAAAAGTCAAAACAGCCGAGAAAGACCCTCAGTCACCTTTTCAGCTCCTAGTGCTGTTCGACTGACTGCGAGTTAAGACTGATTTCGTGGTGGGAGGTCACATTTATATAATATCTATTTGTTCTATCTATCTATCAATCAATCAATCAATCAATCAGTCTATCTGTCTGTCTGTCTATCTATCTATCTATCTATCTATCTGTCTGTATGTCTGTCTGTCTGTCTGCCTGTCTGTCTGTTAGTCTCTATATATATACATATATACATACATTTATGTGCACAACACACACACTCACACACACACACACACACCACACACACACACACACACGCAACACACACACATATATATATATATATATATACATAAAGAGAGAGAGAGATAGATAGATAGATAGATAGATAGATAGATAGATAGATAGATAGATAAACACGTGTGTGTGTGTGTGTGGTGCGTGCGTGGTGTGTGTGTGTGTGTGTGTGTGTGTGTGTGTGTGTGTGTGTGTATGTGTGTGTGCGCGTAAGTGTGTGTGTGCGCGCACGCGCGCCCCCGCGCCCCCGCGCGTGTGTGCGCGCTCGCACGCGCGCGTACCAAAGTCATAGCTGTGAAGACTGGGTGAGGTGCTGTCTACCACCATTCTGCCATTCACTGAATATAAATCACCTGTTTGGCGAGAATTTCAACACACGTTCTGATCATAGATACGTATGGGAGAAGGTTCACAATTCTGATTAAAACCATTATCAACACTCAATGGACAGCAGATACAGATTCTGTTTCAATCATCTCCTGTGTATGCTTTCAACAGCTTCGTGGGATCAAAAATGTAAACTGGTCGCACGTTTTTTTTATTTGTTTGCTTCTTTGTTTGTTTTGAGAATATACCACAGGTAAATATACATTTGAATGTTACATAGAACCAATACTGTTGTACGGATGCGAGGCGTGGACAGTCAGCAAGCAAAGCCAGAGCAAGATTGAGGCAGCCGAGATGTGGTTTCTCAGAAGAATGTTGAGAGTTCCATGGACAGCAAAGAAAACAAACGAGACAGTCTTGATGGAGGCAGACACAAGTAGATCACTCGTAAGGAAGATTAGGAAAAGACAGGCAACGTTTATAGGCCATTTTATGAGGAAGGGGGATTTGGAGCACCTGGTCACAACTGGAAAGCTGGAGGGAAAGAGAGCACCAGGTAGACCCAGGGAAAGAATGCTGGACGGACTTGCAGAGTGGCTGGGGATGAGGAGGGTGGGGGAGATGCCGGGGGCAACGAGATATAGAGATGGTTGGAAATCCATGGTCGCCAACGCCATGCGGCAGTGCACCTGATGATGATGATGAAATATACATTTGAGTTTACACCATAGGTTACTATACATTTGAGTTTACACCATAGATTAGTACACGTTTTTGAGTTTACACCATAGGTGTACAGTGAGAGCATACCATAGGTTAATACACATTTGAGAATATACCAAATGTTAATACACGTTTGAGTTTACCCCACAGGTTAATACACATTTGAGAATATACCATACGTTAATACACATTTGAGTTTACTCCACAGGTCAATACACATTTGGGAATATACCATAGGTTAATACACATTTGAAAATATACCATAGGTTAATACACATTTCAGAATATATCAGGTTAATACACATTTGAGAATATATCATAGGTTAATACACATTTGAGTTTACTCCATAGGTTAATACACATTTCAGAATACACCATAGGTTAATACACATTTCAGAATATATCATAGGTTAATATACATTTCAGAATACACAATAGGTTAATATACATTTGAGAATATAACAAAGGTTAATACACATTTCAGAATATACCATAGGTTAATATACATTTCAGAATACACCATAGGTTAATACACATTTGAGAATATAACAAGAGTTAATACACATACTCCTGGTTAATATCCGTTGATCCAGGGACGGGCAACAGAATAATTGTCACAAGCAGCTCTCAACAACTTCCCATTAACCCTTTCACTTCCGCACCTTGTCCACCAACTGCAAAAACGTAACCCTTTGACTCTCCCTCACCCTATCCATCAGCTTCCTTTCTTTGACTCCCTCACCCTATCCACCAGCTTCCTGCATGAAGGTGGTGGATAGGGTGATTGAGAGTCAAAGGGTTACGTTTTTGCTTTGCCAGCACGGTTGACAATGCAGGATGCTGGTGGAAAGGGTGCGGGAGTCGAAGGGTTAATTGAATTCTTAGTTGCACGTGCCAAGGGCAATGCTTTAGGAGTAATTCGATTGATGAACATTATTTCCCATCGCCTTGTTTGCGCTGTCCACCCCCCAATCTGGTTTTTCTTTCTCTCGCCACTTTGAACTAACACCCTTGTTTGCTCTCTTCTTCTCCCCTCAATCGAGTTCTTTCTTTCTTTCTTTTTTCTCTCTATCCTCTCAGTCCCACTCCTTCCTTCCCCCATTCCCTCTCCCTTAGTTCAGGAAAGCAACAAAAAAAGAAAAAAAAAGTCTTTTTTAATTTTTTTTTCTTATTTCAGTGCCTCCTTTTCAAATCTGTCAACAAGGTTGACAACGTAGGGTGTTTTTGTTTTTGTTTCTCTCTCTCTCTCTCTCTCTCTCTCTCTCTCTCTCTCTCTCTCTCTCTCTCTCTCTCTCTCTCTCTCATTCTTCGATCAACACCTCGTTCGTGTCTGATGAACCAACTCGAGAAATGAAACTCAATTAAAAATGGCAAACTCTTTGTACTGAGTTTCAGTTTTCTCAACAACAATGCACCTCTGCGATTGGGAGTGAATGTTGTTTTTTTTTAATGCGTTAAGGCTGCCATTGTTGTGGGTTGACAGGATCTGAAACGATCTGACAGGAGTTATAGCCCTTGCACATAACCCCCACGTACTGTGAAGGTCTTGAGAAAAGACGCTGCCCAATGTTACTGTGTCATCTGTTCAAAAACATTCACATTAACATAAATAAATAAATAAATCACTGAATAAATGACTAAATAAATTTCTAAAAGGACTAAATAGATAAATAAATGAATAAATAGATACAAAATATAAATACGTAAATGAATAAATAAATACTATTATAAATGACTAAATAAATAATAAATAAATGACTAAATAAATAACTAAATAAATGACTAAATAAATAACTAAATAAATATAAATAAACTAAATAAATAAATAAATGACTAAATAATGATAAGTAAATAATGACTAAATAAACTGACTAAATAAATAACTAAATAAATGACTAAATAAATGACTAAATAAATGACAAATAAAATAAATAAATAACTAAAAATAAATGACTAAATAATGACTAAAATACTAAATAAATGACTAAATAGATAAATAAACTGTTCTTGGCTCTGAGTCCCATGCAAACATGGTAATGGGAAATTAGAATTGTTCATAGGTTTGTGGCATACAGGCCAAATCTGTTAAGAGTAAAAAATGTACACACCAGGAGAGAGATAGACAGAGACAGAGACAGACAGACAGAGACAGAGACAGAGAGAGAGAGAGACAGAGAGAGAGAGAGACAGAGAGAAACAGAGACAGACAGAGACAGAGACAGACAGACAAACAGAGACACAGAGAGAGAGAGAGACAGAGAGAAACAGAGACAGAGAGAGACAGAGACAGAGAGCATTTCCACTGATGTGCAAGTCTACTAGCAATATTTCCAGATATGAAATTATGTCCTCATACATAGTTACCTTTTTAAGGGCACGTACTGAAAATAACGCATTACTTCACCATTCCTTTTATCAGAGATACTATACAACATGAATCACTGAATGTGCTACATATCTACGTACAAGCATACGAAGGAAAACCGAATCATCTGTTCCTCTGGTTATCTCGGGTGGGGGTGAAAAATGAAAATAACAATAAAAATTTTAAATGAAGAAGAAAAAAGAGCGAGAGAAAAAAAAACAACCAAAATGATTATGACCCTCCCCCCCCCCTCTCCAAAAGAAAGAAAAAAAACAAACAAAACCGAAAAGTGTGCCAAGTCGTATTATTAACTGATAGTATTGAATTGCAATACACATTTGCGAGCGCACACACACACACAGACACACACACACACACACACACACACACACAGAGACACACACACACATAGACACAAACACACACAGGCATACACACAGACACACACACAGACACACACACACACAGAAATTAAACTGAGATCAGATACCGACTTTCCAAAACGAGCTAAATCAATATCTTCACAGGTCACACTTGCAACATACACATCTGACGTCATGAAAGGCTCAGGAATTGATCTAGACGTAGATCCTGTATCTATACGACCTTCCTTTTCGCCAGTACCCAGTTGGGAACTCCAAAGAGCACGATTTGACGTACACCACACTAATTTAAAAAAAGGAGACAATATAAACTTACTGGCAAGTCAGGTTAAATGTCATATAAACGACGTATATTCTGATCATTTGAAAATTTACACTGATGGGTCAGTAATTGAAAGAAAAGCAGGCTCAGCGTTTTTAATACCTGCTCTCAAAATTGAAAAATCTTTCTACATAGGACTTGATAAATCTATCTTTACAGCTGAACTCTTTGCAATATTAATGGCTTTAAACTTTCTGATAAGTCTTCCTAGGACAATTTTTCAGATTCTTCTTTGCGTTGATTCAAAATCAGTACTTCAGGCTCTTGAATTATCAAAATTACAAACAAGATCAGAAATGATTCTGGAAATAAGTCACTTGATTCATAATTTATCTTTAAGAGGCACTGATATTACTTTCTGCTGGATACCTTCTCATAGTTCTTTTAGTTATAATAATAAAGTTGACAGGGCTGCCAAACGGGGAGCTAATAACTCACCAGATTCAAACAATATCCAGCTTTCTCTCTCGTTGCACGAGAATTACACTTTAGTGGACAACTACGTCTGGAAGCAGTTCCAATTAAAACAGAAAAAGTATGATAAATGTCACATGAACTTTGAAGTTAGCAAAATACTTAAGCAGCTTCATGCCAGCAGAACTATACAGTCCCTTATGTACAGATGGAAACTTGATGCATTCAAAACAAAATATACCAATAACTTAGTGTGTCTGTGTGGAAAGAAGATAACACATAGTCATATTCTTTCTTGCGTTAGGGTAAAACGACATATTCCAACACTATCTGTGAGTACAGTTTTTGACATATTTGCCTCATCATCATTACTGTATGAATTTTTTGTTAGCCTGTCAAAAAGTCCTATAGCGAATTACCTTTAAAATGTTATTTGACCTGTTCATTGTTGTGGTTAGTCAATTATTAGTTTTACTTTTTATTCATTTTCTTCCGGATATTTACTAATTTTGTTTGTCAGTTTGTTTGTTTAAATCGATAATTATGGTAACATTATTTGTTAGTTTTACCTTCCCCTCTTCAAAACAGTTGTTTTCTGGATCATCTTTTCTCAAATTCAAAATTGACAATTTTCAAATATCTTCTTCACTCCTCCTCTATCACTCCCCCCCCCCCTTTTTTTTTTGTTTTGTTGTTGTCTAAAATCACTTTAGTGAATAGACATTAAATCAAAGACCACCACCACACACACACACACACACACACACAGACACACACACACACAGACACAAACACACACAGGCACACACACACAGACACACACACACACACACACACACACACACACACACACACACACACACACACACACACACGTGTACACATAAAGCAGATGACAATATGTTGCCATACTTTGCAAGAGAAGCATAGTCCAGGAAACAAAACAGGGGTGTTCTCTGTATCAAGCCAGTATGAACCACGTGTCGCCTTCACTGGATGCCCATCAAAACCCTTTCGCATTTGCACTGCTAGATGTAAAGCTAGCTCCTAGTATTCGCATTCGAATGTAGCACGGCGTCAGTACAAAGTCTTTCAGTAGTGAATGGAAAGTTCCTTGCATCCCAGAATGCTCGTACTATTTTTAGAACATTCAACGCGAGACTGACCAAGATTCTAACCACACGCGCGATAAGACAGCAAGGCCAGTAGTGATGGAAATTCCCCACACATGTGCCGGAAAAGGTCGGGCGATCTCAAGCGCTACGAACGGATCGGCACATTCTTCCCCAGGGCGGTTACCGGCTTTGTGAACAGCTAAGGGTTTTAATTAAGCACGCCATTATGGTCAACAAAAATAACTGTTTATATCAGCGAATTTCTCATGATTTTTCTTGGTGTTCAGATCGTTTCATAGCCTACTGTGTCTCAGAAGATCTCTAAGCCGTCACATTTTGTTGCATACATGCCCATATAATACGGCATTCATCATCATATGTCCTGCCGCATGGCATTGGCGATCATGGCGCTCCACACAAATATATCCCTTGCTGCCTGTTGCAAGTGCATCTCCACTTTCTCTGTCCTCAGCCACTATGCATGTCCATCCAACAGTTTCTTCCTGGGTCTACCTGGTGCTCTCTTTCCCTCCAGCTTTCCTGTTGTGACTAGATCTAGGTGCTCTACTTTCTCCTGCCTCATAAAATGTCCCATAAAGCATACATCATTACTGATGATAAAACATTTGTATCAAAGTTCTCAAACCAAATACATTTATTTGTTTCAAATATTCAAAATATTTCATGACATTGTGTGTGTAAGAAATTGTGCAAAGTCTAGATTTCAATGTATGCAAGCTCTCTCTCTCTCTCTCTCTCTCTCTCTCTCTCTCTCCCTCTATCTATCTATCTATTATCTATCTATCTATCTATCTATCTATCTATCTATCTATCTATCGTTCTGTTTCTTCAACTTTTTGTTCAACTTTTTAAATTAATGTAAGTTTATCTCCAGTGAAGATATCACTTTATACTGTTCTTATGTTTATTTGCCGGATTTGGGTCTTCCTCTTACTTATATGACTAATTACGTCGGGTGATCAACTGTTTCTTCAACTTTTTGTTCAACTTTTTTCCTTCAATTTTTTCTTCATCACCAGGAAAAAAAATTCAAATGGATGTAATGCCAGCCATGTCTATATTTATAAATCTTTATTTCGCGAAAACGTCGCTGTAAAAATTTAATGACATTGTTTTATACTCCTTGCCACAAGAACAAAAATGTCAATGGCAATAAACCATTTTCAGTCAGTCAGTCATCTCTCTCTATCTGTCTCTCTCTCCTCTCTCTCTCTCTCTCTCTGTCTCTGTCTGTCTGTCTGTCTGCCGGCTCGCCCGCCACCCCCCCCCCCTCTCCTCTCTCTCCTCTCTCAAATAACATCGGATTTCTGTATCGAAATTTTAAGCGGGAGGAGGACGGATGACACTATACGACAGAGTCTGAAAACAAGAGGAAAAAGTGTTTGTTCTTACCAGTCATGGAACCAGAGGCTGTATAACCCTCACAGTATATGCTATAAGGCCAACAGAACCAGCGTGGACCATTAAAAAAGCACGCAATTAGCAGCCCTGGCAGCTGGACCCCTTGGCTTCCAGCCAGCCCATCTCCTTCATAACACGAATAATCTAGCGCCACTACTTATTGCTGTTTGGTGAAGGATGGGCTTGCCGTCCCCCCACCCCTCTACTACTACTACCCAGTTACAGATGACTGGGGGGGGGGGAGAACAGTGGGCTCGTCTGCCCCCCCCACTCCCCCTACTACTTCCCAGTTACTGATGACGGTGGGGGGGGGTGGGAGGGGAGAGAGAATACTGGGGTCCTCTAGTACGCATCTTGGTTGTTTTATTAGTTTGTAGACTATAAGAAACCACAAGTTGTTTGAGGGTTCAAAAAAAAAAAAAAAAAAAAAAAAGGTGTACAGTGACAAACACAGCTTGAAGCTTGACGGATTCCATAAAACTCCCAAAAATGAAAACATACTACCTCTGCATAATTTAGAAGATGTGGTTAACCCTTTGACTCCCGCACCTTATCAACCAACTGCAAAAAAATTAACCCTTCGACTTACTCATGCTATCCACCAACTTCTTACAGGAATCTGGTGGATAGGGTGAGGGAGTCAAAGGGCTCAGTTTTTGTTTTGCTGGCATGGTTGACAATGCAGGACGCCGGTGGGAGAAGGGTGCAGAAGTCAAACAGTTAAACTTGCCATTTACTTCTTCCGTCAATTAATAAAAAATTTCAAGTGATTTGAAGGTATGTGGACTTGACTTGTTGTCCTATGTTTTTTTCTTCAACTGGTCTGTTTGAGCAGCAAAGAAAACAAACGAGACAATCTTGAAGGATGCAGACGCAAGAACATTAATAAAGAAGATTAAGAAAGGACAAGCAACACTTAAAGGACATTTTATGAGGAAAGGGGAATGACAGCACCTGGTCACAACAGGAAAGCTGGAGAGAAAGAAAAAACACCAGGTAGACTCAGGAAGAAAATATTGGACGGACTTGCAGGGTGGCAGAAGACAGAGAGGATGAGAAATGTACTTGCAGCGACAGGGGATAGATTTGTATGGAGGGCCATGATCGCCAACGCCATGCGGCAGGGCACATGATGATGACGATGATGATGAGTCTGTTTGGCAAAAGTTTTCACCTACTTTTACAGATTCAACGTGTATTCTTTACTGCATTTTCCTGTGCTGTAGTTCCTCTTTTGGCAAACGTTTTCACCTAACTTTGCAAATTAAACGTGTATTCTTTACTCTATTTTTCCTGCGTTGTAGTTCCTCTCTACCTCTCTATACACCCTAGGTTAACACATGTGTTTTTGGCCATATGTGACCTCCCACCACGAAATCAGTCTTAACTCGCAGTCACTTGAACAGCACTAGGAGCTGAAAAGGTGACTGAGGGTCTATCTGGGGTGTTTTGACTTTTTCTCAAAACTGAATTTTTTTTCTTGAAAACATATTATTAATCAATTTAAATCGGTATTTTATTGCACTGATCGCAGCAGAAAGAACGCAATTTCCTACGAAAAGTACCTATTTTTGTCTCTTATTATGAACCGTAACCTGTACAGTACCAGCACATGTAATATACTGACAGAAAGCTCTTTGGTGCACCTTTCAGATAATGACAGCGAAAATTAGAAACAAACTGGGTCAAAGCCACCAAATACAGAAATTTAAGGAAAATGTGTAGGAGAGCACACAAAAACTTTACAGGCCGTTTTATCAAAATGACCGTCATACAACTTAATGAATTTAAACATACATAAGTTCTACTTTTTTTTTTTTAGTACAAGCTTCATTCAAATACCAAAATAATCAACAGAATGTACACTTTCCAGTGATATGTATATCTCAAAATGCCCAAAATGCTAGTTAAGACTGATTTCTTGGTGGGAGGTCACACACACACACACACACACACACACACACACACACACACACACACACACACACACACACACACACACACACATATATATATATATATATATAATATACATAATAACGCGACAGCTCAATGAACCAAGGCAACAGGTTAACTCTCAGAAATTTAGTTCCAACAACTTGAGGTTAACTGGATTCCTTGTTGCACGTGCCGGGGGCAATGCTTTACGGGTAATTCGATTGATGGAGATTATTTCCCACCTCCCTGTTTGCACTGTCACCCCTGTCTGGTTTTTCTTTCTGCCTCTGCGTTGAACACTCTGTTTGCATTCTTCCTTCCCTCACACTCCTACTTTCTCTACCTCTCCTCTCTCTCTCCCTCTCTCTCTCCCTCTCTCTCTCTCCCTCCTCTTCTCCCCTCTCTCTCCTCTCTCTCCCTCCCTCTCTCCTCCCTCTCTCTCTCTCCTCTCTCCTCTCCCTCTCTCTCTCTCTCCCCCTCTCTCTCTCCCTAACTTTCTCTCCCTCTCTCTCCCTCCCTCTCTCTCTCCCTCCCTCTCTCTCTCCCTCCCTCTCTCTCTCTCTCCCTCTCTCTCTGTCTTTCATTACCCTCCAATATGTGCTTCCAGTTCAGTAGCAGGGAGGAGGGGGGATCCCCTGTCCATTCCTCGTCTTCTTTCGCCCCCTGTTCTCCTTGCCATCTTTTCAAAACTGTTAACAACACTACAAACAAGGTTTTCGCATGTTTGTCGATTCAACAGCGCGTACGTGTCTGACAAACTGTCTTGTGAAATAAGATTTCAATTAACATGGCCGGATCCTTTGTGTTGTGTTAACCCCATTACAAAAAGAAAGAAAGAAAGAAAGAAAGAGTGAGAGAGAGAGAGAGAGAGAGAGAGAGAGAGAGAGAGAGAAGAAGAAGAAGAAGAAAAATTTTAAAAAAGGAAAAAAAATGTTTTTGCCTCACACTTGATACAGATGGAATTCAGGGGTGAAAAAGTTAACTCATTTGATCTGAGATATGTGTGAATGTTGTCCAGGTTTTTTCTTATATGTTTCTTAAGCTTTATTTCTGTTCGCTTGTTTGTTTGATTAATTGATATGCACGCATGCATGCACGCACGCGTGTACACACACAGACACACACACACACACTCATGCACGCTCAGAGATGGGAGGGGAGACACAGACAGACACACACACACACAGAGACACACACACACACAGACACACACACACACACACACACACACGCACACAAACATACACACACACACACACACAACACACACACACACACACACACACAAACGCGCGCGCGCAGAGAGAGACAGAGAGAAGAGAGAGAGAGGCAGAGACACAGACGGACAGAGATATAGACAATCTTCTGTGTCTATCGTTCGGTAGCTGGAGTTATTGTTCCTTGATCGGCATAGACATGGTCCAATTACATGCCCTTTTTCTGGTTTTTAGCCAGCTGTTGGTTACCTTGTCTTGCCAGGAAATGCCGAGTATGCGCCGTAGGCTTCTCAGGTGGAAGGTATTGAGCCTTTTCTCCTGATGAGCATGCGTGGTCCAAATCGCTGCCATACAGCAAGGTGCTGAGGACACAGGCGTTATATACAGCCATCATTGTCTTCGTGGTCAGCTTGGGATTTGTCCACACCCTTTGTGTGAGGCGGGCTAGATCCTGACCTGCGCTGGCCTTCCAACCATGCATACAATGCTGAGACAGCGTCGGCTGCGCTGGTTGGGCCACGTTCGCCGCATGGAAGATGGTCGCATCCCAAAAGACATCCTTTATGGTGAGCTTGCCACAGGGCAGAGAAACATTGGCCGCCCACAGCTGAGATACAAAGACGTTTGCAAATGTGACATGAAGGCGCTTGAGATCAACACTGAGTCCTGGGAGGACCTCGCAGACGACTGCAACAGCTGGAGAACCACTCTCAAGAAACAGCTGCGGATTGGTGAGGACAAACTGTCAGCTGCTGCAGCAGAAAAGCGAGTTCGCAGAAAAGGGATGACAGCCAACAGACCAGCATCAGCATACACATGCGACCGCTGCGACAGAGACTGCCTCTCTCGCATTGGTCTCTACAGTCACAGGCGACGCTGCTTGGACCAAGCAGACAGCCCATCTAGACATTAGAACGGATGTACTTTGTCCATGGTCAGCCATGACCGAGAGAGGCCTACTACTACTATTACTAGCCAGTTGTACCTTTCAGAACACATTTGAAATCTATTTAAATCAAAACTTGAGACCCATTCTAACAAAGGGAGACATACTTGGTTTGGGATACACTGAGGTATGTTTCAACAGAAAGAGCATGTATTTCTTTTTCATGGATACAGAACTGAAGTTTCTAAGACAAAATGCGCAAGGCTGTGGTCACTTCAAATGTCACATACGCGTATCCCTTGTTTTGAAACACACATGATTAATCTAGCGCCACTACTTATTGCTGTTTGGTGAAGGATGGGCTCGCCTGTCCATGAGTACTATTTCCCATTTACTGATGACCGGGAGGGGGGAGGGAGGGGGAGGGGGGGGAGAGAACGTACACATCTTGGTTATTTCAATGGTTTGTATAAGACGTTTCCAGTTGTCTGAGAAAAAAACAACACGAAACATGTACAGAGAGAGACAGAGAGACACACACACACACACACACATACACAGACAGACACAGAGAGACAGAGAGACAGAGGCAGAGACAGAGAGAGACAGAGGCAGAGACAGAGAGACAGACATACAGACAGACAGACAGAGACAGACAGACAGAGACAGACAGAGACAGACAGACAGACAGAGACAGACAGACAGACAGAGACAGACATACAGACAGACAGACAGAGACAGACAGAGACGGGAAAGTTTAAGAATATTCACTATCAGGGTTTCTTTAACAACCCTCTACGGACGTTCTCATGTGAATTTTGCCTCCGTTGATTTGAGTTAGTGTGTGCATGGCTCGGAAGTGATATGTATGGAATGTTGGCGTTCTGTAAGGTTTGAATTGTGCTGATGGCGGTGTGACAAAAATATCAGGTAATTTTTTTTTTAAAAAGCATTGCCGAGAAGAGCACCACAGTCGTTTAATTCGTTACTCTGTTAGGGTGAAATTTACTGTGAAATACATCGCACACCTAAGCCCAAACACCAATATCACAGTTTCACTATGACATACCCAGTCCGTACGGATGCGAGGCGTGGACAGTCAACAAACAAAGCCAGAGCAAGATTGAGGTAGCCGAGATGTAGTTTCTAAGAAGAATGTTGAGAGTTCCATGGACAGTAAAGAAAACAAACGAGAGAGTCTTGATGGAGGCAGACACAAGTAGATCACTCATAAGGAAGATTAGGAAAAGACAGGCAACATTCATGGGCCATTTATGAGGAAGGGGGATTTGGAGCACCTGGTCACAACGGGAAAGCTAGAGGGAAAGAGAGCACCAGGTAGACCCAGGGAGAGAATGCTGGACGGACTTGGAGAGTGGCTGGGGATGAGAAGGGTGGGGGATATGCTAGGGGCAACGAGAGATAGAGATGGTTGGAAGTCCATGGTCGCCAACGCCATGCGGCAGGGCACCTGATGATGATGATACCCAGTCCATCTTTCTGAATTTGTATCTGGGTTTGCTCACGCGCAACTTATGTCCCCATTCGTGAGAATAGGTAATAAATATTAACCCTTTGACACCCACAGCCAGTCTACCAGCATCCTGCATTGTCAACCATGCTAGCAAAGCAAAACATAACCCTTTGACTGCCTCACCCTATCCACCAGCTTCCTGCAGGAGGCTGGTGGATAGGGTGAGGGAGTCAAAGGGTTAAGTTTTTGCAGTTGATGGATATGGCGCAGGAGTCAAAGACTTAAGTTTTTGCAGTTGGCGGATAGGGCGCGGGAGTCAAAGGGTTAAGTTTTTGCAGTTGGTGGATAGGGTGCGGGAGTCAAAGGGTTAAATTTTTGCAGTTGGTGGATAAGGTGTGAGAGTCAAAGGGTTAAGTTTTTGCACTTGGTAGATAGGGTGCGGGAGTCAAAGGGTTAAGTGATTTTTACAGGTTTGGTAGATAGGGTGAGGGAGTCAAAGGGTTGAGTTTTTGCAGTTGGTGAATAGGGTGCGGGAGTCAAAGGGTTAAGCACCTTCTAAACAAAATCTTCATCTGATGTACATCTCAAAACAACGTCCCTGACCCCTGACAGAACACATCAAGCGAACTGCCCCCACTCAGCTATTTATGTTAAACATAATTAGACGCCAGTGCCCACACAAATCTGAAAAGGAGGTACTGTCGATGTGCGTTCTCTTACACACCCAAGATCGTTAATGTGGTGAGGCGTAGTTCTTGACGTACTCTTAAGTTTTGCTAAAATTACCATCGCCTTGGTGTAGTGGTTAGCACAAATGATTACCGACTGAAGGTTGTGGTTTTGATTCCCCATCGGTTCCTTCAAAAATCATTGTGTGATTTATTTGTTCCAATTGATTCTTATCCGGAGTTGGGCGTGCTATGGGCTCATTGGGGAAACTGGGACCATGCAGTCGAGTCTCCTTTACTTCATGGATGCGTGTACCTGCATCTCTCAGCCCTGGTTGACGCCAGGATATATCATGATAGTAAGCGTGGACAAGAGTCCTATCGCGCCATCTAAACTCTAGATGGAACTCCACAGCATCGTGAGTACCATCCTCCTCCTCATTTTCATCAAGGAATTGTGAAAACTCTGCCAGTTTTTGTGGCCATTAAGGTGGCGTAGAAAATAGGACAAAAAAAAACGAACACAGAGGAACTTTCCCGAACTTTAATGATTCTGAAAAAATAAAATGCTGAAGTTTAACGCCAGACTGGACATGTGGGACCAGCTCCATATGACAACAGGTATTTCTCGACAATAACGAAGGAAAAGATGCATTACCTGAAACAGAATGCGTTTCAAAGGATAATATTTATCTGGGCCCAAAATATCGCTGTCCATTTGACAACAATGAACATAGACGCTTTTGCTCTGACCTTGCACTAAAACACAGGCAATTCAGTCTCCAACGACTCTTCAGTCACGCCTGGGCAAGAGATTAATTAAAAGCACAGGCTGAGAATAACTACCATATAGCCACAATACTCGTGCCCAGAGCACTGGCAGTTGGCTCTGACCCTGGCACTGAGCAAGAGGCAATTTTCCCCCATCATCAGTCCTTCACGCCCCTGGGGGTCAGATAGGGGCCACAGACCATTTCTTTTGCATCACGAGTGCTTTAGCCGCTAATGGGATCCAGTGCATACATAATCTTCTGAGTTCACAGACATGCTATTGCTCAAACCATTGTTTTTTGTTGTTGAATGGGGGAGAAAGCCATTCACGATTGGTGATTAGGTCCAGGGGTAAGAGCGCAGATGAAACTTCATGCAGAGTGGTACGGTTGTTGACTTCTAACCTCTTGACACCTATGTGACTGCCACGTGCACTGTGTGGAGGCTGTAATGCTCTAGTTCTGCTGACACTCTTCTTTACAGACTCACCTGGGGACATACAAGTATAAGTTCATATTGCTTAAAGCCCAGCCGACACTGCAGACATGCCACAGTCCACGTGACGAGGTTTTCTCAAGAAAAGCACACAGGAAAATGCTCAATAGTCGAAGTAAAACGGGTTTCCCCACGACAAGAGTTCAAGTTCACCCAGCACAAGTACATAAAATTGTCTTTGTCAACTTCTGATGGAAACGTTCATAGCTTCAAAGCGTGGCACTTTATTGGCAGACATGATGTGTGTGGTTCGCTGTCTGGATTAGGAAGAAATATCAAGCCTAGTGTGGTATTGGTACGGAATTTTTTTTTTTTTAACTTCTTCTTCTGCTTTTTCTTCTTCTCCTCCTCCTTCATCTTCGACTTCTTTTTCTTATACTTCTTCTTCTTCTTCTACTTCTTCTATTTGTTTTTCTTCTTCTTCTACCCCTCCTCCTCCTTCTTCTTCTTCTACTTCTTCTAATTCTTCTTCTACATCTTCTTCTACTTCTCCCTCTACTTCTTCCTCCTCCTCCTCTTCCTCCTCCTCCTCTTCCTCCTCCTCCTCTTCTTCTTCTTCTTCTGTAAAAACCCCATTTCATGTTGGGTCAATTTGTAAACAATTAACTATAGAAAAAAAGAGAAATATTCCATCATAACATCTGGGCCGAACTATCCACATTCAGAATTTCCAGGGTCAGGTTGAGGTCGAAACAGCCATGTCTGAATGCCAGATGCGATGTACGAGTTATTAGGTAAAGTGAAGAATCTGCTGGAAAGATGTAAAAAAGAGATAGCAAATGACCGTCTCAGTGATCCACTCACAGAAAACACACACCACTGATAGGTCTGCCCCTGAAACATACCTGAGGTACCACACAGGAGCCGACCCAGAACAGATATGAGCAGAGGATCTTCGTTACTGTCTTACACGACACTGGCACGATGGCCAGTAAGTAAGTAAGGAATATATGTGGATCCACAGCTGCCATAATTTATAATCTTACCCATGAACAAGACTCTCGGGGAAAAAAAATGGGAGGGGTGGGTCTTACTCGGTCTGACTATGTGACTGTTGTTTTTGTTAAAAGCCCAGCTGACTGCATATAAGCCCTGTCAGGGCTCCATCCCTCAGAACCTGGCCAGTTCATGGGTTTATGTGCAGGTTTAAGGTCTGTGCCATAATCACCATACACATGGCATCTGTGACGTTAGTGCATAATGGAATTCATTCCGAGCACGGAGACGTCATCTTGAGAAACTAAAACTGAAACTGAAACTGAAATTCAGGGCTCGGCGACTGAGTGATTACTATCGTTAGTAGGAGGCATCCTTTCTCCTGTCCATGGTTTTTAATAGCCGGCAGAATCGGCCAAGCCAAAACAGCATTCAAGAAGATGACAAGCATTCTTACCAACAAATGCCTATCAATTAACATCAGAAAGAGAATCCTTGAATGTTATATAGAACCAATACTGTTGTACGTATGCGAGGTGTGGACAGTCAGCAAGCAAAGCCAGAGCAGGATCGAGACAGCCGAGATGTGGTTTCTCAGAAGAATGTTGACAGTTCCATGGACAGCAAAGAAAACAAACGAGACAGTCTTGATGGAGGCAGACACAAGTAGATCACTCATAAGGAAGATTAGGAAAAGACAAGCAACATTTATAGGCCATTTTATGAGGAAGGGGGATTTGGAGCACCTGGTCACAACGGGAAAGCTGGAGGGAAAGAGAGCACCAGGTAGACCCAGGGAGAGAATGCTGGACGGACTTGCAGAGTGGCTGGGGATGAGGAGGGTGGGGGAGATGCTGGGGGCAACGAGAGATAGAGATGGTTGGAAGTCCATGGTCGCCAACGCCATGCGGCAGGGCACCTGATGATGATGAGTAGGAAGCATAGCAGGCAATGTCCTTAGTAAGTAGGACCAGAAAAAAGCACTGTCACACTCCACCACATTGAGCCCAGCAACAATGCGAGGTCTTCTCTAGAAGGTGGCCCTACGGTGACTTAACACCTCTGGCTCCAGTGGACTTCCTAGCACTAAGACTTAACACTTAACCCTTTGACTCACGCACCCTATCCACTAACTGCAAAAACTTAACCCTTTGCTTCCCTCACCCTTTCCACCAGCTTCCTGCAGGAAGCTGGTGGAAAGGGTGAGGGAAGCAAAGGGTTAAGTTTTTGCTTTGCTAGCATGGTTGGCCATACAGGATGCTGGTGGACAGTGTGCGGGAGTCAAAGGGTTAATGAAATTAGGGTTGGTTGGCGTATCGTGTAGCTGCAGTGAGTGGCCACGGGATCAACGCCACTCTTATTATTATTGTTATTGTTGTTTAAAGCCCAGCTGACTGCGTAGAGCCATATCAGGAGTATAACCGCATCCAAACACACAAAACTTCAACAAGAAAAAAGAAAAGAAAAAAAAAGTACACATATCAATGGATTCACGCACATAATCTATGGACATGCCCCCCCGCGCTGACCACTCCGTCCAATCTATCGCATAGGAGATTTTTAAAAAACCCACTTGAATACAAATTTAAGCATACCTAAGGACATTATAACATATATATAAAAAAGGGCCTAAATTACATAAAATTGCTTCCGCATATCTCACCTCCCTACAGCCAAAATGCACTTAGTACAAGTACCCAATTATCAATCCTAAGAAAACGGGACTAAATAACTGGAATTGCTTCCACATATCTCATTTCCCTAGAGCCAAAAAAACAGAAGCACTTCATACATGTACCCAATTATCAATCCTAAGAGAAAGTAAGTAAGACTTTATCGAACACATACAGGTGAATGGACCAGCAAGACAGAAAATGATAGGAAGAAATGACAGAAAGCAAAGGAACAAGACAGAAACAAAGACAGTGACAGAAAAGAGGAAATTTCTAGCACAGAATGTCCAGTAGGTGGGGGATACTATTTATATAGAAAAAGACCCTGGCAACCCCACAGGAATGATCAGTGCCACCGAGACAACGCAAAAATTGGAACAGGAAAAAGAAACAGAACTCGCGAAAGGACCCACAGATAATGAAGATTGGATGGTCAGCTAGCGTTTAACCCTTTGACTCCCCTACCCTGTCCAGAGCTTCCTGCATTATCAACCATGCTATAGATAGTCCCACAACCCTGGGGTCGTAGGGGAGGTAGGTGGAAGAGACCTCAACTTTTCTCAGGGCCAGCATTATGAGGGTGGTGACCATCTCCTCTCCCTATATAAGCATAAAATTAAACCCTTTCATTCCCTCACCATATCCACCAGCGTCCTGCAGGAAGCTGGTGGATAGGGTGATGCAGTCAAAGGGTTAAATCTTTTACAGTTGTTGGATATGGTGCTGGAGTCAAAGGGTTAACCAGAAATGACTCATTGATAATCTGGGAATCCACAGTCTTAGCCCGTGAACTAGACCCTCGAGAAGTAATCCACAAGCAGCTAGAACTGGATGATAAGCGCAGCCACCTGGCTTTTAAAGAGAAATGATTCCTACATCTTATAAGTACTCTACTGATAGTCTGCTGGCGTCCATTTCTGTAGCTTAGTACTAATCTCTCTCCAAGCGAGACACAGATAAAGGGGAGATGGATGAAATGTGCAGAAAACAGGTTGAGAGAGAGAGAGAGAGAGAGAGAGAGAGAGAGAGAGAGAAGGGAGGAGGCATGTGACCAGTCTTCTATCTTAAGCTACTCTTCACGTATAAGCACATCACACACACACACACACACACACACACACACACACACACACACACACACACACACACACACACACAGACAGAGACACACACAGACAGAGACAGACAGACAGACACAGAGAGATGGAGATATCAAATTAATGGAATAACTCGGTCAAACCCACACACACACACACACTCTCTCTCTCTCTCTCTCCTCTCTCTCTCTCTCTCTCTCTCTCTCTCTCTCTCTCTCTCTCTCTCCCTCCGTGGGTACAAGCATTCCATGTTCGCGTGTGTGTCGGAGCACATCCTCCATCCAACCCTTACAATTTCTGGCAGTTCGTTGGTCAGACGGTTCATCCACAAATCCTCTACAGACATCTCCACACTTCATCTATCAAAGACCTACATGATGCAAGACCATCCATCTACATTCTAATATATCTCTGGCCCGACATACACGTATACACACACACAGTCCAGAAGAAGAGACAGCCCCCCACCCCCATCCCTACCCCTCCGTCAAATCCCATCCCCCTCCCCCAACATTCCCTACCCCCATCTATTTCCCCTACTCACCCCTCCCTTTCCCTATTACCAGCAACATTTCCCAAGACATGTACACGGTATCAGGAGGAGAGTGGAAAATCAATTGAAGACAACGTACCAGCCATCCATCTATCAGACGTGCACAGAAGGCAGGGCAGGCTCACGGACATTAAGACCACCACCACCACCACGAAGAGTTTTCACTGTTTTTCGCCCACTGCATGTGCAACGCTCCTACATCCCCCCCCCCCCCCATTTGCCCCCCCCCCTCCCCCAAAGAACGAATAGGCCAGAGATGTAACTTGGAGAGATTTGCAACTGAAAAATTCCCTTCCGTATTACGGTCTCGCTGTAGCACCACCACCCACATTCAATACGCTAACAACGCGTCTTTTTTTTTTTTTTTCAAGCTGTGGTGTATTGCGACATTTGCGGCCTATGAAAACACAAGGAAGCAAGTTTTAATGAGTTCCACACAGTTATGCTTTGCTAGCATGGCTGACAGGTTTCACCCTTTGACTCCCACGTCTTGTCCACCGATATCCTGCATTGCCAACCACGCTCATCATCATCATCAGGTGCCCTGCCGCACGGCGTTGGCGATCATGGACTTCCATCTGTCTCTATCTCTCTTTGCCCCTAGCATCTCCTCCACCCTCCTCATCCCCAGCCACTCTGCAAGTCCGTCCACCATTTTCTCCCTGGGTCTACCTGGTGCTCTCTTTCCCTCCAGCTTTCCCGTTGTGACCAGGTGCTCCAAATCCCCCTTCCTCATAAAATGGCCTATAAATATTGCCTGTCTTTTCCTAATCTTCCTTATGAGTGATTTACTTGTGTCTACGTCTGCCTCCATCAAGACTGTCTCGTTTGTTTTCTTTGCTGTCCATGGAACTCTCAACATTCTTCTTAAAAACCACATCTCGGCTGCTTCAATCTTGTTCTGGCTTTGCTCGTTGACTGTCCACGCCTCACATCCGTACAACATATTGGTTCTATATAACATTCAAGAACTCTCTTCCTGATGTTAATTGATAGGCATTTGTTGGTAAGAATGCTTGTCATCTTCTTGAATGCTGTTTTGGCTTGGCCGATTCTGCCGGCTATTTCTGATGTGCATCTGCCGTCTGATGAAATGATCGTTCCCAGGTATTTGAATTTATCAACCTGTGTCAAGGTTGTGCCATTTGCTGTTATTTTGCACGAGGGGATTTCATGTTTTTTACTGATCACCATGACTTCAGTCTTCCTGCTGTTTAGTTCCAGCCCCTTACCTTTGCTAACCACGCTAGCAAAGCAAAAACTTACTCTTTCGATCCCCTCACCCTTTCCACCAGCTTCCTGAAGGAAGCTGGTGGAAAGAGTGAGGAAATCAAAGGAATAAGTTTTTTTGCAGTTAGTAGATAGGATGCGGGAGTCAAAGGGTTAGCGATCTGTGAACAGTCATCTCACCAGACGGCAGATGCACATCAGAAATCAGCCAGCAGAATCGGCCAAGCCAAAACAGCATATAAGAAGATGGAAAGCGTTCTTACCTACAAATGCCTGTCAATTAACATCAGGAAGAGAGCTCTTGGGTGTTAGAAAAGAGTTCTTGGGTGTTAGAAAGAACCGATACTGTTGTACGGTTGTGAGGCGTGAACAGTCAACATGCAAAGTCAGAACAAAATTGAGGAAACTGAAATTTATTTCTAAGAAGACTTAAGAATTCTATGGACAGCAAACAAACAAACAAACAAACAAACAAAAATAAAAAACGTGACAGTCTTGAAGGGGTCAGACACAAGAAAATCATTAATAAAGAACGTCAAGGAAAAAAAAAACAAGCGACATTCATGGGACATTTTATGAGGAAAGAGAAATTACAGCACCTGGTCACTACAGGAAAGCTGGAGGGAAAGAGAACACCAGGTAGACCCAGGGAGAAAATATTGGACGGACTTGCAGGGTGACTGAGGACAGAGAGTGTGGGAGATGTACTTGCAGCGACAAGAAATAGATTCGTATTGAGGGCCATAATCGCCAATGCCATGGCGGCAGAGCACATGATGATGATGGTGATGATGATGATGATGATGATGGTGATGGTGATGATGATGATGATGGTGATGATGGTGATGATGATGATGATGATGATGATGATGATGATGATGATGATGATGATGATACACTGTGTGAAGTTTGCACTTTACTCAGGAGGAGATTCATCGCATCTAAACAATTTTGTACGCGCCTGTCGCCGTGGTGTAGTGGTTAGCGCAACGGACTACCAACTGGAAGGTTGTGGATTTGAATCCCCATCAGTCCCTTCAAAAATCAATGTGGGATTTTTCGGCTCTAACCGGCTCCAACCCAGAGTTGGGCGTGCTATAGGCTCATTGGGAAGACTGGGACTACACAGTCGAGTCTCATCCACTTCACGGATGTGTCATTGACGGTGCTGCTCAAAATAAAACGAATGGCTCACCAAGCTGATGCCACAGGCTAAACTGGAGTATAGAAATGGGCAAAGCAAACAGGCCAGTTCTTTACGTTGTGGGCTCGTACTGATCTCGAGATATGATTTTGAGTCCATGAATCTGTTACACAGCACTGAACTCTGAGACATGTGATTTTGAGTCCATGAATCTACTACACAGCACTGAAGTCAGACATATGAGTCCATGAATCTGTTACACTGCCCTGAACTCTGAGGCATGTGATTTTGAGTCCATGAATCTACTACACAGCACTGAACTCGAGACATGATTTTGAGTCCATGAATCTATTACACAGCTTTGAACTCGAGACATATAATTTTGAGTCCATGAATATATGACAGTTTCAGTTTCAGTTTCTCATGATGACATCTCTACGTTTGGAATGAATTCTTTGATCAGAATCTGAGTGACTTAGGCGTGCTTAAAGCTCTGACACAACACCTGTCTTTAAAGAAAATAGTCATGTTTTCTGTTACGATTAGAGAACTTTCTTCAATACAGTAACAAGGGAGCTACTTAGAAAAAGTCAAAAAACGGACATAGGTCCAAGGGCTGGTAGGACCTTGGTGGAGTACTGGGGCAGCGCCCCGTATGGGGGGTTGGGGAGGGGGGGGGCTATGCCCCCCAGACGCTGAAGCTTTTGTAAAAATAAAACTTAATCATAAAGTTTTCTCGTGCAATAGATTCAAGAAAAACAGCAGGCATCGTGAAGTTCGCTCAACATGCGAAGCTCAAAAATGGCGGCGATTTCACGGGAGTTGATGCGAGATTTCGAAAGGAAGCATGCGCATTGACTTTCATAGCATCCTTCACAAAAGAGTGCTTCCGCTTTCCTTTCTACACCGGAGAGTAATCGTCGCGAAACATTCACGTTCGATAAACGATTTTAGACCACAAAAAAAAAAAAAAAAAAAAAAAAAACGACCATAGCTCGGCGATTTTTTCAAAAAACAAAGGATGTTCCGTTTCTGACTCTTTTGAAAAAACGGATTCCGTCGTCAAACGGAAAAATTTGCTCCCATGCAGTAATAAATGTACACGAAGCGAGTTACCAGTCTCTGTGTGCATATGTCTCTGAAGAGTCCAACGGCTTGAGCTCACGCTGCCAACTTGCCCCATCTATCATTCCACGTCCGTCAATATGGTCACGTCACTTCCGTGGCCCTCTCCTCTAATGAGTGCGTCACTTCCCGCTAGCCTCGTTTTGACGTCCTCTGCTAGCGGAGAGCAATGATGGAGTTCTCGCGTGTAAGTTCGAATGAATTATGGCGGCGATGGCGGTGATGGCAGTCCTCAGAGTTGTCTTTTTGTAAAAGGGCAAGAGACGTTTGACATCCGACGACTGACTGACTGACTGACTGACTGACTGACTTACTGACTGACTGACTGACTGACTGACTGACTGATTGACTGACTGACTGACTGACTTACTGACTGACTGACTTACTGACTGACTGACTGACTGACTGACTAGACTGATTGATTGACTGACTTACTGACTGACTGACTGACTGACTGACTGACTTACTGACTGACTTACTGACTGACTTACTGACTGACTGACTTACTGACTGACTTACTGACTGACTGACTTACTTACTGACTGACTGACTGACTGACTGACTGACTTACTGACTGACTG
>JAPXFY010000026.1:15535153-15537653 GCA_030674185.1 Monoplex corrugatus | reverse complement strand
CAACAACAACAAAAGGTACCAGTAAGAGATATAACAACCACAACAACAACAACAACAAAAGGTACCAGTAAGAGATATAACAACAACAACAACAACAACAAAAGGTACCAGTAAGAGATATAACAACCACAACAACAACAACAACAAAAGGTACCAGTAAGAGATATAACAACAACAACAACAACAACAACAAAAGGTACCAGTAAGAGATACAACAACAACAACAATAAAAGGTACCAGTAGGAGATATAACAACAACAACAACAACAAAAGGTACCAGTAAGAGATATAACAACAACAACAACAACAAAAGGTACCAGTAAGAGATATAACAACAACAACAACAACAAAAGGTACCAGTAAGAGATATAACAACAACAACAATAAAAGGTACCAGTAAGAGATATAACAACAACAACAACAAAAGGTACCAGTAAGAGATATAACAACAACAACAACAACAAAAGGTACCAGTAAGAGATACAACAACAACAACAACAAAAGGTACCAGTAGGAGATATAACAACAACAACAACAATAAAAGGTACCAGTAAGAGATATAACAACAACAACAACAACAACAAAAGGTACCAGTAAGAGATATAACAACAACAACAACAACAACAAAAGGTACCAGTAAGAGATATAACAACAACAACAACAACAACAACAAAAGGTACCAGTAAGAGATATAACAACAACAACAACAACAAAAGGTACCAGTAAGAGATATAACAACAACAACAACAACAACAACAAAAGGTACCAGTAAGAGATATAACAACAACAACAACAACAACAAAAGGTACCAGGAAGAGATATAACAACAACAACAACAACAACAAAAGGTACCAGTAAGAGATATAACAACAACAACAACAACATCAAAAGGTACCAGGAAGAGATATAACAACAACAACAACAACAGCAGGTACCAGTAAGAGATATAACAACAACAACAACAACAACAAAAGGTACCAGTAAGAGATATAACAACAACAACAACAACAACAAAAGGTACCAGTAAGAGATATGACAACAACAAACAACAAAAGGTACCAGTAAGAGATATAACAACAACAACAACAACAAAAGGTACCAGTAAGAGATATAACAACAACAACAACAACAACAAAAGGTACCAGTAAGAGATATAACAACAACAACAACAACAAAAGGTACCAGTAAGAGATATAACAACAAACAACAACAACAACAACAGGTGCCAGGAAGAGATATAACAACAACAAGAACAACACAGGTACCAGTAAGAGATATAACAACAACAACAACAACAACAAAAGGTACCAGTAAGAGATATAACAACAACAACAACAACAACAACAAAAGGTACCAGTAAGAGATATAACAACAACAACAACAAAAGGTACCAGTAAGAGATATAACAACAACAACAACAACAACAAAAGGTACCAGTAAGAGATATAACAACAACAACAACAGGTACCAGTAAGAGATATAACAACAACAACAACAACAACAAAAGGTACCAGTAAGAGATATAACAACAACAACAACAACAAAAGGTACCAGTAAGAGATATAACAACAACAACAACAATAACAACAACAGGTACCAGTAAGAGATATAACAACAACAACAACAACAAAAGGTACCAGTAAGAGATATAACAACAACAACAACAACAAAAGGTACCAGTAAGAGATATAACAACAACAACAACAACAACAACAGGTGCCAGGAAGAGATATAACAACAACAAGAACAACAACAGGTACCAGTAAGAGATATAACAACAACAACAACAACAACAAAAGGTACCAGTAAGAGATATAACAACAACAACAACAACAACAACAAAAGGTACCAGTAAGAGATATAACAACAACAACAACAAAAGGTACCAGTAAGAGATATAACAACAACAACAACAACAACAAAAGGTACCAGTAAGAGATATAACAACAACAACAACAGGTACCAGTAAGAGATATAACAACAACAACAACAACAACAAAAGGTACCAGTAAGAGATATAACAACAACAACAACAACAAAAGGTACCAGTAAGAGATATAACAACAACAACAACAATAACAACAACAGGTACCAGTAAGAGATATAACAACAACAACAACAACAAAAGGTACCAGTAAGAGATATAACAACAACAACAACAACAAAGGTACCAGTAAGAGATATAACAACAACAACAACAACAGCAGGTACCAGTAAGAGATATAACAACAACAACAACAACAACAAAAGGTACCAGTAAGAGATATAACAACAACAACAACAACAACAGGTACCAGTAAGAGATAAAACAAAAACAACAACAACAACAACAACAAAAGGTACCAGTAAGAGATATAACAACAAGAACAGGTACCAGTAAGAGATATAACAACAACAACAACAACAAAAGGTACCAGTAAGAGATATAACAACAACAACAAAGCAGATGGTCAGGCCATTCTAACGATCTTCCTTTCTATTTACAAAAATTATCACTGAC
>JAPXFY010000026.1:15525153-15530153 GCA_030674185.1 Monoplex corrugatus | reverse complement strand
TATTATCATTATTATTATTATATCATCATCATCATCATTATCACCATCATAATCGCCGGCATCTTCATATCATTAGAAGCAGCAGTAACAGTAGTGGTAGGAGCATTAACAGTAGTAAGATCATCATCATCATCATCATCATCATCATCATCATCATCATCATCATCATCATCATCATCATCATTATCATTATCATCATCATCATCATCATCGTCGTCGTCGTCGACGTCGTTACCATTATTACTACTATTGATATTATTATTACCGAGACAATTCTCATGGATTGATTTATGTACAGCTACGTCCTACTCACACTCACAAGTCTTCTCGAAACTGAAAGAAATATATACCATTAATATCATCATCATCATCATCGTCGTCGTCGTCGTCGTCATCATCATCATCACCATCACCATCATTATCATCTTTAATACTATCATTATTATCATTATCTTATTATGTCATTATTATTATCATCTTTATTATCGTCATCATCATCATCATTAACCCTGATATGGCTCTCTGCAGTCGGCTGGGCTTTAAACAACAATAACAATAACATCATCATCATCATCATCTTCGTCGTTGTCGTTGTTGTTGTTGTTGTTGTTGTTGTTTGTATAAATAACTTTCATACGGCGCTATCCTCCAAGCTCATTTGGACTCACTGCACTTAACACACGGACTCAGACTTTTTGTTGTTGTTGTTGTTGTTGTTGTTGTTGTTGTTATAGATAATTTTCATACGGCACTATCCTCCAAGCTCATTTAGACTCACTGCACTTAACACACAGACTCAGACTTTTCAGTGGAACACGAGAACTTTAGCCTCAGGACAGCGGACCGTTTTGCTTTCTTCCTCTTCACTCGAATGTTAACTCTGCAGGAAGCTGGTGGATAGGATGAGGAAGTCAAAGGGTTAAATGTTTGCTTTGCTAGCATGGTTGACAATGCAGAATGCTGGTGGACATGGTGCAGTAGTTAAAGGGTTAAACATAAATAACTATCCAGACACACAAATGGATTTATCACAACGATACAAATCGTCCACAGACAAGATCGGACTGGACTGTTTTTGTTTAGTTATTGTTTGTTGGGGTTTTTTGTTGTATTTGTTGATGTTGTATCTGTTGTTGTTGCTGCAGCTGCCGCTACTGTTATTGTTGTTTTAGGAGCTGCTATTGTTGTTGTTGTTGCTGCTGTTGCTATTGTTGTTGTTTTTACTGCTGTTGCTATTGTTGTTGTTTTTACTGCTGTTGCTATTGTTGTTGTTTTTACTGCTGTTGCTATTGTTGCTTTTTTTACTGCTGTTGCTATTGTTGTTGTTTTTACTGCTGTTGCTATTGTTGTTGTTGTTGCTGCTGTTGCTATTGTTGTAGTTTACAGCTTGCAAGTTTCTGTAAACTGAGAGAATTATACCTTATATCATCATGCAGTCATCATGTTGTCGTGTCGTGTCATCTCTCTACCTCACCATCATTATCTCTTTATACTACATGTATTATCATATTTTTTTTCACTGTTGTATTATCTCTTTATTACTCGTGCTATCATCATCATCTTTAACCTGATTGGCTCTCTGCAGTCGTGTGGGCTTTAAACAACTATAACAGTTATAACGCTTCATGTATTATCTTTCGCGTTGTCGTTGTTGTTGTTTGTGTTTGTTGTTGTATAATTAACTTTCATACGGCGCTATCTCCAAGCTTCATTTGGACTCACTGCACTTACCACGATCAGTTTGTTGTTGTTGTGTTTGTTGTTGTTGTTGTTGTGTGTTGTATGTGTATAGATATTTTATACGGCACTATTCCTCCAATGTCTTTGATACTGCATTAACACACGACTCAGACTTTTCATGCTGGCATGTTGTGATTTACCTGCAGGACATGTGGACCGTTTTGCTTTCTGCTTTGCACTCGTAATTGTTTAACTCTGCGATTGTTGTTGTTTAACTGGAGTCTAAGGTTAATGTTTCTTTGCTAGCGGGTTGCAATCGATATGCTGGTTTACATGCTGTGCTAGTTAGGTTTAACTAAGTAACTATCCTGTACACATCATATGTATTTTCACTAGTTAAATCGTCCACATGACAAATCGGACTGGACTGTTTTTGTTCTAGTTATTGTTTGTTGGGTTTTTTTGTTGTATTTGTTGATGTTTATACTGTTTTGTTGTTGTACTGCAGCTGCGCTATGTTTGTTGTTTGGTGCATTGTTTTGTTATGCTGTGCTATTGTTGTTGTTTAGCTGTTGCTTTGTGTTGTTTACTGCTGTTGCTATTGTTGTTGTTTTTACTGCTGTTGCTATTGTTGTTGTTTTTACTGCTGTTGCTATTGTTGTTGTTTTTACTGCTGTTGCTATTGTTGTTGTTTTTACTGCTGTTGCTATTGTTGTTGTTTTTACTGCTGTTGCTATTGTTGTTGTTGTTGCTGCTGCTTGTTGTTGTTGCTGCTGTTGCTATTTTTTTTACTGCTGTTGCTATTGTTGTTGTTTTTACTGCTGTTGCATTTTTGTGTTGCTGCTGTTGCTATTGTTGTGTTTTGCTGCTGTTGCTATTGTTGTTGTTTACTGCTGTTGCTATTGTTGTTGTTTTTACTGCTGTTGCTATGTTGTTGTTTTTACTGCTGTTGCTATTGTTGTTGTTTTTACTGCTGTTGCTATTGTTGCTGTTTTTGCTGCTGTTGCTATTGTTGTTGTTGTTGCTGTTGCTATGCTGCTTTTCTGCTGTTGCTTTGTTGTTTTTTACTGCTGTTGCTATTGTTGTTGTTTTTGCTGCTGTTGCTATTGTTGTTGTTTTTCTGCTGTTGCTATTGTTGTTGTTTTTACTGCTGTTGCTATTGTTGTTGTTTTTACTGCTGTTGCTATTGTTGTTGTTTTTTCTGCTGTTGCTATTGTTGTGTTTTTACTGCTGTTGCTATTGTTGTTGTTTTTACTGCTGTTGCTATTGTTGTTGTTTTTACTGCTGTTGCTATTGTTGTTGTTTTTACTGCTGTTGCTATTGTTGTGTTGTTGCTGCTGTTGCTATTGTTGTTGTTGTTGCTGCTGTTGCTATTGTTGTTGTTTTTACTGCTGTTGCTATTGTTGTTTTAGCTTTGCTATTGTGTTGTGTTGCTGTTTGCTATTGTTGTTGTTTTACTGCTGTTGCTATTGTTGTTGTTTTTACTGCTGTTGCTATTGTTGTTGTTTTTACTGCTGTTGCTATTGTTGTTGTTTTTACTGCTGCTGTTGCTATTGTTGCTGTTGTTGCTGCTGTTGCTATTGTTGTTGCTGTTTGCTGCTGTTGCTATTGTTGTTGTTTTTACTGCTGTTGCTATTGTTGTTGTTTTTAGCTGCTGTTGCTATTGTTGTTGTTTTTACTGCTGCTTGCTATTGTTATTGTTTGTTTCTGCTGTTGCTATTGTTGCTGCTTTAGCTGCTGTTGCTATTGTTGCTGTTTTGACTGCTGTTGCTATTGTTGCTGTTTTTACTGCTGCTGCTATTGTTGTTGTTGCTGCTGCTGCTTTATCACAACGAAATTCTCCGTGTGGAACGTGGTCCAATCTCCCCATGGAAGGCACTTTGCCATAGTACGGCGCCACCTTTCTTCACTTATATGTGCATTTCTGTTGATCTGTGACAAAGGAGTTTAATTCTAGAGAAATTCTGCAAGGGACAACTCTATTTAGTGGCCATTGGATCCTTAACGTACGTTAATTAATGCAATGCTTCACACGGGACCACGGGGTTATTCTCTCATTAGAAAGACTAGCACTCAGACCATCACTCAAGGTCCGGTGAAGTGGGGGTGAGGTTGAAGGAGAAAAAGTCCTCTGCAATGAGTGCAACGAGCATTCTCAAAAACATGGACGGTGTGTGTTGTACAAACGAAACTGTTCTTATCAACATTGTTACAATCTTCCACCTAAGGACTGGACCCTGCTGGCAACTCCAGCACATGTACCAACGGGGCTGTCTGACAAGGATGGGGGTGTCCATGCAAGACAGAACCACAGTCTCTCCACAGCATGTTCTACACTTTTGTCTACTGTTCAGACACAAAAGGAATTAGCAATGGCCAGTTGAACACAGGTTTCTCACGTAACACGTGGTGTATATTCACTATGCCATATACTCCACTTAAAAAAAAAAAACTAAAAAAAACTTTGGAAAACAGATTAATGTGAGCTTTAGTTAAAACAAATTGCGCCCTATGTGTAATTTGTGGTTGATAAATTAAACTGTACGGTCAGTTACACCCATCTGTTCCATTCAACCATTGGTTTACTGTCGGCAGCCTGCCTGTCTCTGCATCGTTCAAAGCCTCAAGGACTGCACTGCCTTTATTTATCATAACAACCCAAATACGTTTCAGTTTCAGTTTCAATTTCTCAAAATGACGTATCCGTGCTCGGAATGAATTCCAAATGCACTAACGTCACAGGTGCCATGTGACGGAGAAGATCCAGAATGATCATGGCACAAGCCTTAAGGTCTGCACATAAACCCACGAGCTGGCCAGGTCCTGAGGTCCTACCTAGACAGTTCCATAATCCTGGGGTCGTAGGGGATGAGGTGGCAGAGACCTCAACTGACAGTTCCATAACCCTGGGGTCGTAGGGAAGTGAGGTGGTAGAGTCCTCAACTTTTCCCGGGGCCAGCACCATGAGGGCGGTGCTCATCCCTTCTCCCTCGCTTCAAATGCATATTCATATTCACTTTTTTTTTTTTTACTAAGACTTCATAAAGGCAAGACGGCTAATTGGTCTTTAAGGGGTGGGACCTGGGAAATCAACCTTCTCTCCAATGTTTTATACCAAGGCAGCTGGGCAATGCCCTGCTCTTCACGATTTTCAACTGACGTGGGATCTTTACTGTGCACAGCCAGAAGGCACAGGGTCCGACTCGTTTTTCGTTCCCTTCCGAAGGACTAGACGTTCAGTTCGATTTTCCGGTCAAACTGAGGAGAAAAGTCGAGGCCTGTACGGGGAGCGAACCCTGGAACCTCGAGTTTAGTTATTG
>JAPXFY010000026.1:15507653-15520153 GCA_030674185.1 Monoplex corrugatus | reverse complement strand
GTGCACGCATAGGACCTCAGGACCTGGCCGATTCATGGGTTCATGTGCACGCATAGGACCTCAGAACCTGGCCGATTCATGGGTTCATGTGCACGCATAGGACCTCAGAACCTGGCCAGCTCATGGGTTTATGTGCAGGGTTAAGGCTTGTGCCATGATCGTTTTGGATCGTCTCCATTGCATGGCAATAGTGGCATCAGTGGATGTGGAAGTTTCAGTTTCAATTTCTTCAAAACGGTGTTGTCATGCTCGGAATAAATTCCGCATCCAACAATGCCGGAGATGCCACGTGACGGAATATAAATCCAAAAATGACTATGGAAAAATCCGTCAGTTTGCAATAAACACATACACATTGTGTATGGTAAGGTCTTGAGTTTCTACTTATCCAGAGAAGAAACTTTCATCGTCTTGGAACATAACAGAAATGATCCACCAGTAACTCGAGTAGCAACAACAAACCAGAATCTTCTCCTACCAAACAATATTCCAACCCAATGACCCCCCCACCTCCCGTTCCTGACAAATTCAGTGATCTATTCAAAGAGAAAATACAACAAAAGAAATATCGGCTCTAGCTCTCATCCTTCACTGACTTCCCCTGTTACCTGAATTCTGTTTAGATAATTTCAATCAGTTAATCTAGATCAAGTGAAAAAAAAAAATCCTAATGCCTAAAAGTATCCTGCAGTCCTGACCCATATATGTGTCTCTTCGTTTTGACTATACTGAAGACATTTCTCTGACCATAACAGAAAACATGACGGTTTCTTTAAAGACATATGTCCTGTCACAGAGTTTTAAACGTGCCCAGGTCACCCCCATTCTCAATCTGATCTTGAGGCCAACGTAAAAAAAACATCGGACTGTTTTCAATCTTCCATTCTTGTCCAAAATTCTGAGCGAATTATCTTCCCGCAGCTGACGAGCCACCTAGAAGCCAACAATATTAATGACTATTTTTGGCTGGCCTATCTATCATAAAGCCCCCCGTAACAGAAACTGCTTTATCAAAAGTTGTTAATGATCCTCTCCTGTTCTCAAAATATCCACATTCATTTCTTTTGTCACAGTGGATTTAGCTCTGTGTTAAACAATAGTGTGCACTCTGCCATTTCTTTGCTTCTGGTTCTTGAGAGACATCTTAATAGTTTCAGTTTCAGTTTCAATTTCTGAAGATGACATCTCCGTACTCGGAATGAATTCCAAATGCATTAATATCACAGGTGCCATGTAATGGAGAAGATCCAGAATGATCACGACACAAGCCTTAAGCCTGCACATAAGCCCATGAGCTGGCCAGGTCCTGAGGTCCTACCTAGATAGTTCCATAATCCCGAGGTCAGAGGGGAGTGAGGTGGCAGAGACCTCAACTTTTCCCGGGGCCAGCACCATGAGGGCGGTGCCCATCCCCTCTCCCTCGATTCAAATTCATATTCATATTCACTTTTTTTCTAACCAAGACTTCAGAAAGGCAAGAAGGCTAATTGGTCTTTAAGGGGTGGGACCTGGGAAATCAACCTATCTCTTCAATGTTTTTACGAAGGCAGTCAAGCAACGCCCTGCTCTTCACGATTTTCAATTGACGTGGGATCTTTAACGTGCGTAGTCTGAAGGCACACAGGTCCGACTCATTTTTCGCCCCCCTTCCGAAGGAGTAGACGTTCGGTTCGATTTTCCAGTCAAACTGAGGAGAAAAGTCCAGGCCTGTACGGGGAACGAACCCTGGAACCTCGAGTTTAGTTATTGGCAGGCGAACGTCTGAACCATTATGCCACTCTTCTCCGTTCTCTAACATCTTAATAACTGCTATATAAATCTAAAATACCATTTGAGAACATCATTTTAACGCAGCTGACTGGATGAGAGCAACAAACTGAAAGTGAATGAAGATAAGTTAAAAATCATGTACATCGGTACAAAATAAAACCTTAAAAGCTAACCTCAAAGACAATGATTATCTGAGACTGTACTATAACACTTAAACAAATCTGCACGAAGTCTTGGTGTTTTTCTTGATGAATCCTTGTGTATGGAAACTCATGTTATCTACAAGAACAAAATTTACATCTCAACTACACAACATACCAAAATCCCCTGTTTCTTTCTGTTGATGATACAAGTGAGCCGTGTGTGTGTATTTCATTCTGTCCACACATCATCATCATCATTATCGTGTGCCCTGCCGCATGGCTTTGGTGATCATGGCCCTCCATACGGATCTATCCCCTGTCGCTGCAAGTACATTTCCCATCCTCTCTGTCTTCAGCCACCCTGCAAGTCCGTCCTATATTTTCTTCTACCATAATTCCCTCTTAGCTGGGGTTTTGGACAACAAGCTATCCAACTTTCAACGGATCACAAACAGCACAGCCCGACTTTTCCTACGAGAGAGCAAACGGTATAGCTGAAATACAGTCTTGCAAAACCTACACCGGTTTCCAGTCAAAGCAAGAACTGAGTATAAATTTCCAACACTCTGCTTTTAATGTCTAAAGATGAATACCATGCCAGCATTTTTGTCAGAACTCTCCTGCTGTCTACCGCTTACATATCTCGAGGAGTTTCTCTCTTAACCATATCTTGGTCACTCTCTAACTACTTATACATTATAACGTCACATTGACATCGTCATCATCATCATCATCAGAGCACTGTTAAAATGTCTGCAGCTTCTATGGGCCATTAATGTGATGTAGTAATGATATACATAAAAAAGTGAACACACATGAAGTGCAATAATCCTTAAAAAAAAAATAGTAACATAAAAAAATTGTTAAAAAGATACCCACGTCCCATCATGACTGCAGAAATTCCCAAGTGAACATTCCCAACCCACCATTTCAATACTTGCCTCAACAAATAAAAACAGAATTAGTAGCAGCAAAGAAGTGGTCGATTCTGGAAGTGTTTAACCTGTCAGCTACCGTAAACCAAACAATCGCGGTTCTGTCTCAAAAACAACACAGGCTAAGTGTTTGCAAGATGGAGGAGATCCCATCCCAGTTTCCTCCACTCATTCACTCACTCACCTCAGTGTCCTTACACACTGAGAACAAAAAAGGAGAAGGAGATGGAAAGAGAGAGAGGGGGAGAGACAGACAGACAAACAGACAGACAGATAGACAGACAGAAGCAGAGACAAAGAGAAAGAGAGAGACAGACAGACAGAGGCAAGACAAGACAGAGAGAAAGAAAGAGACAGACAGACAGACAGAGGGAGAGAGAGACAGGGACAGACAGACAGACAGTCAGTCAGTCAGAGACAGACCAGACAGACAGAATATTCAGAGACACAGAGACAGACAGTGAGTGGAGAAATGTAGGCACAGAGAGAGAGAGAGGACAAAAGGAGAGAAGAGTCGGGGGAGAGAGAGGGGGGGGAGAGAGAGAGGAAGAGGAGGAGGACGACGAGGAAGAGCAACAACAACAACAACAACAACAACTGCTTTTATTTCAGAGGGTAGTGGCACGAGCAGTTTAATGTTTTATTTTACGTCGAACTCTCACCCACACACTGAGAGGAGAGGCAGAGACAGAGACAGAGACAAAAGACAGACAGACAGAGAGGTAGAATGGACGAGTGTCAGACAGATAGATCATAAGGCAGGCAGGCAAACACAGGCAAAACAAAACAAAACAACAACAAAAAACAGAAACAGAGAGAGCAAAAACAAATATCAGGTACGCATATTAACACTTCCAGAGACGATTCGTCTAAGACCTCTCGGTACCGAAGAAGAAAAACAGGGATATAAAACAAAAAACAAAACAACAAACAGGACAAACAGTCACAGAGAGATATAAATTAATACACAAAGAGAAAGACAGCAATGAAAACAATCCAGTTATAAAAACAAACGATATCAAGTTTTGTATATATATAATATATGTCTACCCACACACAGTCACCAAAGAATAAGATTAAAGGTTAGCAATAGGGAAAAAGGTGGAAGGGGGAGAAACAGGAATGGATATTGTATGAGAGACATACACCAGAGACAGACAGACTGCCCGGAGACAGGCGAACGGAGGCAGAGAAAAATAAAACTGATAATATCGGCCATGCACAGTAACAATTCCACAACAAGTCATAACACTTCCAGCAACGAAGAGGATACACAAGTGGAAGGAAACCAATATTTCATATGACTGAGTATAAAACAGTGAGGATGGGGGTAGGGATATAAACCAAATATTACGAGACTCATATCTTGACAGGTTTAGAGAATATCAATACTTGCATTATTACATTTACACAAAGTCACAAAGTAACAAAGAGAAACAAAAGAGAGAGAGAGAGAAAAAAAATAAAACAAAGAAAGAGAAACAGAGACAGACAGAAACAGAGATAAAAAGACAGAGACAGAAGAGACAGAGACAAGAACTTAGGAAATTTCACTGTACAAGCCATATAATCCATTACAATTATGCACGTAAAGACATTCAACATTTCCTATAATCACAAGCAGTTTATGGTCATATCCTCGGTCTGGAAACACTTGTACACAAATAACATCTCAAATTAATATAAAACAGTATCATGTAGGCACTTACTGACGCTTGTTTGCATAATAAAGAATGTTCTCTACCACGATCACGAAAACATCCATGGAGGGGGTGAGAAGAAGTATATACTCTTGTCTAAAAAGAGTCTCTAACATAAAATATATTATTGTTTGACAGAAAAAACAACATGCAAGAGACAGAGACAGACAGACAGAGATAGACAGAGATCTATATCAGTAAGGAAGAAAGAGACAATGACAATGACAATGACAATGACAATAACAAAATAATAACAATGACAAAAACAATAACAAAAAATGACATTAACATAACAATAACAATGACAATAACAATGACAAGAACATAACAATGACAATAACATTACAATGACAATAACAAATGAAATAACAATGACAATGACAATAACAATGACAGAAAATACATGCAATGACAATAACAATGACATAACAATGACAATAACAAACTGAGAACAATGACAATAACAATGACAATGACAATGACAAAAAATGACAAAACAATAACATGACAATGACAACATGACAATGACAATGACAATGACAATGATGCTTTATTTTCCGATGGTAAAAGCTATTGGATAGAAGCCATTTTTCAAACTTGCCGTAGCTATTCTATACAGACGATATTTGTTTACAGCAACAAGTGCAGCTTAAGGAAGATACATGATGATTACTAAAATGTAAGATGACATAACAATGAAATCAAGAAACCTACATATCAGTACTTAAAAAAATAGATAGATAGATTAGATAGACAGTAGAGATAGATAGATGATAGATAGATAGATAGATAGATAGAAGATAATAGATAGATAGATAGGATAGATAGATAATGAGCAGTAAATAAATTAATGAATAAGTAAATATATAAGTAAAGATAATGTTAATAACATCAATGACGACGCTGATGATGATTATGATGATAACGATGTCAATGATGGTAATAATGGTGTTAATGATGATAATAATAATGATAATAATAAGAATGATGATGATGATGATGATGATGATGATGAGATGATGATGATGATACTAGTAATAAGAAAAAGAAGAAGAAGAAGAAGGAAGAGGAGCAGGAGGAGAAGAAAACAGAATAAACAAAACAATAATAAGATCAAATAAAACAAAATTAAAGCAGCTCTAGCAACAGCATCAGAAAGAGAAATGCCAAACTTAATCCCAAACAAACTAATTTAGATCTTCACAGTGCCTCTTTTCCAGCCACTGCCCTAAGAACTTTGTAAACTAGTCACACATGTGTCAATAGTGGAAAGAGAAGAAAACTTAGAGCCTGTTAACAAAGACAGACAGACACACACACACACACAAAACACCACACACACACCACACACACACGCACGCCGCACGCACCACACAACACACACACACACACACACACACCACACTTATAGTGAAAAGACGTAATCAAAGACAACGAAAACACAACACACACACACACACACACACACACACACACACACACACTTATAGTGAAAAGACGTTAAATCAAAGAACGAACGAAACACAACACACACACACACACACACACTTATAGTGAAAAGACGTAATCAAAGACGAACGAAACACACAACCACCACCACAAAACACACACACACACACACACACAACACATACAGAGAGGACAGACAGACAGACAGACAGACAGAGACAGAGGAGTGAGATAGAGACACAGACAGAGAGAGGAGGAGGAGAGAGTGTATGTGATTGACAAAGAGAGACAGACAGACAGACAGACAGAGGAGTGAGACACAGAGAGAGAGTGTGTGTGTATGTGATTGACAAAGAGAGAGACAGACAGACAGACAGGCAGACAGACAGACAGACAGAGACAGAGGAGTGAGACAGAGAGAGAGAGGAGAAGGAGAGAGTGTACGTAACTGACAAAGAGACAGACAGACAGACAGACAGAAAAAGAGACAGAGGAGTGAGACAGAGACACACAGAGAGGAGGAGGAGGAGAGAGTGTATGTGATTGACAAAGAGACAGACAGACAGACAGACAGACAGACAGATAGATAGACAGACAGACAGAAAAAAACAGACAGGGAGAGAAAAAGAGAGGCAGGTAGAAAAATAGAAAGACGAAAAAAGTACAAAGAATTAACTGAAGAGGACAAAAACAAGAGGAGGGAGGTATAGAGTTGTGTGGGGGGGACACAAAGCTCTAATGAGCTCTGGTAAAAAAAAAAGGGGGGAGGGGGTGGCGATGTAGCGGAAGGGGTATATGGCTTAACGGGGATATGAGAGCAGGCTCAAAAGATGCAGGGCGTTTGTCACGTGCAGGGATCTACCTCGCTGTACCAGGAGCATGACGAAGTCAATTTACGTGATAATGAAGCCTGTTTTCTTCACTTCTAATTGGGTTGATTTCTCCACAGACTGCATTAAATCGTAACAGAGAAGTAATAACCGGCGTTCGTTATTTATTCTGTTCTGTTCTTTTACTCGTTTTTTTTCTCCCCCAAGTGTGGACTTGCCTGTCAGAGTATTATGCGTACATGCCTGTGAATGGAGAGGTTGAAGGCTCGAGCCTTTATAGGATGGAATATCTCATTTTTTACGACATCATGAAGAGATGTGACATGGCTTTCTTTTCTTTCTTAGTAAGGTGTGTTTTGATTGGGCGCTGAGATCACTGTTAACCTTTTGACTCTCGAATCCTGTCCACCAACTGCAAAAAACTTAACCCCTTTGACTCCCTCACCCTATCCATCAGCTTCTTGCAGGAAGCTGGTGAATATGGTGAGGGAGTCAAAGGGGTTAAGTTTTTGCTTTGCTACCACGGCTGACAATGCAGGATGTTGGTGGATATGGTGCAAGTGTCAAGGGTTAAAGCATGTGGAATGGCCATATAAGTAGTATACACATTGTTGAAATTCACTCAAAAATCATACTACATGTAGTATCTCTTTGTCTCTTCAGTTAAGAAAGAAAAACATTTGACGCATCGTGGTGGTCACTTTGAGGTGAATTATAGACCACACCAAATTACAACTGTATGTATGTGTGTGTGCGTGTGTGTGTGTGTGTGTGTGTGTGTGTGTGTGTGTGTGTGTGGTCTATGTGTGTGTGTATGTGTGTGTGTGTGCGTTGTGTGTGTGTGTGTCTATGTGTGTGTGTGTGTTTGTGTGTTTGTGTGTTTTTGTGTGCCTGTGTGTGTTTGTGTGTGTGTGTTTGCGTGTGTGTGTGTGTGCATGTGTGTTGTGTTTGTGTGTGTGTGTGTGTTTGTGTCTGTGTTTGTGTGTGTGCATGTGTTTTTGTGCATGTGTGTGAGTGCGTGTGTGTGAGTGTGTGCGTGTGTGTGAGTGTGTGTGCGTATGATGTGTGTGTGTGTGTGTGCATGTGTGTGTGGTGAGTTTGTGTATGTGTGTGTGAGTGTGAGTGTGTGTGTGCATGTGTGTGTTTGTGTGTGTGTGTGTGGTGTGTGAGTGTGTGTGTGCATGTGTGTGTGTGCATGTGTGTGTGTGCATGCGTGTGTACCCTGTCTGTGAGACAGTATTCTCTGAAAGAAAACAAAGCAAAAGAAATAGTCAGAAACAGACAGAGACAAGAGACAGATACAGAAGGAGAGAAAGAGAAAGACACAGAGACAGAGAACTCTTTTTGTCAAATAACATAAATAGCAAGACGTCAGATGTAGAAATACTGAACATAATGGCAAATGAACTAATCTAGATCTTCACAGTGCCTTAAGAACTTTTTAAGTCAGTCACAGATGTGTCGATGGGCAGAAAGGGAAGACAACTTGCAGCTTGTTAAAAAGAGTAGGAAGATAGAAGTAGAAGGGTGAGACATAAAGAGAGAGAAGGAAGGAGGAAGAAAGAGAGAGAGAGAGAGAGAGAGAAACAGACAGACAGACAGACACAGACAGAGAAAAAAAAAGAAAGAGAGAGAAAGCAAGAATGGAAGAAAGAGAGGGAGAGGCAGGAGAAAGAGAGAGACAGTGATTCATGAAGAGAAGAAAGACACCAGGAGAGATGGGGTACAAAAGATTAACGACAGTAGAGGAAGTAAACGAGATGAAGGAGGTAGAGGGTAGGGGGAAGGGGGTACACAAAGCTCTAATGAGACGGATGAAGAGAATGAAGTAGTGTAGGGGAGAAGAGGGTGATATGGCTAAACGGGATATGGGAGCAGGCTCAAAAGATGCAGGGCGTTTGTCACGTGCAGGGATCTACCTCGCTGTACCAGGAGCATGACGAAGTCAATTTACGTGATAATGAAGCCTGTTTTCTTCACTTCTAATTGGGTTGATTTCTCCACAGACCACATTAAATCAGAACAGAGAGGTAACAACCAGCGCTGTTTTGTTGTTCTCTCTCTCTCTCTCTCTCTCTCTCTCTCTCTCTCTCTCTCTCTCTCTCTCTCTCTCTCTCTCTCTATCTATCTATCTATCTCTCCCTCGTTTTTTTCCCCCTGTGGATTTAGCAATCAGCGCATTGTGTGGATGTTGTGAATGGAAGGGTTGGTAGTTCAAGCCTTTAGGATGGCCTTTCTCATTTTTTTTTCATGACGATATAAAGTGTTGTGACACTGCTTTCTTTTATTAGTTAGTAAGGTAGTTTTGACTGAGTGTTGGAAGACCACTGGCGAATCACTTTTTTTCCAGTCATGTTTAATTTCATAAAAACAAACATAAGTAGCTGTCTCTTGGCTTTTGGAGTCAAAATAAAAGAAAAGGAAAAACCTGGTGCATTTTGGAGTGTCATTCTGACGTGAATTCTAGATTATACCTAATTAAAATCAAATATCAACGTTCCTAATAATTCACGTAATTCTAATTGAAATAAACAATCAAAGTTTCTAACCACAGCATACACATTTCATTAAGATCAAGTCATCATCATCATCATCAGGTGCCCTGCCGCATGGCGTTGGCGACCATGGACTTCCAACCATCTCTATCTCTCGTTGCCCCCAGCATCTCCCCCAACCTCCTCATCCCCAGCCACCCTGCAAGTCCGTCCAGCACTCTCATACTGCTTGTGTTCTTTAATAATAGAGTTCCCTGTCTCTCTCTTTCCCCCTTTGTGTATCTGTCTCTATCCTTGTCTCTCTCTGTGTCTCTGTCTATGGCTCTGTCCCTTTGTCTTTCTATCTGTCTGTCTTGTGTCTGTGTGTCTGTTCCTCTCTGTCTCTCTCTCTGTGTCTCTGTCTCTGGCTCTGTCCCTTTGTCTTTCTATCTGTCTGTCTTGTGTCTGTGTGTCTGTTCCTCTCTGTCTCTCTCTGTGTGTCTCTGTCTATGGCTCTGTCCCTTTGTCTTTCTATCTGTCTGTCTTGTGTCTGTGTGTCTGTTCCTCTCTGTCTCTCTCTGTGTGTCTCTGTCTATGGCTCTGTCCCTTTGTCTTTCTATCTGTCTGTCTTGTGTCTGTGTGTCTGTTCCTCTCTGCCCCTCTTATCAAGTCATATGCAGCTGTAAAACTGCTGCAAACAAGCCTTCATCTTTCAAGTGATTGTCACTCCAATACTGAAATGTGTAATATTGCTACTCAAACAAAAACCCCAAAGGCAGGTTTGAGAAACATTTGTTTGTCAACAATAAAGAAATTTGGGCTGCCACTTTCAGATCTGATACACATACAGACAGATTTATATACATGTTCCCTTCTGTGAAAGTGGCTTCTTTAAAAGAAGACAGAAAAGGGGGGGGGGGCACAGAGAGAGAGACAGACAGACAGACAGACTAACAGACAGATAGAGAGAGATGGAGACAAATAGAGAGACAGAGACAGAGAGACAAAGACAGACAGAGAGGGGCAGAGAGGAACAGACACACATACACAAGATAGACAGATAGAAAGACAAAGGGTCAGAGCCATAGACAGAGACACAGAGAGAGACAAGGATAGAGACAGATACACAAAGGGGGAAAGAGAGAGACAGGGAACTCTATTATTAAAGAACACAAGCAGTATCAGTATCAGAAAGACAAATGCTGATCGTAATCCCAAATGAACTAATTTAAATCTTCACGTTGTCTTTTTTTTCAGTCACTGCCCTAATAACTTTGTTAACTAGTCACAGATGTGTAGATGGGCAGGAAAAGAAGAAAACGTAAGTAAGGAAGGGGAGACAGAGAGAGAGAGAGAGAGAGAGAGAGAGAGAGAGAGACAGACAGACAGACAGACAGAGATAGCGAGAGAATGAGAGAGCAAGAGAGAGAGATTGAGAGAGAGATAGTGAGAAAGAAAGAGAGAGAGACAGACAAACAGAGAGAGAAAGAAGGAGAGAGAAAGAGAGGAGAGAGAGAGACAGACAGATAGGCAGACAGAAAGACAGACAGAGAGGAGGAAGAAAAGGAAGAGAGAGAGAGAGAGATTCCTGAAGACCACAGAGACACAAGGAGAGGAAGGGTACAAAGAATTAACCAGGGGAGACAAGCAAAACGAGAGGAGGGAGAAAGGGGACGAGGGGGTACACAAAATTCTAATGAGATCAGTGAAGGGGGCGAAGTTGCGTAAGGGTATGGCTTTACGGGACATGAGAGCAGGCTCAAAAGATGCAGGGCGTTTGTCACGTGCAGGATCTACCTCGCTGTACCAGGAGCATGACGAAGTCAATTTACGTGATAATGAAGCCTGTTTTCTTCACTTCTAATTGGGTTGATTTCTCCACAGACCGCATTAAATCAGAAGAGAGGTAACAACCAGCGCTGTTTTCTTCTCCTTGTGGATTTAACAGCCAGTGTATCAGGAGACGCCTGCCAAGGGAAGGGTTGGTGGTAACAGTCGTTAAGATGGACTTCCTCATTCTTCGTGACAAGATAATATGACGTTTTGATAGTAAGATGCGTTTTGATTGGGCGCTGGGAGACAGTTGATAAGTCACGTGGATTAGCCACTAAACTACTTTGATTCTCTTTTTCTTCGATTGAAATGTATTCTGTTAAAGATTATAGTCTGTTAATTAAATAAATTTGAGAGAGAGATAGTGAGAAAGAGAGAAAAAGAGAGAGACAGAGAGAGAAAGAGGGAAAGAGAGAGGAGAGAGAACAGACAGACAGAAAGACAGACAGAGAGGAGGAAGAAAAGGAAGAGATATAATATATATATATATATATATTCCTGAAGACTACAGAGACACAAGATTGTCAAGCCATAGTAACGATCTTCCATTCTGGGTTTTCATTTGTGGTGTTGGCATATCTGCAATACCCTGACACTGAAACGCAGATGAGTAAACATAAACTACAGGAAAAGATACCATACATGCTGATCTGACCACCATCCTATTTTAGTGCCTTCTTTTAGTATGGTGTACACGTACAAAAAAATAAACAAAAAAAAAAGGCTAGGTAGGACTTCAGAACCTGGCCAGCTCATGGATTTATGTGCAGGCTTAAGACTTGTACCATGATCATTCTGGATCTTCTCCATCTGTGATGTTAGTGTGTACGGAATTCACTCTGAGCACAGACATGATCTTGAGAAACTATTCAGAGGACTGTGCATGACGTTAATGGGTTAAAATAGTGAATGTGTATTACATGCACACTGTATAGTTCATTTACTTTTGTACTGTAGAATTGTGCGAGCCTAGAGCACTGTTAGGCATCTATAAATTTACAATATTACCATTATTACTATCATAATTTAACACGTCAAGTCAGTTTGATTTAAATCACAGACCAAGCCCAATTTTAATCAACTATCACATTGATCCTGATTATTATACGTTATACATGTTTTCCCAAACTTGACTCAGATCAGGTCATAAAAGAGCTGTGAAATTGTTTCCCATGAACTCATCTTTCAGCTCATCACCCCAAAATGTACTTGTTATTGAAACACATAATTTGAAATTACTGGCCAACTGAGACATAACACATTTTAGTTTGATAAACCTTGCCTATGAACAACAAACAAACAAACACGCACTGATACTTTCCTTTTACAGACACATTATATTTATAGCGTGTTTTTTTTTTCAGCC
>JAPXFY010000026.1:15490153-15495153 GCA_030674185.1 Monoplex corrugatus | reverse complement strand
ATTTTAATTGTAAGCAATAACTATAATCGTGCATTTAAATCAATCGCTTCAAACTGACCTCAGGCATGCCAAGTGGTTCCACTGTATATTCCATTTAAAAACAATGTTAGTATGGCTTGATGAAAGTTGTAAAGGGACAAAGAAGAAACGTACACAGTCAAATTTCCAGTCCAAGCGACTTTACAGTCGTCTCCTAGAGCCCAGTCAAATGCAGCTATTACTTAGTTTCAATTTGTTTCAATTTCTCAAGATGACGTCTCCGCGCTCGGAAAGAATTCTATATGCACTATCGTCACAGGTATCCACCGATGGAGAAAATTCAGAATGATCACGGCACAAGCCTTAGGCCTGCAAATAAACCTAAAAGTTGGCCAGGTCCTGAGGCCCTACCTAGATAGTTCCATAACCCTGAGGTCGTATGAGAGTGAGGTGACAAGAGACCTCAACTTTTCCCGGGGCCAGCACCACGAGGGCGGCGCCCATCCCTCTCCCTAGCTTCAAATTCATATTCATATTCACTTTTCTTTTTATTTTACCACGACTTCAGAAAGGCAAGAAGGCCAATTGGTCTTCAAGGGATGGGACCTGGGAAATCAATCTATCTCTCCATTTTTGTTGTTGTTTTGTTTTGATTTTACCAAAGCAGCCGGGCAATGCCCTGCTCTTCACGATTTTCAACTGCTATGGGATCTTTAGCGTGCGCAGCCAGAAGGCACACGGGTCCGACTCGTTTTTCGTCCCCTTCCGAAGGACTACACGTTCAGTTCGATTTTCAGGTCAGACTGAGGAGAAAAGTCGAGGCCTCTACAGGGAGCCAACCCTGGAACCTCGAGTTTAGATATTGGCAGGCGAAAGTCTGAACCATTCTGCCACTCTTCTCCTTACTTGGAAAAAAAGGAAGCACATGACTCATAATGTCATGACATTGTAACATTGAAGAATCCACTCCCAAAGGCTCCAACCACCAACCCCCTCCCTCCACATACATCTATACATAATACACTGGCTGCTAACTTTACAGGAGGAAGAAAACGAGTAAACAAAGAAAGCAGCGTTGGTTATTATTTTTCTGTTTAAGTGAAGAAAATAGGCTTCATCATCAAGCAAACTGACTTCTTCATGCTCGTGGAAACGGCAAGATTCCTGCATACACCAAATTCCTTGCATCTTTTGAGCCTGTTCCCGTACACTTAGTATTAAGCCTACTCCCTCCTACAGCTACCCTCTCGTATCTTCTTCTTGTTCTTCTTTTTCTTCTTCTTCTTCTTGTTCTTCTTCTTCTTCTTCTTCTTGTTCTTCTTCTTCTTGTTCTTCTTTTCTTCTTGTTCTTCTTGTTCTTATTGTTCTTCTTGTTCTTCTTGTTCTTCTTCTTCTTGTTCTTCTTCTTCTTCTTCTTCTTCTTGTTCTTCTTGTTCTTCTTTTTCTTCTTCTTCTTGTTCTTCTTGTTCTTCTTGTTCTTCTTGTTCTTCTTCTTCTTCTTCTTCTTCTTGTTCTTTTTCTTCTTTTCTTGTTCTTCTTTTTCTTCTTCTTCTTCTTGTTCTTCTTTGTTCTTGTTCTTCTTCTTCTTCTTCTTCTTCATTTCTTCTTCTTCTTCTTCTTCTTCTTCATTTCTTCTTCTTCTTTTTCTTGTTCTTCTTCTTTTTCTCCTCCTCCTCCTCCTCCTTTTCTTTTCTTCTTCTTCTTCTTCTTCTTCACATCCTCCTTCTTTTCTTTCTCTCATTCTTTCTTTCTTTCTGTCTTCTTCTTCCCCTTCTTCTTCTTCCTCTTTTTCTCACTAACTCAGTGAAGAGTCAGACACTGACAACGTCCCTGCTAAACTCCACCACGCCCTCTCCCCCATCCCCCTCCCCCCTCCCCCCTGAGCGACAAACCGCATGAACAATCGAGACCAGAGACCCAACGTGAACAGGCTCACCAAGTTTCATTCCCTTCACCGCTGCTACTACTTCTTCACAGAGTACTGGGGCGTCATCTCCATTTGATGAATGTTGTTCTGTTAGCACACTTGGGTATCCTTCAGTCTGATGCATGGAATTCAAAACAGCACTCAGTCCACCCTTTTATAACGCCTTATTCCCCCCCCCCCCCCCCTGCGTGAGACTGGTGCCTTTTTGTCCTGAATGATGCTGACTTGATTTTGTTTTTGTTCGGTCAAGTCTTTTACAGTCTTGAAACCTTCATTTGTGTCGTTGTTGTCGTCAGTGTTTGTTTTTTTTCCAATCCGATATCCATTCCTTGCCTCCAGCTGCTCTCACTTAATTTAACTGTTTCTTCCTCCTTCAGTCAATCTATTTCCCTTCCCTTGTATATTGCACTGTCTCTAGATCCCCCCCCCCCCCCCACCATCTCCCTGTCTCTGTCTGTCTGTCTGTCCTTTGTCTCTCTGTCTGTCTGTCTGTCTGTCCTTTGTCTCTCTGTCTGTCTGTCCGTCTGTCTGTCTGTCCGTCCGTCCGTCCGTCTGTCTGTCCGTCTGTCTGTCTGTCTGTCTGTCTGTCTGTCCTTTGTCTCTCTGTCTGTCTGTCTGTCCTTTGTCTCTCTGTCTGTCTGTCTGTCTGTCTGTCTGTCGTCCATCCGTCTGTCTGTCTGTCTGTGTGGTGTATGTGTGTGTGTGTGTCTCTCTCTCTCTCTCTCTCTCTCTCTCTCTCTTCTTGGTTCTCTTTCAGTCTAAGTGCAGATGCAGATACGTAGATTGGCCTGTATTCTAATATCTATACCTGTGGTTTCTTAGAAGAATGTTGAGGTTCCATGGACAGCAAAGAAAACAAACGAGACAGTCTTGATGGAGGCAGACACAAGTAGATCACTCATAAGGAAGATTAGGAAAAGACAGGCAACATTTACAGGCCATTTTATGAGGAAGGGGGATTTGGAGCACCTGGTCACAACGGTAAAGCTGGAGGGAAAGAGAGCACCGGGTAGACCCAGGGAGAGAATGCTGGACGGACTTGCAGAGTGGCTGGGGATGAGGAGGGCGGGGAAGATGCTGGGGGCAACGAGAGATAGAGGTGGTTGGAAGTCCATGGTCGCCAACGCCATGCGGCAGGGCACCTGATGATGATGATGATACCGTTGGAAAACAGACTCCATTCCAGAAAAGCTTGAACCTTCGACTACTCACTCTACAGGCATCTACACTTACTACACTGGCTGCTTAACTCACAGGCAGGCAGAAGACAGCAGCAGCGCCAGTTATAACCTCTCTCTGATGATTTAATGCCGTCTGCGGAGAAATCAACCCAATTAGAAGTGAAGAAAACAGGCTTCATTATCACGTAAATTGACTTCGTCATGCTCCTGGTACAGCGAGGTAAATCCCTGCACGTGACAAACGCCCTGCATCTTTTGAGCCTGCTCTCATATCCCCGTAAAGCCATACCCTTCGAATCCCTGGCACCAGTAACTCATTAGAACACTGTACATGTCTTCTCTCTTTCCAATCTTTGCCATCCTCCTCTAATTCACTGGAACCCCCCTCCCCCATCTCTCTCTCTCTCTGTTGACCTCTTTTTCTTACCTTTGTACATTTTTAATCTCTCTCTCTCTCTTTCTCTCTCTCTCTCTCTCTGTCTCTTTCTTTCTTTCTTTCTTTCTCTCCCTCTCTGCTGATTTTCTTTCTTTTTTTTTACATTCCTGCTCTGTCTGTCTGCCTGTCTGTCTGTCTGCCTGTCTGTCTCTCTGTCTGTCTGTCTCTCTCTCTCTCTGCTAATGTTCTCTTTCTTTTTTAACATTCCTACTCTCTCTCTCTCTCTCTCTCACACACACACACACACACACACACACACACACACACTCATACACTCGGCGCTGACGCTCTCTTTCTTTTCTTTGGACATTCTCTCTATCTCTCTCTCTCTCTCACACACACACTCTCTCTCACTCTCTCTCCCCCCTCTCTCTCCTCCTTCTCCTCCTCCTCCTCCTCCTCCTACTACTACTACTACTTCTACTACTACTACTACTACTACTACTACCACTACTACTACTCTATTCAACTAGATGTTCTCCTCTTTCCCTCTGTCTCTCAGCATCCTTCCTTTATCAATATTGTGCCTCTTTCTCTCCCTCCCCATTACCCATCTCTCTCTTGCCTCTTCATTAGTAAATTCTGAAGCCAGCTAGCTACCTTGGTCTCTCTGTCCTCCCTTACATATTAACTTTGTGCATTACTCTCTCACTGCCTCTGTCTGTCTCAACTTTGGGCATGCTCTTTCTAACACCCACCCACCCACCCCCCAATCTCACTGGTCCCCTCTTCGCCATACCATATATCTCTCTCGCTCGCTCTCTCTCTCTTTCTCTCTCTCCCTCTCTCACGCTCTCTCTCTCTCTTTCGCTTGCTCTCTCGCTCACTCTCTCACTCACTCGCTCTCTCTCGCTCTCTCTCTCTTTCTCGCTCCCTCTCTCTCTCTCGCTCTCTCTTTCTTGCTCTGTCTCTCTCTCTCTCTCCTGTTCTCTCTCTCTTCTCGCTCTGTCTCTCTCTCTCTCTCGTCTCTCTCGCTCTCTCTCACTCTCTCTCTCGCTCTCTCTCGCTCTCTCTCCTCTCTCTCACTCCTCTCTCTCTCTCTCTCGCTCTCTCTCACTCCTCTCTCTCTCTCTCTCTCTCTCTCTCGCTCTCTCCTCTCTCTCACTCTCTCTGCTCTCTCTCTCTCTCTCCCCTCACTCTCTCTCTCTCTCTGTCTCACTCTCTCTCCGCTCTCTATCTTCTATCTATCTATCTACCTATCTATCTATCTATCTATCTATCTATCTATCTATCTATCTATCTACCTATCTATCTATCTATCTACCTACCTATCTATCTATCTATATATCTATCTATCTACCTATCTATCTATCTATCTATCTATCTATCTACCCCCTTCTACTGTAGACAGGCTATAAAGTTCTCCTCTCCTTCCCTCCAATCGACACATCTGTGACTAGCTTACCAAGTTCTTAGGGCAGGCAGTGAAGAAAAAAGGCACTTTGGAGATCTGAATTAGTTCATTTGGGATTACTTT
>JAPXFY010000026.1:15467653-15475153 GCA_030674185.1 Monoplex corrugatus | reverse complement strand
ATTCATATATCATAATTCATATTCATATTCACATTCATATTCACATTCACACTCACATTGATTTCTTTTTGTCACAGTGGATCTACTGCCTGAAACTCGGGCTGCTCTCTCCTTTTGGGAGAACGCGTCGCCACACTGCAGCGCCACCCAGATTTTCACCAAGGCTTTACAAAGGCAAAAGCTAATTGGCTTTCAAGGGGAAGGGACCTGAGAACTCAACTTATTTCTCCAAACGTTTTTACCAGGACAGCCGGGCAATGCCCTGCTCTTCACGATTTTCAACTGCCTTGGGATCTTTAGTCTGCGCGCAACACGGGTCCGACTCGTTTTTCGTCCCCTAGACGTTCAGTTCGATTTTCCGGTCAAACTGTGGAGAAAAGTTGAGGCCTGAACGGGGAACGAACCCTGGGGCCCTGAGTTTAGTTACTGACAGGCGAACGTCTGAACCATTCTGCCAGCGGCTGCCTGCCACTTATTAGTACTGCCATAGCAAGCGTGATTCAAGTACATATATGTCGTAGAGGGAACTACCGCTACCGGTCATTCAAAGTTAAACAATAAGACCAACTCCGCTAATGAGCTTGACAAGGGCGCGCACTTTATCCTCTCTCTCTCTCTCCTCCCTCTCTCTTCCTGTCTGTCTGTCTGTCTGTCCTTCATCTTCCTCTCTTCTGTCACACACACATACACACATCACTCTTCTCTCTCTCTTCTCTTTCTTCTCTCCTCTCTTTCTGTCTCTCGCTCTCTGTCACACACACATACACACACACACACTCACTCTCTCTCTCTCTCTTTCTCTCCTCTCTTCTTCTCTCCTCTCTTCACTCCATCCATCTCTCTCTACACTCTCTCCCCTCTCTCTTCTCTCTCTTCTCTCTGTCTCTCCTCTCTGTCACACACATACACACACACACTCTCTCCTCTCTCTCTCTCTCTCTCTCTCTCTCTCTCTCTCTGTCCATCACTACACCTCTCTCTTTCTCTTTCTTCTCTCTCTCTCTCTCTGTCACACACACACACACCACTCTCTCTCTTTCTCTCCTTCTCTTTCTGTCTCTCGCTCTCTGTCACACACACATACACACACACACTCTCTCTCTCTTCTCTCTCTCTCTCTCTTCACACCTCCTCACTTCTCTCTCTTTCTTTCTCTCTCTCTCTCTTTCTCTTCTCTTGTCACACACGCATACACACACACACTCTCTCTCTTCCTCTCTTCTCTCGCTCTCTTCTGTCTCTCGCTCTCTGTCACACACACACACACTACACTCTCTCTTCTCTTCTCTCTTTCTCTCTCTCTTTTCTCTCTCTCTCTCTTCTCTGTCACACACACACACACACTCACTCTCTACTCCTCGCTCTCTTCTCTCCCCCACCCCTCCCATCCTCCTCTCCTCCACATTCCCCCTTTTCTCCTCTCCTCCCCTCCCCCCCCTCTCTCAGACTAAATGCCTGACCAGCGGATCGAGGAATGGAATGATAACTATCTGTGATAATCGTTTGAGGCTTTTTAATGCACTGATTAAGCTTGTTGATAATCAAGTACTGGTTACTTTACTACGCTATGTGTTCTTCATTAAATGTTAGATCGGATCAGCAAACGAAGGATCTGCTGACTGTTAGTTGCATCGATGAAGCATAAACTTGAGGAAAGCACTGAAAGTTACAACAAGTTTCGATGCTGTAATTGTCCGCATTGTACAATTTGTATGAATTACAAAAAGCCCTACATCCATCTTCGCCCTAATGACTATTGTATTGTGGCCTAAGGCCGATTTACGTATACATTAAAAGTTCTAAGTTCCCCTGTCTTCTGTCTGTCTGTCTGTCTGTCTGTCTGTCTGTCTGTCTGTCTGTCTGTCTGTCTTGTCTGTCTGCCTGTTATTACTTCTATATATATATATATATTTTAATTCTCTCTCTCTCTTATTTTCTCTCTTGTTTCTCTGTGTCTCTCTGTCTAGTCTGTCTGTCTGTCTGTCTCTGTCTCTCTCTGTCTCTATCGCTGTCTCTCTCTATCTCACCCTCTCTTTCTCTGTCTCTCTCTCTCTCTCACTGTGTGTCTCTCTCTCTGTCTCTCCCCCCCCCCTTTCTCTCTGCCTATCTTTCTCTGTCTCTCTCTGTCTCTCTGTCTTTCTCTCTGTCTCACTCCCCTTCTCTCTGTCTCTGTTCTCTCTGCCTCTGTGCTGTGTGTGTGTGTGTCTGTCTGTCTCTTCTCTGTCTCTCTCTGTCTCTGTCTCTCTCTCTATCTCTATCTATCCATCTGTCTGTCTATCTATCTATGTATGTATATATATATAAAACATATATATATATGTCTATGTCTATATATCTCCCTCTCCCTCCCCCCCCCTCTCTCTCTCACACACATTTCTTCCTCCATCACCACCTCCTCTTCCTTCTTCTAGTTTCCTACCCCCCCCCTCTCTCTCTCTCTCTCTCCTTAGCTAACCTCCCACTTCTTCCTTACTTGTGTGCCGAGTGCTTCAGTCGTCTCGTTAGCGGTAATTGGGGGGGGGGGGGGGAGACTGTGGCCATTGGTTTGTGTGGTCAGCACGTGAGCAATAATTCTGTTTGTGCAGCATGTCTTCAAACACAGCATTAAAACTTAGAATCTGGAATCCGTTCACGGAAGTGGAACTGGAACTGGAATTAGGTCAAAAGGGAGAGAGAGGGGAGAGAGAGAGAGAGAGAGAGAGACAGACAGACAGACAGACAGACAAAGGAGACAGAGACAGAGAGGGAGAGAGGGAGAGGGAGTATTAGTTGTGGAAGTGCGTTTTGACTAATACTTGAAGAGTGGGTGTCATTCATCAGAGAGAGAGAGACAGACAGACAGGCAGACAGAGAGACAGAGACAGAGAGAGACAGAGACAGAGACAGAAACAGAGACAGAGAGACAAAGAGACAGAGACAGACTGACTGACAGACAGACAGACAGACAAACAGACAGGCATCTCTCATAGTACTCGAGCAGTCCCATGCATTCAGCACCCATATCTGCAAACAATTATTTCAGACTCCTCGAGTCTGCGCAAAAAAAAAAAATCTTTGGCACAGCCTTTATTTCCTTCGATCCCAGGTCGAAAGGGATGCCCATGGTGCTCAATCAGTTCCATACGTTCAGCACCCGCATCTGCCAGTAATTATCTCAGAGACTCCTCGAGTCTGCGCAAAAAAAAACTTCTTTGGCATACCCTTTAATCCTTTCTGTCTTCAAATGTGGGCTGCTGCCCAACCTCCACTTCAATATATACAAGTGGGCCTCTTAAGCGAATGGCTGTTTGTTTCTGTTTATTTTTTATTTGTTCCTTTTGTCTCGCGATTAAGGCAGCCATTCTCCGTTTTCGGGAGGCCAGGGTGTCTGCTGGGTGTTATAAAAGAGTCCATAAACCACTGAACACTAACATGGCTTGTAGGATCTTTTACCTGTGTGCATTAACTAATACTCTGCGTGCCTATACACTCGAGGCAGTCTTGAATGAGGCAGACACAAGAAGTTCATTAATAAAGAAGGTTAGGAAAAGACAAGCAATATTAATAGGACATTTTATGAGGAAAGAAGAATTAGAGCATCTAGTCACAACAGGAAAGCTGGAGGGAAAGAGAACACCAGGTGGATCCAGGGAGAAGATATTGGACGGACTTGCAGGGTGACTGAGGACAGAGAGGGTGGGAGATGTACTTGCAGCAACAAGGGATAGATTCGTATGGAGGGCCATGATCGCCAACGCCGTGCGGCAGGGCACATCATCATGATGATGATGATGATGATGATGATGATGATGATGATGATGATGATGATGATGATGATGACATACACGAAACGGACTTAGCATAGCAACTAACGGATCTGCACATATGTTGATCTGAAAGATCGTGAAAATATCCACCTTTACATGTAACTCATCAGAGAGATACCATGTCTCGAGTTCACTCTTACCCGACAGTAACAAACAAAAACAAACAAAACAAAAAAAAAAAAAGTTTCCTTGTACGCCGCCGATCTTATTGCTCCAGGCAGTCTGTCGGTGCTTCCCATTTCAAGATCTTGCCAGTTCAAAAGGTTTTGTTTTTTTGTTGGTTTTTTTTTTTTTTTTGCGATGGCTCAAGAAGCCTCTCCAGAAAACCGCTGACAGATTTGGATGAAGCGCATATGGCACTGATTGAGTGCGATGAATCCGTTCTGAACAAAGTCCAGATTGCAAACTGGAGCATGATCTCATCCACACAGATACATAAATTCATGCCGGTGTAAAAGCACATATGTGAACAGACATGAAAATAAATAACGAACGAACACGGCGGTGCTTACACCTGAAAATATGCGGGCCCCAGAAAGTCGGTTGGTTTGAGCGTCGGATTCACATGCTAATGGTTGTGGGTTCGAATCCCGTAGTGCGCTACATTAAAACTGGCCTTCTCACTGTCCCTTCTTAACATCATTGTTGTTGTGGTGATGTCAGCATAAGATCAGATAACACCCCCCCCCCCCCCCCGATTTCTCCCCTTCCCTGGGATGGTTATCCCCCGTCGGCCATATCACCTGAGGTGGGTGTCGACGTAAAAACTGAACCAAATCAACCAATCAACCATCTGAAAAGGCCAGTTCTACGGCCTGGATGCAGGACACGGGCTTCAAAATTTACAGGATGAAGTCAGCACAAGACATTAGCGCTTCCAGTCCACAGCTTTATCAAGTGAATCAGCAAACCTACTAAATGGGCAATGGTAGCTGATGTAGACAGGAGATGGGAATGATAACGGGTGAGAGAAGGGTGCTTTTCTTGGGGTACACGTCAGGTCATTGATAAAGAAGATCAGGAAAAGACAAGCAACATTTACAGGACACTTTATGAGGAAAGGGGAATTAGAGCACCTAGTCACAACAGGAAAGCTGGAGGGAAAGAGAACACCAGGTAGACCCAGGGAGAAAAAATTGGACGGACTTGCAGGGTGGTTGAGGACAGAAAGGGTAGGAGATGTACTTGCAGTCGCAAAGGATAGATTCGTATGGAGGGTCATGATCGTCAACGCCACGCGGCAGGGCACATGGTGACGATGATGATGATTTTCAAGTTCAAATAAGAGATAGATTCGTATGGAGGGCCATGATCGCCAACGCCACGCGGCAGGGCACATGATGATGATAATGATGATGATGATGGGTGATGATGATGATGATGATGATGATGATTTTCAAGTTGCAACAAGAACTCGCCGCAGCCCTTGCGGACTGACTGACCATTTCCACCACCACCACGGCACACCGTAAGTTTCCCACCAACAACCAACCACCTCAAACCTCAACGACTAAAACAAAATAATCAAACAAAACAAAGCAACAACAAAAAAATCCAAAAAAAAAAAAAATGAATCAGCCACGATCCTGTCTAGTCGCCACTACGACTTTGACATCCATGGGCAGAGCAAGACTTCATTATCACAGAAGATTGACTGCAGCAAGAGATTAATTTAAAGGGTCGTGGGCCTGCGTACTCCATTGTGGGCCGTTTATTGCATGTTATTAACTGCCCGTCAACTCATATTGCCCGTGCTGGAGCCATTGAGGCCTCCTGTTTGTGAAGAGAAATTAATATATAGTATAATGTTCTGGGGTGTCGTGTACTTGTGCGTAGCTTTCAGGGCCTTGTTCAAGGTAAGTGTGTGTGTGTGTGTGTATGTGTGTGTGTGTGTGTGTGTGTGTGTGGAGAGAGAGAGAGAGAGAGAGAGTGTGTGTGTGTGAGTGTGTGTGTGTGTGAGTGTGAGTGTGTGTGTGCGTGTGTGTGTGAGAGAGTGTGTGTGTGTGTGAGTGTGAGTGAGAGTGTGTGTGTGTGTGTGTGTGTGTGTGAGTATGTGTGTGTGTGTGTGAGTGTGAGTGTGTGTGTGTGTATGTGAGTGAGAGAGAGTGTGTGCGTTGTGTGTGTGTGAGTGAGTGACTGAGTGTGTGTGTGTGTGTGTGTGTGTGTGAGAGAGAGAGAGAGAGAGTGAGAGTGTGTGTGTGAGTGTGCGAGTGAGAGAGAGAGAGAGAGAGTGTGTGTGTGTGTGTGTGTGATTGTGTGTGTGTGTGTGTGAGTGAGTGTGTGTGTGTGAGTGTGAGTGAGAGTGTGTCGTGTGTGTGTGTGTGTGTGTGTGTGAGTGTGGTGTGTGTGTGTGTGAGTGAGAGAGAGAGTGTGTGTGTGTGTGAGTGAGTGACTGAGTGTTGTGTGTGTGTGTGTGTGTGTGAGAGAGAGAGAGAGAGTGTGTGTGTGTGTGTGAGTGTGTGTGTGTGAGAGAGAGAGAGTGTGAGAGTGTGTGTGTGTGTGTGAGTGAGAGAGAGAGAGTGTGGTGTGTGTGTAAGTGACTGAGTGTGTGTGTGTGAGTGTGTGTGTGTGTGTGAGTGAGTGTGTGTGAGTGAGTGTGTGTGTGTGGAGTGAGTGATTGAGTGTGTGTGTGTGAGTGAGTGTGTGAGTGTGTGTGTATATGTGTGTGTGAGTGTGTATGTAAGTGTGTGTGTGTGTATGTGTGTGAGTGTGTATGTAAGTGTGTTTGTGTGTCTGTGTGTGTGCGTGTGTTTCTGTTCTGTGTGTGTTGGTGTGCCATGTGTGTATGTGTGTAGGTGTTGTGTATATGTGTATGAGTGTGTGTGTGTATACGTGTATGTATGTGTGTATGTGTGTATGTGTGTTTGTGTGTGTTTTGTGTATGTATGTGTGTATGTGTTTGTGTGCGTATGCGTGTTTGTGTGTATGTGTGCATGAGTGCGCGCGCGCGAGGAGTGTGTCAGGGGTGGATGGACTGTGTTGTGTCGTGCGTGTTTGTGTTGAGAGGGAAGTGGGAGGGGAGGGGAGGGAGGGAGGGGAGGGGATGGGGAAGGGCAAGGAGGCAGTGTGTCATGTTTATGTATATACAACATTGAAATGTTAGTAGTACCAAAAAAAGAAAGAAATGGAGAGAGAAAGAGAGACAAAGAGAGTCAGAGAGAGGGAGGAAGGAGGGAGGGGGGGGGCCAAACTGGAGCTGACGATCAAGTATTGTGAGAAAGAGAGACAGAGAGAGACAGAGAGAGAGAGAGAGAGAGAGACAGAGAGAGAGAGAGAGATTCCTCTCAGTATACGCGCACACACACACATACACACACACACACACACACACACACACACACACACACACAGAGTCTCACACCACACACACACACACACACCACACAGAGTCTCTCTCTCTCACACACACACACACACACACACACACACACACACAAGAGAAAGAGAGATTCCTCTTAGTATACACACACACGCGCGCGCGCGCGCGCGCTCACAGAGTGAGAGGGAGAGAGTCACACACATATACACACACACACACACTCTCTCTCTCTCTGTCTCTCTCTGTGTCTCTCTGTCTTGTCTGTCTGTCTGTCTTCTCTCTCTCTCTCTCTCTCTCTCTCTCTCTCTCCCTCTCTCTCTCTCTCACCGTCTCTATCTCCCCCTCTCTTTCTCTGTCTCTCTCTCTCTCTCTGTC
>JAPXFY010000026.1:15460153-15462653 GCA_030674185.1 Monoplex corrugatus | reverse complement strand
TCACACTGAAGTGCTGGCCATAGTACATTAACACCGAAGTGCTGGCTATAGTGCATTAGCACTAAAGTGCTGGCCATAGTACATTAGCACTAAATTGCTGGCCATAGTACATTAGCACTAAAGTGCTGGCCATAGTACATTAGCACTTCAGTGCTGGCCATAGTACATTAGCACTGAAGTGCTGGCCATAGTATATTAACACTGAAGTGCTGGCCATAATACATTAGCACTGAAGTGCTGGCCATAATACATTAACACTGAAGTGCTGGCCATAGTACATTAACACTGAAGTGCTGGCCATAGTACATTAGCACTGAAGTGCTGACCATAGTACATTAGCACTAAAGTGCTGGCCATAGTACATTAGCACTGAAGTGCTGGCCATAGTATATTAACACTGAAGTGCTGGCCATAGTATATTAACACTGAAGTGCTGGCCATAATACATTAGCACTGAAGTGCTGGCCATAATACATTAACACTGAAGTGCTGGCCATAGTACATTAACACTGAAGTGCTGGCCATAGTACATTAGCACTGAAGTGCTGACCATAGTACATTAGCACTAAAGTGCTGGCCATAGTACATTAGCACTGAAGTGCTGGCCATACTCATACAAAGACAATGTCTAGAAAGATTGTTATCATTTTTGTGTAAAGCCCAGCCGACTGCGTAGAGCCAGATCAGGGCTATAACCGTTTCAAAACATACACAATACTTAAGGGGGCAGACCTACCCAGATTTGGGTACCAAGATTGTGATGTTCAGTGTTTCAGTTCTAATTAACCAATCACCATGATATTTGGCAAGAAGATACCTCAGACAGCATTCTTTGGATTCAATATCTTTGTTGGGATCTGTGAGTAAGAAATTGAGTTTATTTTTTAGACTGCAAAAGTTTGCGATTGTTTGCGAGATTATATACATCAGACATAATATGTTCAAAAGTTTTCATCCGATTTCCTTGATATTTGGCACACATATAGCAGGGACAGGTACCTATAGCCGGTAGTAAAATCTTGCAGTTCTGCTTGAAAAAAACATTTTTGCAACTTTCTGTCAGTGTGTGTGTGTGTGTGTGTGTGTGTGTGTGTGTCTGTCTGTGTGTGTGTGTGTGTCTGTGTCTGTGTGTCTGTGTCTGTGTGTCTGTGTGTGTGTGTGTGCGTGTGAGTGTGTGTGTGTATGTGTGTGTGTGTCTGTCTGTCTGTGCGCGCGCACGCGCGCATTCGCCAACATGAATACGGCTTGTGTAGGTGTTTGTCTCTGTCTGCGTGTGCTTGTGTGTATGTGTGTGTGTGTGCATACGTATATACTTGCTTAAATGCCTGCGCGCGCGCATCTGTGTGTGTGTATATATCTGTGCTCGCGCGTATGTGTGTGTGTGTGTGTGTGTGTGTGTGTGTGTGTGTGTGTTGTGTGTGTGTGTGTGTGTGTGTGGCGCGCGCGCGTCTTGTCTGTATGTCTGTGCGCAGATGTTTGCGCATGCTTATATGGAAACGTGTTCTTGTTTCCTTTTCTCATTCTATATCATGTCACGCTTACATGACTGTCTTATTGTTGACTTATGTTTTATAGGAAAAACTTTTTTTTTTCTGAAGATTGCAAAGTGCTTTCAATCCTGCTTTCGGGGATATTGCACTACACACGTCTTCATCATCATTATCGTCACTGTCACCGTCATCATCAGCATCACCATCATCATCATCATCATTATGATCATCATCGTCATCATCATCAGCATCACCATCATCAGCATCATCATCATCATTACGATCATCATCATCATCATCATCATCTCATCACTATCATCATCACTATCTTGATTGCTGTTATCATTATTAGTACTACTACTACTATTAATATCATCATCATCATCATCATCATCGACATCATCACCATCATCATCATCATCATCATCATCATCATCACCATCATCACCATCATCATCATCATCACTATCACTATCTTGATTATTAGTATTATATATTAATTCAGTCTTATGCAAGGTGGGTCGGTTGCGTCCGAATGCGGGCTCAGGGCTTGCACAAAAGTGTACAGGTTTAGGTATCTTTGCACACTTGCTCAACACACACGCACGCGCGCCACACACACACACACACACACACACACACACACACACACACACACACACACACACACACACACTCACACACACACACAAAGGCGAGAGTGAGAGAGAGAGAAAGACAGACAGAGAGACAGAGACAGAGAGAGACAGAGAAAGAGAGAATGTGAGAGAGAGAGCGGAGCAGAGATAGAGACAGAGAGTGAGAGAGAGACAGAGAAAGAGAGAGAGAGAAGAGAAAGAAAGAGATAGAGAGAATGAGAGAGAGACAGCGGAGCAGAGTTAGAAAGAGATAGAGACAGAGAGAGAGAAAGAAAGAGAGAGAGAATGAGAGAAAGAGAAAGAAAGAGAGAGAGTGAAACAGACAGAGAGACACAGAAACAGAGACAGGCTGAAACACAGAGAGAGACAGAG
>JAPXFY010000026.1:15447653-15452653 GCA_030674185.1 Monoplex corrugatus | reverse complement strand
CCTTTCTCCACTCTCCCCCACCGTCCCCATCCCCAGCCACTCTGCAAGTCCGTCCAGCATTCTCTCCTGGGTCTACCTGGTGCTCTCTTTCCCTCCAGCTTTCCCGTTGTGACCAGGTGCTCCAAATCCCCCTTTCTCATAAAATGACCTATAAATGTTGCCTCTCTTTTCCTAATCTTCCTTATGAGTTCTTTGTTTTCTTTGCTGTCCATGGAACTCTCAACATTCTTCTGAGAAACCACATCTCGGCTGCCTCAATCTTGCTCTGGCTTTGCTTGCTACTGCTCCACGCCTCGCATCCGTACAACAGTATTGGTTCTATATAACATTCAAGGACTCTCTTTCTGATGTTAATTGATAGGCATTTGCTTGTCATCTTCTTGAATGCTGTTTTGGCTTGGCCGATTCTGCCAGCTATTTCCGATGTGCATCTGCCGTCTGATGAAATGACCGTTCCCAGGTATTTGAATTTATTAACCTGTGTCAAGGTTGTGCCATTTGCTGTTATTTTGCGTGAAGGGATTTCATGTTTTTTACTGATCACCATGACTTCAGTCTTCCTGCTGTTTAGTTCCAACCCCTTACCTTTGCTTTCTATTTCTAGTATACATGTATTCACAAGGTTTGCGGTATATAATACTTCCATAAAAGCATGCAAGTGAACAGACGGCAAAGAAAGTAGACAATCAAGCCACTCTAATGATATGTCCGTTAATTAATTAACCCTTTGACTCCCGAACCCTGTCCGCAGCATCCTGTATTTGTCAGCCTCGCTAGCAAAGTAAAAAAAAAAAAACCCTTTGAATCCCTCACCCTATCCACCAACTTCCCTGCAGGGATAGGGTGAGGGAGTCGAAAGGATAGGTTTTTGCAGTTGGTGAACAGGGTTCGGGAGTCAAAGGGTTAAATAATATAATGTTAAAATGTTCTAACGTGTGTGTGTGTGAGTGTGTGTGTGTGTGTGTGTGTGTGTATGTGTGTGTGTGTGTGTGTGTGTGTGTGTGTGTGTTGTGCGTATGTGTGATGGTGTGTGTGTGTGTGCTGCGAGTGTGTGTGTATGTGTGATGTGTGCTGGGTGGTGATGTGTGTGTGTATGTGTGTGGTTGTGTGGTATGTGTGTGTGTGTGGTGTGTGTGGTGTGTGGGGTGTGTGTGTGTGTGTGTGGTGTGTGTGTGGTGCGGCGTGTGTGTGTGTGTGTATAAGTGTGTAATATGACATGACACTGACGAACCAGCAGACCAAATTACTTCACTATTTTGGAGAGGACAAATAAAAAAAAAATCTTCAAGCTTAAATCTTTGTGTTAAATACAAAGTATACAAGAACATTATTCTTGTACTTTTCGAGGTCAATATGACCTTAAAAAATCAAATGGAATAAAACTTTAACTGAAGCGATAGCAACGGTAGATTGTCACAACAATGAAAATGGAATGTAAATAAAAAAAAAATTAAAAAAAAAAGAGAGAGAGAGAGAGAGGGAAGTGCACCAGTAATCATTGTCAGAAATTAATAGTAATAATAATTTCACTTACACCTTGCAAACAGTCGTCAAAAAGCATGCTCATTGCACTTTAAAGAATTGCAACACACAATGCGCCAGCGCGCGTGCGCGTGCACACACACACACACACACACACACACACACACACACACAATATATATATATATATATATATATATATATATATATATATATATATATATATATATATATATATACAGGGGATGCAAAAGTAGGTATACAGTAAGTATCACATCATTATTATAATGCTTAATTCCGCTCTCGATTAGAGGAGTGTGTGAATACCGACGGCAAGCAGTTTGAATATCTGAGGGATTAAGGCTGTGCTTGTTATTACATGTATATGCAATATTCATTTGTTTGTATAATAGATGCAATGAATATTGCATGTGTTTTCTTTTTTCATAACTGTATACCTACTTTTGCACCCCCCCCCCCCCCTGATATATATAATAATATTATACATATATATATATATATATATATATATTTATACATATATACACACATAAATACATACACACACACACAAACACACACACAAACACACACACATACACACACTCACACACAACACATACACTCACACACAAACACACACACGCCGGGGTCAGAATTTGAAAAATACAGATGAAGAACCAGAGCAAGACATAAGAAGACGAGAACGATGCGGAACCCTTAACTTACCTAAAAGCAACCCCCCTCCCTCCACCCTCCCGCGTGGGGATGCCGGGGACTCTTTCAGTATAAATAGTATCCCCCACCTTCAGGAAATTCTGTGCTAGAAATTCCCTCTTTTCTGTCACTCTCTTTGATTTTTGCTTTGTTCCTTTGCTTTCTGTCATTTCTTCCCATCTTACGTACTTTTTCTTAGGATTGATAATTGGATACATGTATAAAGTGCATTTTTGGCTCTAGGTAAAAGAGATATGCGGAAGCAATTTCAGGTAACTTAGGCCCCCGTTTTTTTATGTTTTGGTGTTAATATGTATGCTTAAATTTGTAGACAGGTGTGTTTATTAAATCCCCTGTGCGATAAATTGGACGGAGTGGTCATCGCCTGGGGCGTGTCCTTAGATTATGTGCACGAATGCATTGATATGTGTACTTAATTTTTTCTGTTCTTTTTTTTTTCTTTCTTTCTCTCCTGTTGAAGTTGTGTATGTTTTGAAGCGGTTATAGCTCTGATATGGCTCTACGCAGTCGGCTGGGCTTCAAACAACAATAACAATAACCTCAAAGCAGACTAGATAACTGTTCTGGGAGGGGGGAAGGGGATTGGGTCTTACATTTCTGCATCCGCTGTACCCCACTGCGTGGACGCTACTAAACAAAGCAAAATGGCAACACTGACGAGTGGTTTCAAACGAAATAATAACCCAATGGTGTAAATGACTGTAAATCTCGTCCACTGTGAAATGTGTCAGAGAGAAAGACAGACAGAGAGAGAGACAGAGACAGAGACAGAGAGACACACAGAGAGAGACAGACAGATAGAGAGAGGGGGGAGAGAGAGACAGAGAGAAACAGAGAGTGAGAGAGAGAGACAGAGACAGAGAGACACACAGAGAGAGACAGACAGACAGAGAGAGAGAGGGGAGGAGAGAGAGACAGAGAGAAACAGAGAGTGAGAGAGAGAGACAGAGAGAGACACAGAGAGAGAGACAGAGAGAGACAGATACACAGAGAGAGAGAGGGAGGAGAGAGACAGAGAGTGAGAGAGAGAGAGACAGAGAGAGACAGAGAGAGAGAGAGACAGAGAGAGAGGGAGAGACAGAGAGAGCAGCGGGGTGAAATGGATCAGAGAGACGGCGAAAAGCGTGCTCGCACGTGCGTCCTTACCCCTGCCGCTATCATCGTCACGAGCGAGCAGAACGATTGGCCATTAACTGTCCATTATGCTGAAGGAGAAAAGTGCCTGTCATTTATCCCTACCGCCATCACCACCACCACCACCACCGCCACTGCCAACCACTACACACTAGACAGAGGACAGCTGCTAGGGGCGCTCGCCATTTTCTACTCCTTTGATTGGCCCACTGACGGCAGCTGGGGGGGCAAATTGTATGGCGTACCGCTAAGCCAAAAAGCAGAGTAAAACCTAATTCAGTCGGAAAATCTGAAGCCGTTACGAGAGCTGTAAAGCCAAAGTTTTCACAGGCAACACGTTGTAAAACGATCAAGGAAAGTGTTATGTTATAGACTGCTTCACTGGAGCGAGCTGGCACTTTTCGTCAGCGGTGTGGACCAGTGGTTTCTAAAGAGGATACTTAAATTCTGAAATAAAGAGTACAGTACCTTTTGGGATAAAAGCCAACTTTATTTTATGACGAGCTATTCATTTGACAATGAGACATATAGAATTTCAGCAGGGAAATGTCCTTAAAATCTACACATAATGTACTTTTCACCATTTGCGGGCCACAGCATACATTACCAGTGGTTTATTCCAGTCAAACGGATACAGGATGTCATCCCCTGTTCAACAGGGAAAAAAAAAAAAAAAGACGTGAACATCAGGGGATGGTATATTTATTTTACCACACTGGCGCCAGAACGTATCATTATTGTTGTTTAAAGCCCGGCCGACCATGCAGAGCTATATCAGAGCCATAACCATATAAACAAAACAACAAAAAAAGGAAAAACGAAAGAAAAGAACGTTTAAAAAAAAAGAAGAAAAAGAAAACCAAGCACACACACATATATATCAATACAATCGCGCACATAATTCGAGGATATGTCCCTGGCGTTGACCACTCTACTCAAATTATCACCAGGGGAATAAAAAACAAAAAACAGAAAAGAAATAAGCATGATGAATACAAGTGTTTACACATGACTAAAGACACTAAACACATACAGGGGGGTGCAACGGTAGGTATACAGTAAGTATCACATCATTATTATAATGCTTCATTCCGCTCTCGATAGAGGAGTGTGTGAATACCGATGGCAAGCAGTTTGAGTATCTGAGGGATTAAAGCTGTGCTTGTTATTACATGTATATTACATGTATATGCAATATTCATTTGTCTGTATAATAAATGCAATGAGTATTGTACGTGTTTTCTTTTTTCATAACTGTATACTTTTGCACCCCTCTGTATATCAATACAATCGCACACATAATTCGAGGATATGTCCTGACGTTGACCACTCTACCCAATTCATCACCAGGGAATAAAAAACAAAACAAAACAAACAAACAAGAAAAAAAGCAATGAATACAAGTGTTTACACATGACTAAAACACTAAAACATATATAACAACTGGCCTAAGTCACCGAAAATTGCTTGCTTCAGCACACCACATTTCCCTAGAGCCAAAAAAATGCACTTAGTACATGTACTCCATTATCAATCTAAGAGAAAGTATGAAAGGTTTTGCAGAACACTTACAGGTGGAATGGAACTAGCATGGCAGAAAGTGATAGAAAGAAATGACAGAAGAAGCACGGCCAAAACAAAGACAG
>JAPXFY010000026.1:15430153-15435153 GCA_030674185.1 Monoplex corrugatus | reverse complement strand
ATGGAATATGTGTTTGTTTGTTCGTTTTAATATACTATGCCTCTCACCCTATCCACCAGCTTCCTGCAAGATGCTGGTGGATAGGATGCCGGAGTCAAAGGATTAAGTTTCTGTAGTTAGTGGACAGGGTGCGGGAGTCAAAGGGTTAATCTATTTTTTCCCTTATCCAAGGATTTCTGGAGGAATCCGGTGAACAATTGCTTAGTGCGGCTCACCACTGACGCTTCCTGGAGTTCATCATCATCATCAGGTGCCCTGCCGCATGGCGTTGGCGGCCATGGACCTCCAACCATCTCTGTCTCTCGTTGCCCCCAGCATCTCCCCCACCCTCCTCATCCCCAGCCACTCTGCAAGTCCATCCAGCATTCTCTCCCTGGGTCTACCTGGTGCTCTCTTTCCCTCCAGCTTTCCCGTTGTGCTCCAAATCCCCCTTCCTCATAAAACGGCCTATAAATGTTGCCTGTCTTTTCCTAATCTTCCGTATGAGTGATCTACTTGTGTCTGCCACCATCAAGACTGTCTCCTTTGTTTTCTTTGCTGTCCAAGGAACTCTCAACATTCTTCTGATAAACCACATCTCGGCTGCCTCAATCTTGCTCTGGCTTTCCTGGAGTTACGGGAGAAAAAGGAATAAAGGTTCTGGTGTTTTACTCAGCGCACTGAAGCGGTCCTATTCCCCCGTATAAAAAAGAAAAAAGTGAATTAAAACACGAGAAGAAGAAAAACTAATCGTATGCGTATTTACTAGCGTTGGTCACATCCTTACATCCCATGAATTTCAGAATTTAGTGGTTTATCAGCTATGAAATTTATTCATTTATTGATTTATTTATTTGTGTATTTATTTGTTCATTATCTATCTATCTATCTATCTATCTATCTATCTATCTATCTATCTATCTATCTATCTATCTATCTATATGTCTATCTGTCTGTCTGTCTGTGTATCTATCTATCTATCTATCTATCTATGTCTGTCTATATATCTACTTATCTATCTAACTAGCTAACTACTTATTTATTTATTAACCTACTTATCTATTATTCGTTTATCTATCTATCTATCCATCCATCCATCCATCCATCCATCCATCCATCCATCCATCTATCTATCTATTTACCTACTTATTTACTTATCTGCTTACTTATTCATCTGCTTGTTTATTTATTTATGTATTTATTTATTTGTTTGTTTGTTTGTCTATTTATTTATCTCTCGGTTTATTGCTGCTCCATTTTCTGCGGCGCTCTTGTTTGTGTCACAATTTTCAAGCCGCTGAAATCGAGGTTCTCCGTTACACCCCCTAACCCATCAAAAACCGAGGTCACCAAGAGACTACGGCATGTAGAGCCACAGAACCTGAGACACTTTTTCACAGCGCTATGCTGATGAGAATGAGAATGGACATTGCCGGTTTTGCATTGCCAGCGAGCGTGACAGGGCTGTACTCTCCGCTTACTTTTCATCACACGTCCAGGCATCAACCAGGCCCGAGAGATACAGACACCCGCAAGTGTTGTGTTGATCAAGAAATTTGAGCAAACAACCTCAATGACGCCGCATCCGATAAAATGGTCAGGACTTGACTATGTGGTCCCACAGGCTTCCCCACCAGGCAGGCCAACACCACGCTCAAGTCCAGCTAGGTAGGAGGTTAAAAACTACGACAATAGGTTGTTGGACTGATGAGGGTTTGAACTCACAATCCTTGTGTCAGAAGTCTGTTACGGTAACCACCTCACCACGTTGACTAGCTTTGAAATATAAAATCTCCTCCTTTTTTTTTTTTTTTTTTTTTGGAATGGATGTCAACACACGCAAAGTAAAGGACGGGGGTTGGGGGATGGAGGGGGGATGGAACAGCTATTTCACATTCTGGAAAACTTTGAAATGGAGAGAATTTACTTGTTGCTGTTGCTGTTGTTGTTGTTATTGTTGATGTTGTTGTCGTTGTTGTCGTTGTTGTTGTTGTTGTTTTGAGTCTGTGTGTCGGCTGTTTTGATACAAGTTGTGTTATTTTGTAGATGTACGCTCAGTGTTCTATCATCATCATAATAATCACCATCATCACCACCACCATCATCAATCACCATCACCATCATCACCATCACCATCATCATCACCATCACCACCATCACCATCACCATCATCATCATCATTATCACCATCATCATCACCATCATCACCATCATCATCACCATCATCATCATCATCATCATCATAATCACCATCACCATCATCATCATCACCATCACCATCATCACCATCATCATCATCATCATCATCATCATCATCATCATCATCACCATAACATCATCATCATCATCACCATCATCATCATATCATCATCATCATCATACACCATCATCATCATCACCATAACACCATCATCATCACCATCATCATCATCATCATCATCATCATCATCCTCATCCTCATCCTCATGATGTGTCATGCCACATGGTGTTGGCGATCGTGGTACTCCGTACGATTCTATCTTTTGTCCACTGCAAGTACGTCTCCTACCCTTTCCGTCCTCATCCACTCTGCAAAAATGTCTAATATTTTCTCCCTGGTGGTCTTTTTCCCCTCCTGCTTTCCTGTTGTGACTAGGTGCTCAAATTTCTCTTGCCCCATAAAATGTCATACAAATGTATTTTTATACAACTTAAACACAAAACGTCATTAACCCTTTGACTGCTGCATCCTGTCCACCAGCATCCTATGTTGTCAACCATGCTAGCAAAGCAAAACCTTAACTCTTTGAATCCCTCCCCTAATCCACCAACCTAATCCAGGTAGACCCAGGGAGAGAATGCTGGACAGACTTGCAGAGTGGCTGGGGATGAGGAGGGTGGGGGAGATGCTAGGGGCAACGAGAGATAGAGATGGAAGTCCATAGTCGCCAACGCCATGCGGCAGGGCACCTGATGATGATGATGATGAATCCACCAGCTTCCTTCCGTGGATAGGGTGAGGGAATTAAAGGGTTAATTTTTTTTGCAGCTGGTGGATAAGGAGTGCAGGAGCCAAAAGGGTTAAGAACAAAAGAAATGAAGGGAAACTTCATCAATGGCGCTGAAAGAAGTCTCTGGTTAAGGCTGATAACTGGAACATTTTACTTTCCCAAAATCCACAGACGTAATCAGATATCATCCAGTTGTCGATGACTGTACCACTGTCACAATAACACTCCCTGTTGGATTCGGAGTGTACCAATAATCTTCTGCCCGTCCATACAGACTCCGCCATGGCTCCTCTCTCTCTGTCCGTCTCTCTCTGTCTCTCTCTGTCTCTCTTTTCTCTCTTTGTCCGTCTCTGTCTCTGTCTTTTTGTCTCTGTCTTTGTCCGTCTCTCCCTCTGTCTTTCTCTCTCTCTCTCTCTCTCTCTCTCTCTCTCTCTCTCTCGATCTCTCTCTCTGTCTCTCTTTCTCTGTCTCTGTCTCTGTCTCTCTCTCCCTCTCTCCACACACAAACACACACACACACACACACACACACACACACACACACACACACACACACACACGTACACATACAAACATACACACAATATACACTCACACACACACACACACACACACACACACACAACACACACACACACACAACACACAACACACACACACACACACATCCCCCCCCCCCACACACACACAAAAAAAAACACATACACATACACACAAAACATGCACAACCCTCCCCCCCCACACAACATACACACGCACACTACACACACACACACACACACACACACACACACACACACACACACACACTACACACACACAAAATACACACACACTACACACACACACACACACTACACACACACACACACAAACACACACACACACACACACACACACACACACACACACACACACACACACACACACACACACACACACACACACAATCCCATTGCAGGAATTGAAAAGCCCATTTGTCGATTAGACCACGGCGGCTGAGTCACCAATGTCAACCTGGCTCATTGCGTTGCATTGCCCACTGCGACCCAGCCCCCAGCCCCCAGCCCCCAGCCGCCTGTATCATTTTGCTAAAAGCCTCATTCATTTACAAGTAGTTGCCTGGCCGCAGTAATTAGTAGCCAAGTCCGAGCTGCTAAAGACACCCCATGACTCACTCGTCCACGGTACTTCGTCATCAGCACCCACTGACTGTTTGTTACATATTGGATCAGTATGGCCACCGTTTTGTGGGTTGTCGTCGGGGTCATTCCTACGACAAAAACGGTTAGGATTCGTTCGGGTCGATTTTAGCCACGGATCAGAACAATGAGAAATAATACATCATCATCGTCATCATCATCATGTGCCCTGCCGCATAGCGTTGGCGATCATGACCCTCCATATGCATCTATTTGTCCCTTGTCGCTGCAAGCACGTCTTCCACCCTCTCTGTCCTCAGCCACCCTGCAAGTCCGTCCAATGTTTTCTCCCTGGGTCTACCTGGCGTTCTCTTTCGCTCCAGCTTTCCTGTTAAGACCAGGTGCCCTAATTCCCCTTTCCTCATAAAATGGCCTATAAATGTTGCCTGTCTTTTCCTAATCTTCCTTATCAATGATCTTCTTGTGCCTGCCTACATCAAGACTGTCTCGTTTGTTTTCTTTGCTGTCCATGGAACTCTCAATATTCTTTTAAGAAACCACATCTCGGCTGCCTCGATCTTTCTGTGGTTGTCGTGGGGTTATTTCTACGACAAAACGGTCAGGATTCGTTCGTTCGGGTCGATTATCAGGTAGATACCTGTTGTTATGTACGTATCAGTATGGCCACGTTTTGCGGTTGGGGGTTACTCCTATGATACAACGGTAAGGACTCGTTCAAGCCGATTTTGGCCATGGGTCAAAACAATGAGAAATACCCAATAACAATAAACCATCATTCCTGTATAGCGATGTTCTTCAAAACTCCACAGGACACACATGACACAATTTATAAACCACAGACTGTAATACGTACAGAGTGACTGACAGT
>JAPXFY010000026.1:15420153-15425153 GCA_030674185.1 Monoplex corrugatus | reverse complement strand
CTTAATACATGTACCCAATTATCAATCCTAAGAAAAAGTACGTAAGACTTTATAGAACACATACAGTTGATCACACCAGCAAGGCAGAAAATGATAGGAAGAAATGACAGAAAGCAAAGGAACAAGGCAGAAACAAAGAGAGTGACAGAAAAGAGGAAATTTCTAGCACAGAGTTTCCAGAAGGTGGGGATACTATTTATACTCAAAGAGTCCCCGGCATCCCCACGGGGTGAATGTACTGGGTATCAACAAGCATTCTTACCAACAAATGTCTATCAATTAACATCAGAAAGAGAGTCCTTGAATGTTATATAGAACCAATACTGTTGTACGGATGTGAGGCGTGGACAGTCAGCAAGCAAAGCCAGAGCAAGATTGAGGCAGCCGAGATGTGGTTTCTCAGAAGAATGTTGAGAGTTCCATGGACAGTAAAGAAAACAAACGAGACAGTCTTGATAGAGGCAGACACAATTAGATCACTCATAAGGAAGATTGGGAAAAGACAGGCAACATTCATAGACCATTTTATGAGGAAGGGGGATTTGGAGCACCTGGTCACAACGGGAAAGCTGGAGGGAAAGAGAGCACCAGGTAGACCCAGGGAGAGAATGCTGGACGGACTTGCAGAGTGGCTGGGGATGAGGAGGGTGGGGGAGATGCTAGGGGCAACGAGAGATAGAGATGATTGGAAGTCCATGGTCGCCAACGCCATGCGGCAGGGCACCTGATGATGATGATGATGATCAATGATGGTACAGGAAGCTGGTGGATAGGGTGAAGGAGTGAAACTGTCAAGCTTCTGCCCTGTTGTCACGGCTGATAGTGATAATGTACAAAAGTGGTGGGTAGGTGGGAGAGTCAAAGGGTTAAAAATTTTGCTTTCCTGTTCATGGTCGATAATACGGGAAGCTGGTGGATTGGGTCAGGGAGTGGAAGATGGTGGGTAGGGTGGGAGAGTCAAAGGGTTAAAATTTTCGCTTTGTTGTTCATGATCGATAAGCGGGAAGCTGGTGGATAGGGTCAGACAGTGGAAGATGGTGGGTAGGATGGGAAAGTCAAAGGGTTAAGATTTTTGCTTTGCTGTCACGGTCGATGATGTGGGAAGCTGGTGGATAGGGTCAGGGTGTGGAAGATGGTGGAGTCAAAGGGTTAAAGATTTTTTTTCCTTTCCTGTCACGGTCGATGGTGCAGGAAGCTGGTAGATAGGATCAGGGAGTCAAAGGGTTAAAATGGAAACCGATTCCCACCTTCTCCTGGTTCCCCCCCCCTTCCCCGTCCCTCCGCCCTCCAATCCACACCCTCTACTCTCTACCTTAGAGCGATTCACTGCTTTGTGAGATGTGCATGATATGACTAATGAATGAATTATTCTCTCAATTAGGAAACGAGCGGAGTCAATTATTCTCTGAGCGAGCGAGAGGAGCTATCATGCAGACAGACACCCTGGTTGGTTCTGCGCTGACCCCAACAAGCTGTGTGTGTGTGTGTGTGTGTGTGTGTGTGTGTGTGTGTTTTGTGCAGTGTAAACATTGTCGATTCAACTGACCGTTCAGTGGCCTTTGCCCTGAAACGCGCACACATGCAGCCATACACGATACGCACGTACGCATGCGCATGCGCACGCACTCACGCACGCACGCACGCGCACAGCTACACACAAAACGCGCGGCGCCAGCTAACAAAGCAAACCTTGGCACTGTAAACAGCCATATGGGCTTCTGCTACATGTTTAGTATTCATTATTCCGTCCTTGTGTTTTTTCATTTTTCCTGCTTAAAGTTTTCTTGGTGCGCGCACGCGCACACACACGCGCGCGCGCGTCACACACACCATATACACGCACGCACTGCCGCGACACACCATCACACACACAACACACACACAACACACACACCCACACACACACACACACACACACACACACACACACACACAACACACACACAACACAACACACCACACACACACACACACACAAAACACTACACACACACAACACACACACACATACACACACACACACACACACACTACACACATACACACACACACACACAACACACACACACACACACACACACCACACACAAACACACACACACAAACACACACACACACACACACAACACACTCACACACACACACACACACACATACACACACACAACACACACACACACACACAAACACACACACATACACACACACACACACACACAAACACACTCACACACACACACACACACACACACACACATACACACACACACACACACACACACACACACACACACACACACAGCCATATCAGGACTATAACCGTTTCAAAACATACAAAATACTTTAACGGGGGGGGGGGAGGAAAAAAACAAAATTAAGTACAATATCAATGCATTCGCGCACATAATCTAAGGAGATGCCCCTGGTGCTGACCACTCCGTCTAATGTATCACACAGGGGATTAAAAAAAAACATACCTGAATTAACAAAAAATTGAACATGAAGAAGGACACTAAAACATACATAAAAACGGACATAAATTATCTAAAATTGCTTTTGCATATCTCGAATTCCCTAGAGCCAAAAATGCACTTCATACATGTACCCAATTATCAATCCTAAGAAAAAGTAAGTAAGACTTTATTCAACACATACAGGTGAATGGACCAGCAAAGCAGAAAATGACAGGAAGAAATAGACAGAAAGCAAGGAACAAGGCAGAAACAAAGAGAGCAACAGAAAACAGAAAATTTCTAGCATAGAATTTCCAGAAGGTGTGGATACTATTTACACCGAAAGAGCCCCCGGGATCCCCACAGGGGAACATACAGGTGAATGGACCAGCAAGCAGAAAATGACAGGAAGAAATGACATAAACCAGAATGCGATACAATTTACCAAAGAGCCCGGTATCTGCCCACAGGGCCATACATAATAACCGAAGGCAAAACTGATCAGCAAAAATGACTGTAAACCGAAACCAAATACGTGAATACTGAACATAGCATCAAAATCAACATCCACGTGAATCATCAAAAAAAATAATAATACAACCAATTAAGTTTATCCAAAACCGTTCAGGCCAAATAGTCAAAATCCATACTCCATGTACATCAGTCGACCTTTCAATCTGTCCCATTGCGTCTACATGTCATCATCATCACCATCAGGTGCCCTGCCGCATGGCATTGGCGATCATGGACCTCCATCTGCCTCTATCTCTCGTTGCCCCTAGCATCTCCCCCACCCTCCTCATCCCCAGCCACTCTGCAAGTCCGTCCAGCATTCTCTCCCTGGGTCTACCTGGTGCTCTCTTTCCCTCCCGCTTTCCTGTTGTGACCAGGTGTTCCAAATCCCCCTTCCTCATAAAATGGCCTATAAATGTTGCCTGTCTTTTCCTAATCTTCCTTATCAGTGATCTACTTGTGTCTGCCTCCATCAAGACTGTCTCGTTTGTTTTCTTTGCTGTCCATGGAACCCTCAACATTCTTCTTAGAAACCACATCTCGGCTGCCTCAATCTTGTTCTGGCTTTGTTTGTTGACTGTCCACGCCTCGCATCCGTACAACAGTATTGGTTCTATATAACATTCAAGAACTCTCTTCCTGATGTTAATTGATAGGCATTTGTTGGTAAGAATGCTTGTCATTTTCTTGAAAGCTGTTTTGGCTTGGCCGATTCTGCCGGCTATTTCTGATGTGCATCTGCCGTCTACATGTGCTTACAAGGAAATATCCGTGTTTCATGAAATTTTTTGCATTGCCCTAAAGAAAGAATGTTTTCCCAGACCTTTTCTCGTTCTCGATAAGACCCATGTCAAAGCTGACCAACATGCTGTTATGTTTAAATATTTCGCTGCAAAACTCGAAAAATGTTGGTTAGTTAGTCAGTCAGTCAGTCAGTCAATCAGTCACTCACTCACTCATCAGTCAGTCATCATCACTCACCCACTCACTCACACTCGCTCGCTCACTCACTCAGTTAGTCCGTTGGTTAGTTGGTTGATTGGGTGGATGGTTGGTTGGTTGGTTGGTTGCCTGCTTGCTTGCTTGTTTGGTTGGTTGGTTGGTTGGTTGGTGGGTTCGTTTTAGTTAAAAAGTCAGTTTATTTATAAAAGTCACTGTACTTATTTATTCATTTATCTATTTATTCATTTATCTATTTATGTAATCATTCATTCATTATTTATTTATTCATGTATTTATGTATTATGTATTTATTCACTTATGTATGTATCTATTTACTTATCTATTCATTTATATATCTGTTTATTTATTTATTTATTTAAATCATTCATTAATGGAATTATTCATTCATTCATCATTCAGTTAATTCATTCATTCATTCATTTATTTGCTTTCATTTATCTTTCCCATTCTTTGTTTCTGTCTTTTAGTTTTCTTCCTTCCTTCCTTCTTTTCTTTCTTTCTTTCTTTCTTAACAAAAGCACACATGTATATTTACGTTTAGTTGACCGCTGAATTTCTGGGAGAGCCCTCAAAAAAAGTTCTATAGAACTCCTGAAACCTGTCAAGATCACAGCAGGCTATGTCCTTGTTGAGACTCTTTTCAACCCTGAAAAACAAAACCAAAACCAAAAAACCAAAAAAGAATCCCATTCAGTTTTCCAGATTGAAATGAATCTGTAGGGACTCCAGTCAATCAGCAAATCGATACTCGTCACTGAAAAGATTTCACTCCGGTGATCAGAAACACCAATACCCTTTCTCGTGATCGATGACATAGACCAATCCAGGTATTGGCAGTGTTATACTTTTTTTTTTTTTAAAGTTGAATATCAAATGCTGTTACAATAATAATAATAATACTAAAACACTGAAGCCAGAACTACATTCTACAAAATGAGCTTAACTCCCAAGCATACAAAACCAACGCCAAATCCAGGATGAGATAAATATGGAAACTTACCAGAGCAGATGGAATATGAGAGAGAGAGAGAGAGAGAGAGAGAGAGAGAGAGAGAGAGACAGAGAGAGACA
>JAPXFY010000026.1:15405153-15415153 GCA_030674185.1 Monoplex corrugatus | reverse complement strand
CAGAGGGACAGAGACAGAGAGAGGGGACTAGAGAGGGGATGACAGACAGACAGACAGAGACAGAGGGGAATAGAGAGGGGGAGACAGACAGACAGACAGAGACAGAGGGGAATAGAGAAGGGGAACAGACAGACAGACAGAGACAGAGGCACAGAGACACAGAGAGAGCGCGCAAGAGAGAGACAGAGAGACACAGAGAGAGAGACAGACAGAGAAAGAGACAGAGAACATGACAGAGACAGACAGACAGACAGAAAAGAGTTATTTCAGACTTCAGAATATTTTATTACTCAGCTAGTCATTGCTGCTATACACAAAAAAATGAACCATAACACTTGAGACACAGAGAGAGACACAGAGAGAAAGAGACACAGAGAGAGAAAGAGAGAGAGAGAACGAAAGAGACAGAGACAGACAGACTGACAGACAGACAGACAGAGACATAGAAAGAGAGAAAGAGAGAGACAGAGACAGAGAAAGCGAGCGACCGAGAGAGAGAGAGAGAAGGAGAGGGAGGGAGACAGACAGACAGACAGACAGAGAGAACAATTGTTTTCTGCCCAGTGAGGTAAACCGACCATGAACGTATAAACAAAGAACAAACCGAATAGCAATTAGAAGCTTTTTCTTTTTCTTCTTTTTTGACTCTATGTGGAAAGGCAGTCTATGTTCTATGGTTTCATTCCGGTGGCTACAGCCATAAAACGACCTTTGCTAACCCCAATGAGGTCCATCAGTTATCAAGGTATATTGTATAGATAAATCGATCAGAAATTATCAGATCTGCTTCCCAATGGACAATGTACAGTCTTTGCTCCACTGATAGGAAACATTAGCAGCGTGATATGGAATGTGTTTGTGGATCCATGGAGAGGGGGAGAGAATGACAGAGAGAGACAGACAGACAGACAGAAACGAACGAGCCAGCGACAGAGAGAGACAGAGATAGAGACACTTATATCACTTATAGTGAAAAGACGTTAAATCAAGCAACGAACGAACAGAGATAGAGAGAGAGAGAGACCACACACACACACAGACACGTTCACATAAAGAACGAGAGAGAGACGGGGGGGAGGGAGAGAAGAAGAAGGAGAGAGAAGAAAGAAAGAAGGAGAAGAAAGGAAAGAAAGAAGAAGAGAAAAAGAAAGGAAAGAAGGAAGGAAGAAGTAAGAAAGAAAGACAGACAAACGACAGAAAGAAAGAAAGAAAGAAGGAAGATAAAGAGAAGAAGGAAGAGAGAAGAAAGGAAGAGAGAGAAGAAGAGGAAGAGGAGGAAGAGAGAGGAAGAGATGAGGAAGCAAGAACAAGATATTATTTTCAAGGGTAGTGGCATAAACATGTTTTTTTGTTTTGTTATTGTTGTTGTTGTTGTTGTTGTTGCTTTTCATATCCAGCCCTAACCTATACACTGTCTAAACTACAGAAAACATTAACAAAATAATATAGAAGAAGACAAGAAATCATTAATATCAACACAAACAACAAATTCAAACTTAAGAAAGATAGAGAAATCACTAATTATACAGAAATATACTACAAACATATAATACTCTAGACAGACAGAGAGAAATTCTTCTGAATTATTAACAGAAATATACTACAAACATATAATACTCTAGACAGACAGAGAGAAATCCATCTAATTATTAACAGAAATATACTACAAACATATAATACTCTACACAGACAGAGAGAAATCCATCTAATTATTAACAGAAATATACTACAAAATATAATACTCTAACAGACAGAGAAATCCATCTAATTATTAACAGAAATATACTACAAAAATATAATACTCTAAACAGACAGAGAAATCCATCTAATTATTAACAGAAATATACTACAAAAATATAATACTCTAACAGACAGAGAGAAATCCATCTAATTTTATAACAGAAATATGATACAAAAATATAATACTCTAAACAGAGAGAGAAATCCATCTAATATTACAGTAGTACAAAAAAACAGACAGACAGCAGAAACATCTAATACAAAGAAAAACTAACACAAGAAAGAACTAGCAGACAGAGAGACAGACAACACACATGACACAACACAAACACACACAACACAAACACACACACACAACACACACACACACACACACAAAACACACACAACACACACACAGGACACAGTCAGAGAGAGAGAGAGAGAGAGGAGGAAAAACTGTCAACTGATCGATTTTTTATTTTTTGTGGGGGTTTTGTTGTTCTTTTGTTGTTTTGTTTGTTTTTTTCATTAATGATAATGGTTGATAAATCATGCTTTTAATTTTTTCGTTGATTTATTTCTTGTATATGACTGCTTTTGCAACAATTATTTTGCTTATTTCAAAGAAAAGAACTTGAAACATCAGCAGGAATTCTTGTCACCAGTATGGCAGATTAGCCATCAACAACAATATAATACCAGAAACACGTGAAAATTGAATGAGATCGTGTGTTTAATTGACGAAATAAAAAGACAGGCGTATTTTGTTTTTTGTTTTTTGTTTTTGTTTTGACAACTGGCCTTTGTCGAGTGTACAAAAAAAGATAACAATGAAACAAAGTCACTAGATTTAAGACAAACAAAACCCGACCAGGTAACTGCCTTGTTGTTTTGCTGAGCTGGAGAAGATAACTCTAACATGACATCATATGGATTTTGTGGTGAATTATCGTTACTGGGAGGGATGACTCGTGTGATGTGTGTGAATGTGTGTGTGTTGTGTAGGTGTGGTGTATACCATAGTTACATACATATATCGTGTATATGTATTAATATAAATTTGCAGAGCAGATAGAGCACAGAGGGATCGCGACGCAGAGACAGACCATAAACAGACAGATACAGATAGATATATAATAATAGATAAATAGATAGATAGACAGACAGATATAGACAGAGACAGATAGATAGAAGAAGATCAGACAAGAGATAGATGATAGTAGATAGATCTAACATACAGACCGAAATAAAATGAAGCAATAAATAGAAAAAAATAATAAATACACAACTAAACATATGTACAACAATAAAGATAGAAGAAGATAGGCGAACTAATCACGCAACGAGAGAAAAAAGAATACAAAGGACATTAAATTTGATCATGATTAACCAAATTTAAAATTGAATCAATAATTAACATTAAAAATTGGATAAATAAATAACATTAAAACTGATCAATGACATTAACATTAAAAACGGATCAATAAGTTAACATAAACTGAATCAAGAATAACATTAAAACGATCAATGAATAACATTAAAACTGATCATGAATTAACATTAATAACTGTAAATGCACATTACATTAAAACTGGATCAATGATCAATAATAAAACGGATCAATGAATTAACAAAATTGATCAATCAATAACATGAAAATTGGATCAATGAATAACATTAAAAAATGGTTCAATGAATTAACATTAAAAACTGGATCAATGAATTAACATTAAAATTGGTTCAATGAATAACATTAAAACTGGATCAATGAATTAACATTAAAACTGGATCAATGAATTAACATTAAAATTGGATCAATGAATTAACATTAAAACTGGATCAATGAATTAACATTAAAACTGGATCAATGAATTAACATGAAAATTGGATCAATGAATTAACATTAAAATTGGATCAATGAATTAACATTAAAAATTGGATCAATGAATTAACATTAAAACTGGATCAATGAATTAACATTAAAAATTGGATCAATGAATTAACATTAAAACTGGATCAATGAATTAACATGAAAATTGGATCAATGAATTAACATTAAAATGGTTCAATGAATTAACATTAAAACTGGATCAATGAAATTAACATTAAATTGTTCAATGAATTAAACATTAAAACTGATCAATGAATTAACATAAAATTGGATAATGATTAACATAAAATTGGATAATGAATTAAACATTAAAAATTGGATCAATAATTAACATTAAAACTGGATCAATGAATTAACATTACAATTGGATCAATGAATTAACATTAAAACTGGATCAATGAATCAACATTAAAATTGGATCAATGAATTAACATTAAAACTGGATCAATGAATTAACATTAAAACTGGATCAATGAATTAACAAATAAGCAAATAGATTAACAAATGATTGATCAGTGACGATGAAGGGGAAACAACAGTCACAAAATCATGACAAAGTATAACAAACAAATTATAACAGTAATAAAATGGATATACTGGGCAGATAAAACAAGGTACTTTAAACTAACATTATCTTCAAACTTATACTCTCCAATCTTTAAATAGATGTTGTTGTTTTTTTCCCTCCCCTTCCAGTTACGATAATTCACAAACTATATGATTTCATACCAAAGGGTTATCTTCTCCTGCTGTAAGAAACATCAAGAAGAAAGTTAGCCGTTTGTGTGTGTGTGTGTGTGTGTGTGTGTGTTGTGTGTGTGTGTGTGTGTGTGTGTTGTGTGGTGTGTGTGTGTGTCGCGCGCGGGCGTGTCGTGCTCGCGCGAGCGCTCGTGTGTGTATGTGTGTGTGTGTGTGTGTGTGTGTGTGTGTGTGTGTGTGTGTGTGTGTGTGTGTGTGTGTGTGTGTGCGGGGTGTGTGTGTGGTGTGTTGTGTGTGTGTGTGTTGTGTGTGTGTGTGTTGGGTGTGTGTGTGTGTGTGTGTGTGTGAGTGTGTTGTGCGTGTGCTGGTTGTGTGCGTGCTGTGTGTGTGTTGCGTGTGTCTGTGTGTGTGTGTGTTGCGGTGTGTCTGGTGTGTGTGTGTGTGGTGTGTGTGTGTGTGTGTGTGTGTGTGTGTGGTGTGTGTGTGTGTGTGTGTGTGTGTGTGTGTTGTGTGTGTGTGTGTGTTGTGTGTCTGTCCCGTGTGTTCTGTCTGTCTGTCTGTCTGTCTGTCTGTATACGCTTAATAACTTCTTGTTGGCCGAAAGTTTGCGCCTGTCTTATTTCGTTAATGAAATCGCTGTCTCGGTCTGTTACCAGATGTTTCTGGTTTCTATTTACTTCAACATTGGCAGTCATTTTGATTCAAATAACATACAATGTATACATAAATCGATCAATAACTATCAAAGTTTCACTCTTATGAATAATGTATAGTTATCGCTTCAAGAGCCACAGTCCAATTGATTCAAATAACATACAATGCGTATACATGTACAAATCGATCAATAATTATCACAGTTTCCCTCCAATGAATCGATCAGTAATTATCACAGTTCCACTCCAATGGATAATAATTATACAGACATCGCTTCAAGAGCCAGAATCACCTTGATTCAAGTAATATACAATGCTATACATGTACAAATCGATCAGTAATTATCACAGTTTCCCTCCGATGAATCGACCAGAAATTATCAGTTTCCCTCCGATGAATCGATCAATAATTATCACAGTTTCCCTCAGATGAATCGACCAGAAATTATCATAGCTTCCCTCCAATGGATAATATATATCATCGCTTCAAGAGCCATGGTCACTTTGATTCAAATAACATACAATGCATATACATGCACAAATCGATCAGTAATTATGACAGTTTCCCTCCAATGAATCGATCAGTAATTATCACAGTTTCCCTCAAATGGATAATACATAGTCATCGCTTCAAAAGCCAGAATCAAGTTGATTCAAATAACATACAACGCCTATGCATGTACAAATCGATCAGTAATTATCACAGTTTCCCTCCAATGAATCGATCAGAAATTATCACAGTTTCCCTCCAATGAATCGATCAGTAATTATCACAGTTTCCCTCCAATGAATCGATCAGTAATTATCACAGCTTCCCTCCAATGAATCGATCAGTAATTATCACAGCTTCCCTCTAATGAATCGATCAGTAATTATCAAAGTTTCCCCTCAATGAATCGATCAGTAATTATCAAAGTTTCCCCTCAATGAATCGATCAGTAATTATCACAGTTCCCCCCCCCCCCCCCAATGAATCGATCAGTATTTATCACAGTTTCCCCGCAATGAATCGATCAGGAATTATCAGTTTTCCCCCAATGAATCGATCAGTAATTATCAAAGTTTCCCCTCAATGAATCGATCAGTAATTATCAGTTTCCCCGCAATGAATCGATCAGGAATTATCACAATTCCCCCCCAATGAATCGATCAGTAATTATCACAGTTTCCCCGCAATGAATCGATCAGGAATTATCACACTTTCCCCCCCAATGGATCGATCAGGAATTATCACAGTTCCCTCCAATGGATAATATACACAGTCATCGCTTCAAAAACCAGAGGCACTTTGATTCAAATAACACAGTGTATACATACCGTTCATACTGCTATATAGCCCAGCCGACTACTAGACCATCGCAGCACTAACACCACGTCCAAAACGACAACCCGGTTAAGATAAAAAAGACAACAGTTAAAAACTATGCTCATCGCAAGTCTAAAATGCAATTAAAAGAAAAACAGCTATAAAACCAGATAGGTGAAATCTATTGATCTCTTGTAAAAACTGGAAAAACTGCAACAGGAAGGACGTCTCAGAAGAGGTTCTTTAAGGAGTCCCCTGTGTAGTGCTTATGTCTCACAACGTACAAGTCCCAGCAATCAAGAAGAAGGTGCTTGATGCTCAACAGCTCATCACACGGTATACACCATGGTGCTTTTTCATTTTTCAAAAGGCACGAATGAGTGTAGGATGTGTGACCAGTGTGTAGCCTACATAATACTGTCTCTTTCTTACGGTTTCCTGCAGGAGATGGGACATTTTTATTTCAGGCTCAATGTACACATAAATCGATCAGTAACTATCTGTTTCACTCCAGTGGATAATGTACAGTCTTCGCTTCAAGAGCCAGAAACAGCAGAAACCTTTCTAGTCATCAACGACGTAGGTCAGCCACTGATGTATAATCGATAAGTGATCATTGGTTTTTATTCTGACAACGTGGAATGGACTTTTCATGTTCTCTGTTTTCACTCTAATATACAGAAATATAAACGACCTCCCGAGGTTTTGTCAGACATGGGAATTAGTTTAATGTCTTTTATGTTTATCCGTGTGTGTGTGTGTGAGTGAGAGAGAGAGAGAGAGAGTGTGTGTGTGTGTGTGTGTGTGTGTGTGTGTGTGTGTGTGTGTCTGTGTATGTGTGTGTGTGGTGTGGTGTGGTGTGGTGTGGTTGGTGTGTGTGTGTGTGTGGTGAGTGTGTGTGTGTGTGTCTGTGTGTGGTGAGTGTGTGTGTGTGTCTGTGGTGTGGGGTGTGTGGTGTGTGTGTGTTGTGCGTGCGTGCGTGTGTGTGAGTGGTGAGAGTGTGTGTGTGTGTGTGGTGTGTGTGTGTGTGTGTGTGTGTGTGTGTGTGTGTGTGTGTGTGTGGTGTTGGTGTGTGTGTGTGTGTGTGTGTGTGTGGTGTGTGTGTGTGTTGTAAATCGATCACTGAATACTTCAGTTTCAATTTCTTTGCTTCTCCTTCAACTCCGTGAACAGTCACTTAAGGCGCCGCACTAAAGAACTGTTCATCAGATTCCTCCAGCTCTTTCGGTAGTGTGCCAAAGCCTGGGTCTTTGCCAGTGGGTTTTTCTATCCATTCTGCATTACTGTCAGTCGATCGTATTTCTCTCTCTCTCTCTCTCTCTCTCTCTCTCTCTCTCTCTCTCCTCTCTCTCTCTCTCTCTCTCTCTCTCTCTCTCTCTCGCCTTCTGTGTCCTTCCCTCAAGAGTCACCTGGAAGAATAAGTATGGAAACCCATTGGATCTTGTTATGTGGACATACAGACATTTTTCCTTAACTGATGTCAGCAGATGTTCATATGATCCAGTGTGCGGCTTGATGGTTTGTCGCACTTACTCAATGATAACACGATCAGTGTATCTGATGTTTACTATTCTGTTCCAACCATATAATCATAAATACCATCAACCGTTTTGGAGGCCATTGAGTACGATTAACCAATAACATACCGTACACACCAACAATGAACATCTCGATTATGAAATAACTAGAATTTCACTCACAGGAGGTGGAAAGACATTCATTGAAAACTGCCCTGCATTCACTCCAAAGGCAAGAATAATTATCCAGTTTCCTTTTCATCACTGATGCAAAGCAATCGTTTTACGTGAGGTTTTCGCTTTCGTGACGAGAAACATAAACAAGCTGTCGTGTCGCTACGAGAAGATCAACCAACGATTTATCAAACTGATCAAGTAATTATTGGAGTTTTACTCTGATGGATAAAGTACAGCCCCCGCTATCACAACATGGGACACACCAATCTCTCGCTGAAGTACATGTAGAGCAGCCATTATCGTGTCAACGACTAATACATCGATCAATTACTGGCAAAACCATGAACCAATTTCAGGTCGCCGATCAATCATCGCATGTTAACAAAACGTTCCGCTGTCACAGATCAATTCAATTAAATACGACTAAAACAGAATCAATAACACGACAGATCAATCAACATTACAGACAACGGAATCGATCAGTGACAGATCAACAAGACGGAGAATAGAATTGATGAGTTTGCCGATCAATAAAACAGGTTACAGGATCAATGAGGACACAACAAACAACAGCAGTAATGGATGACAAATCAATAACATCACGTAAAGGAAAGAATGAGCAGCGGCAGAACGTAAAAGACCACAGACTGAAACTGGGGGACGGGGGTGGGGTTGGAGGTGGGGGTTGGGTAGGTTACACCCATTCAACTGAACAGACCCTAGACTAAAACTGGGGGACGGGGGTGGGGTGGGGTTGGGGGTTGGGTAGGTTATACACCATTCAACTGAACAGACCCTAGACTAAAACTGGGGGACGGGGGTGGGGGTGGAGGTGGGGTTGGGTAGGTTATACACCATTCAACTGAACAGACCCTAGACTAAAACTGGGGGACGAGGGGTGGGGATGGAGATGGGGGTTGGGTAGGTTACACCCATTCAACTGAACAGACCCTAGACTAAAACTGGGGGACGGGGGGTAGGGGTGGAGGTGGGGGTTGGGTAGGTTATACCCATTCAACTGAACAGACCCTAGACTAAAACTGGGGGACGGGGGGTGGGGGTGGAGGTGGGGGTTGGGTAGGTTATACCCATTCAACTGAACAGACCCTAGACTAAAACTGGGGGACGGGGGGTGGGGGTGGAGGTGGGGGTTGGGTAGGTTACACCCATTCAACTGAACAGACCCTAGACTAAAACTGGGGGACGGGGGGTGGGGGTGGAGGTGGGGGTTGGGTAGGTTACACCCATTCAACTGAACAGACCCTAGACTAAAACTGGGGGACGGGGGTGGGGTTGAGGGTTGGGTAGGTTACACCCATTCAACTGAACAGACCCTAGACTGAAACTGGGGGACGGGGGGTGGGTAGGTTACACCCATTCAACTGAACAGACCCTAGACTAACACTGGGGGATGGGGGGTGGGGGTGGAGGTGGGGGTTGGGTAGGTTACACCCATTCAACTGAACAGACCCTAGACTAACACTGGGGGACGGGGGGTGGGGATGGGGTTGGGGTTGGGTAGGTTACACCCATTCAACTGAACAGACCCTAGACTAAAACTGGGGGACGGGGGGGTGGGGGTGGAGGTGGGGGTTGGGTAGGTTACACCCATTCAACTGAACAGACCCTAGACTAAAACTGGGGGACGGGGGGTGGGGGTGGAGGTGGGGGTTGGGTAGGTTATACACCATTCAACTGAACAACCATCACGAATGAATGAGCGAGAGCAATACAAACTAACATCAAACTGACGGATAACCACTCGACGACTGAATGAAGTCAACAGGACAGACAATAGAGAGATTTGATCCCGGCAAGGCAAGGGCAAGGCAAGGTCGAAAAATTATTAGTAGATCTGGGTGGACAACTGCCGGCAGATTTGGATGGAGCGAATACGGAACTGTCCTCGGCAAAGAATCACTCTTGAACAAACTCCAAACTCTGTGTCGTCTATTCCACTGGCCGGTTCTCCATTAATGTTATTATCTGAGCGCTCCGTTGATTGGTTTCAGTCAATCATGTTGCAATCTATTTT
>JAPXFY010000026.1:15367653-15400153 GCA_030674185.1 Monoplex corrugatus | reverse complement strand
TGGGCAATACAACAGACAATACAACAAGGGCAATACAATAATGGCAATACAACAGACAATACAATAAATGGGCAATGCAACAGACAGTACAATAAATGGGCAATGCAACAGACACTACAATAAATGGGCAATACAACAGACAGTACAATAAATGGGCAATACAACAGACAGTACAATAAATGGGCAACACAACAGACAATACAACAGACAGTACAATAAATGGGCAATACAAAGACAATACAACAGACATACAATAAATGGGCAATACAACAGACAGTACAATAAATGGGCAATACAACAGACAATACAACAGACAGTACAATAAATGGGCAATACAACAGACAGTACAATAATGGGCAATACAACAGACAATACAACAGACAGTACAATAAATGGGCAATACAACAGACAGTACAATAAATGGGCAATACAAAACAGACAGTACAATAAATGGGCAATACAACAGACAATACAACAGACAGTACAATAAATGGGCAATACAACAGACATACACAGACAGTACAATAAATGGGCAATACAACAGACAGTACAATAAATGGGCAATACAACAGACAATACAACAGACAGTACAATAAATGGGCAATGCAACAGACAGTACAATAAATGGGCAATACAGCAGACAGTATAATGAAATGATAATAACAACAGCCAGTATAATAAATGGGTATTGACCAGATAGTACAATAAATGGGCAATACAACGGAGTACAATAAATAGGCAACACAACAGACAGTACAATAAATGGGCAAAAAACAGACAGTACAACAAATGGGACAATACAACAGACAGTACAATAAATGGGAATACAATACACAGTATAATAAATGGGCAACAAAACAGACAGCACAATACATGGGCAATAAAACAATACAATAAATGGACAATACAACAGACAGTACAATAAATGGGCAACAAAACAGACAGTACAATAAATGGGCAACAAAACAGACAGTACAAAAATGGGCAACAAAACAGACAGTACAATAAATGGGCAACAAAACAGACAGTACAACAAATGGGCAACAAAACATACAGTACAATAAATGGGCAATTAAACAGACAGTACAATAAATGGGCAATAAGACAGACAATACAATAAATGACCAATTAAACAGACAAAACAATAATGGACCAATTAAACAGACAATACAATAAATGGCCAATTAAACAGACAGTACAATACATGGGCAATAAACGAGTGCAATAAATGGGCAATAAAACTACAAAAAATTGCAACAACACAGACGGTACAATAAATGGCAATACAACGGGTAATAAACACTACAATAATTGGATAATAAACAGTACAATATTTGGGCAACAAAACAGTACAATAAATCGACAACAACACAGGCTACAATAAATTGACCACAAAAAAAAAAAACAATGAAAGGGCGATAAAACCGTACAATAAATGGCCAACAGAACATGTTATGAAGTAAAAGGGCAATAAAGCAGCGTGTAAGTTCATGAAACAGCAGAATAAATGGCCAAGAATAAAAAGGCAATAAAAGTAGAATAAATGTACAATAACATAATACAATAAATTGGCAACAAAACAGACTGTGGGAAAAAAAGGACAATAACACAATGGAATAAACGGGCAACAAAACACAGTTGAATAAATGGGCAATAAAACAGAATAAATGGGCAATAAAAAAAAAAAGACAGTAGAATAAATGGGCAATGCACCAGATCGACAGTATAACAAATGGGCAACAAAACAGAAAGTAGAACAAATGGGCAACTAACCAGTGGAATAAATGAACAATAACACAATAGACTAAATGGGCAATAAAACTGAGAGTAGAACAAATGAACGATAAAAACTAACAGTACAACGAAGGGCAACAGAAGAGAGTACAAGAATGAGCAATGCACCAAACAAACATTAGAACAAAGGGGCAACAAAACAGACGTTAGAAACAATGGACAACAGACAGTGGAATAAACGGACGACAAGACAGTACAATAAATGGGAAAAACAGTAAAACAAATGGGCCAAAAAAGTAGAATAAATAGGCAAACAAAGTAGAATAAATGGGGAAAAAAAAAACCCAAAAATATAACAGTAGAATAAATGGGCAAAAAAGAAATAAAGAGTAAAATAAATGGGAAATAAAACTGTAGAACAAATGGATACAAAACACCCAAACCGAACAGAAGAATAATGGCAATAAAACTGTACAATAAATGGATACCAAAACAACCAAAACAGACAGTAGAACGAATAGCAAAAAACTGTACAATAAATGGATACCAAAACAACCAAAACAGACAGTAGAACGAATAGCAATAAAACTGTACAATAAATGGATACCAAAACAACCAAACAGACAGTAGAACGAATAGCAATAAAACTGTACAATAAATGGATACCAAAACAACCAAACAGACAGTAGAACGAATAACAATAAAACTGTACAATAAATGGATACCAAAACAACCAAAACAGACAGTAGAACGAATAGCAATAAAACTGTACAATAAATGGATACCAAAACACCAAAACAGACAGTAGAACGAATAGCAATAAAACTGTACAATAAATGGATACCAAAACACCAAAACAGACAGTAGAACGAATAGCAATAAAACTGTACAATAAATGGATACCAAAACACCAAAACAGACAGTAGAACGAATAGCAATAAAACTGTACAATAAATGGATACCAAAACACCAAAACAGACAGTAGAACGAATAACAATAAAACTGTACAATAAATGGATACCAAAACATCAAAACAGGCAGTAGAACGAATAGCAATAAAACTGTACAATAAATGGATACCAAAACACCAAAACAGACAGTAGAACGAATAGCAATAAAACTGTACAATAAATGGATACCAAAACACCAAAACAGACAGTAGAACGAATAGCAATAAAACTGTACAATAAATGGATACCAAAACAACCAAAACAGACAGTAGAACGAATAGCAATAAAACTGTACAATAAATGGATACCAAAACAGACAGTAGAACGAATAGCAATAAAACTGTACAATAATGGATACCAAAACACAAAACAACAGTAGAACGAATAGCATAAAACTGTACAATAAATAATAATAAAAATCACATTTATACAGCGGTATTCTCCCACACATAGGTAAGGACTCACTGCGCTTTACAAATAGATACCAAAACAACCAAAACAGACAGTAAAATGAATGGGGAACAAAACTGTAAAGCAAATGGCCAATAACACATTAGAATAAGTGTTCAACAAAACAGTACAATAAAAGAGAAATAAATCTACAGTAGAATAAAACGGGTGAACAAAAACAGTGCAATAAAAGGGCAACAAAACAGACACTATAATAAATGGGCAATAAAATATACAGTTCAATAAATGGGCAATAAAATAAACAGCTGAATAAACGAACAAGAATTAATGGGCAATAGCATATATACAGTAGAATAAATGGTTAATAAACATACAGTAAATAAAAGGCAATAAAATACAGTGAATAAATGGAACATAACAATAACAGTGAATAAAAGGGCAATAAAACAGACATAGAATAAATGGACAATGAAATGTACAGTAGAATAAATGGGCAATGAAATATAACAGCTGAATAATAGGAACAATGAATGAATATACAGTTAATAAATGAATCAAATTGGGAATAATACAGTAGAATAATGGGCAATAAAATATACAGTTGAATAAATGAACAATAAAATACTGTAGAATAAATGGGCAATAAAATATACATGAATAAATGGACAATGAAATTACAGTAGATAAATGGACAATGAAATATGACAGTAGAATAAATGGCAATAATATACAGTGAATAAATGGGCAATGACAATAGACAGTTAGAATAAATGGGCAACTAAAATACAGTTAGAATAAATGGGCAATAAAATAACATAGAAATAATGGGCAATAAAAAATACAATTAGAATAAATGAGCAAAAAATATACAGTTAATAAATAATAAATAAATAAATGGGCAATAAAATACAGTAGAATAAATGGGCAATGATACTATACAGTTGAATAAATGGGCAAAAAACATACAGTAGAATAAATGGGATAAATAATAAATAATACAGTAGAATAAATGGGCAATAAAATACAGTAGAATAAATGGGCAATAAAAATACAGTAGAATAAATGGCAATACAATATACAGTAGAATAAATGGGCAATAAATATACAGTAGAATAAAATCAGTAAAAGAAATGATAACAGTAGAATAAATGGGCAATAAAACATACAGTGAATAAAATGGCAATAAATATACAGTGAATAAATGGACAATACAATATACAGTAGAATAAATGGGCAAATAACAATAAAAAACAGTGAATAAATGGCAATACAATATACAGTTGAATAAATGAGCAATAAATAGTACAGTAGAATAAATGGGCATAAAATCATACAGTAGAATAAATGGCAATACAATATACAGTAGAATAAATGGGAATAAAATATACAGTAGAATAAATGGGTCAATACAACTATACAGTAGAATAAATGGCAATACAATATACAGTTAAATAAATGGGCAATATAATATACAGTAGAATGAATGGGCAATACAAATAACATTTAAATAAATGGGAATAAAATAACAGTTGAAATAAATAATAAAATAGACAGTAAATGAATGGGCAATAAAATATACAGTTGAATAAATGGCAATAAAATACAGTAATTGATAAATAATAACAGGTAATGAATGGCAAAAATATACAGTTGAATAATGGAATAAATACGAAAAATGGGCAAAAATAGATGAAACATAAGATAACAAATAAATGGGCAATAAAATAGAAAAAATGGGCAACGAAATATACAGTTGAATACATGGGCAATGACATGTACAGTTAAATAAATAGGCAATAAAACACAGTAGAAAAGAATGGTAAAAAATATAGTTGAATAAATGGGCAACACAATATACAGTTGAATAAATGGGCAATCAAATATATACAATTGAATAAATGGGCAACAAAATATACAGGTGAATAAATGGGCAATCAAATATACAATTGAATAAATGGGCAACAAAATATACAGTTGGATAAATGGGCAATCAAATATACACTTGAATAAATGGGCAATGAAATATACAGTTTAATAAATGGGCAATAAAAAATAAAACATACAGTTGAATAAATGGGCAATGAAATATACAGTTGAATAAATGGGCAATACAATACACAGTTGAATAAATGGGCAATAAAAGAGACAGTTGAATAAAGGGGCAATATAATACACAGTTGAATAAATGGGCAACACAAATATACAGTAGAATAAATTGGCAATAAAATTTGTAGTTGAATAAATGGGTAATAAAATATACAGTTGAATAAATAAGCAATAACATACACAGTTGAATAAATGTGCAACAAAACAGACAGTTGAATAAATGTGCAACAAAACAGACAGTTGAATAAATGGGCAACAAAATGTACAGCAGAATAAATGGGCAATATAATATACAGTAGAATAATGGCCAATAAAATACACAGTACAATATTATTATTAAGGGCATTTAGAGCGCCTAATCTTTCTGGAAAGCCCTAAGCGCTTACAAACTGTACAATACACATTACATCGAACATAGAAACATAGGCCTAATATAATTTTCATCATACATGGCGGACCTCTGTCACTCCATCCCACAAGCACATACACACCGTTAATAATATCAAATATTAGTACCTACTCTCTGGCACACACACACATATCCTCCTCCCACCCCGAGACATATCTATAGGCGCACAGCAATAACATACACAGAAGCACGCTAGCGCGCAGACAGCATAGCTCTTTTAGGTTAATAAATTTCAGAGAGGAAAGAGATGCGTTTTCAAGCCAGATTTAAATGACTGAAGACTTGTTTTGTGCCTCAGCGGGTAGGGAAGTGAATTCCATGAGGAAGGGGCTTGAAAAGAAAAGGATCGCTCACCATATGATTTTGTTCGAAAAGTTGGGATTCGAAATAAGCGGGTATCGGCTGAGGTACGAAGATGACGAGATGGAACGTATAGTTGAAGATATTCAGACAGGTAAGAGGGAATAGAATTGTCGAAGTATCTGAAGCACTGAACAGCAATTTTATGTTGGATCCTTTTCAACACAGGTAACCAATGCAAGTCTTGGAGAAGAGGAGAGACATGCTGAAATTTGGAAGACCGAAATACTAGCCGAGCGGCATGGTTCTGTACTTTCTGAAGTTTGTCAAGGAGCTGTTTTGGGGAACCAGACAGAAGGGAATTACAATAGTCAAGACGAGAAAGAACGAAAGCACAAACTAATATTTTAGTAGCTTCGAGAGTAAGGAGATGACGGATGGAACCTATTCTACGAAGTTCAAGGTAACAGACACGACAGATGTTTGAGACATGCTGCTGAAAGTTAAGAGTGTTGTCGATGGTGACACCTAGATTCTTAACTTTTTGGGAGAGGGTGATGTCTGTCCCATTCAGTGATATGGAAGATGGAATTAAGTCACAGTTGAGAAGTTTCTTAGGAGTAAATAAATGAACAATAAAATACACAGAATAAATGGGCAATAGAATATACAGTAGAATAAATGGGCAATAAAATATACAGTTGAATAAATGGGCAATAAAATATACAGTAGAATAAATGGGAAATGAAATACACAGTAGAATAAATGGGCAATATAATATACAGTTGAATAAATGGGCAACAAAAGATACAGTAAAATAAATGAGCAATAAAATTTACAGTTGAATAAATGGGCAACAAAACAGACTGTAGAATAAATGAGTAACAAAACAGGCAGTTGAATGCATGGGCAATAAAATATACAGTTGAATAAATGAGCAATAAAACAGACAGTACAACAAATGAACAACAAAAAGACAGTACAACAAAGAACAACAAAACAGACAGTACAACAAATGAACAACAAAACAGACAGTACAACAAAGAAAACAAACAAAACAGTACAACAAATGAACAACAAAACAGACAGTACAACAAATGAACAACAAACAGACAGTACAACAAAGAACAACAAAACAGACAGTACAACAAATGAACAACAAAACAGACAGTACAACAAATGAAACAACAAAACAGACAGTACAACAAATAAACAACAAAACAGAGTACAACAAATGAACAACAAACCAGACAGTACAACAAATGAACAACAAAAAGACAGTACAAACAATGATAACAAACAAAAACAACAGTACAACAAATGAACAACAAACAGACAGTACAACAAATGAACAACAAAACAGACAGTTCAACAATGAACAAAACAACAAAAACAAAGACAGTACAACAAATGAACAACAAAACAGACAGTACAACAAATGAACAACAAAACAGTCACATACAACACAACATGAAAAAACAAAACAGACAGTACAACAAATGAACAACAAAACAGTACAACAAATGAACAACAAAACAGTACAACAAATGAACAACAAAAAAGACCAGTACAACAAATGAACAACAAAAACAGACAGTACAACAAATAACAACAAAACAGTACAACAAATGAACAACAAAACAGACAGTACAACAAATGAACAAATAAAAAAAACAAACATACAACAATGAACTACAAAACAGTACAACAAATCAACAACAAAACAGTACAACAAATAACAACAAACAGACAGTACAAACAAATAACAACAAAACAGACAGTACAACAAAAACAACAAAACAGTACAAAAATAATGAATACAAAACAGTACAACAAATGAACAACAAAACAGTACAACAAATCAACAAAAAAACAGTACAACAAATAAACAACAAAACGACAGTACAACAAATAAACAACAAACAGACAGTACAACAAAATGAACAACAAATACAACAGTACAACAAAATAAACAACAAAACAACAGTACAACAAATAACACAACAAAACAGTACAACAAATCAACAACAAAACAGTACAACAAACAACAACAAAACAGTACAAAAAATGAACTACAAAACAGTACAACAAATAACAACAAAACAGTACAACAAATCAACAACAAAACAGTACAACAAACCAACAACAAAACAGTACAAAAAATGAACTACAAAAACAGTACAACAAATAACAACAAAACAGTACAACAAATCAACAACAAAACAGTACAACAAAAACCAACAACAAAACAGTACAAAAATGAACAACAAAACAGTACAACAAATCAAACAACAAAACAGTACAACAAATCAACAACAAAACAGTACAACAAAACAACAACAAAACAGTACAAAAATGAACAACAAAACAGTACAACAAATGAAAACAAAACAGTACAACAAATCAACAACAAAACAGACAGTACACAAACAAACAACAAAAAACAGTACAACAAATCAACAACAAAAACAGTACAACAAAATCAACAACAAACAACAGTACTAACAAATGAATAACAAAAACAACAGTACAACAAAATGAACAAACAAAAACAGTACAACAAATCAAACAACAAAACAGTACAACAAATGAACAAAAAACAGTACAACAAATCAACAACAAAACAGTACACAAACAACAACAAACAAACAGTACAACAAAATCAACAACAAAAACAGTACAACACAAATCAAACAACAAAACAGTACAACAAAAATCAACAACAAAACAGTACAACAAATGAACAACAAAACAGACAGTACAACAAATAACAACAAAAACAGTACAAAACAATAAACATAACAAAGACAAATAAAACAAACAAAATCAACAACAAAAAACAGTACAACAAATCAACAACAAAACAGTACAACAAATGAACAAAAAAACAGTACAACAAATGAACAACAAAACAGACAGTACAAAAAATGAACAACAAAACAGTACAACAAATCAACAACAAAACAGTACAACAAATGAACACAAAAACAGTACAACAAATAACAACAAAACAGTACAACAAATACAACAAAAACAGTACAACAAATGAACAACAAAACAGACGTACAACAAAACCAACAACAAAACAGTACAACAAATGAAACAAACAGTACAACAAATCAACAACAAAACAGTACAACAAATAACAACAAACAGTAAACAAATGAATAATAAAACAGTACAACAAATGAACAACAAAAAGTACACAAATAAACAAACAGTACAACAAATGAACAACAAAACAGTACAAAAATCAACAACAAAAACAGTACAACAAATCAAAAAAACAGTACAACAAATCAACAACAAACAGTACAACAAATCACAACAAAAAGAAGTACAACAATCAACAACAAAAACAGACAGTACAACAAATGAATAATAAAACAGTACAATAAACGGGCAACAAAAAGACCATTTAATAAACGGGCAACAAAACAGCCATTTAATAAACGGGCAACAAAACAGACATTTAATAAATGGGCAATAAATCAGACAGTAACAATATGGACAATGGACTAATGGGTAACCGGTCAATATAACTGTAACCATCAATAGTATGACTATGTAACCAATCAATACAGCAGAGAGACAAAAAGAGCAATATGGTGACCCATCAGCGCCACTTTGCAGAAGACATTACAGAAAGGGCTTTAAGCTCGAAGGTTAACTGATCAATAGACCTGACAACAAAAACAAACGACTATAACAAGTCGATGGAACAGACACTAGAATAAACAGAACAGTAAATAGATTACCAAATAGACTCAAGCAGGCCGAGTCAGACTCAATCCAAAACAAGTGTGACTGCCCACGTTCAAGCAAACGGGAACCAGAAAAAAAAACACGAAAGAAGAATAAGAACGCGTATTTAACACAACAAGACAAGACAGGCGCAAATTGTCGGCCAACTGGCCTTTGTCAAGCGTAAGATCACAAACAAACACCAGATACAAAAATTAGGAGGAAAAAGACTGAAACTTCCCTGCTGCTCCGTCTGATTTTTAGTCAGTTTATTCCTATTTCTCACACTGGACCGAACAGCAGGGAAGTTTCAGTCTTTTTCTCCAAATTTTTGTATCTGGTGTTTGTTTGTTTGTTTGTGATCTTACGCTTGACAAAGGCCAGTTGGCCGAAAATTTGCGCCTGTCTTGTCTTGTTGTATTAAATACGCCTTCTTATTCTTCTTTCGTGTTTTTTCTGTTTCGAATCAGACTCGTCAACAGAATTTCTCTGCTTCAAATGCCAGTTAATTTCCTCGGCTGAGGAAAAGCGTTACTATCGTTGGGCGCCGCTTTTATTTCTCCCTCCCGCCACCTCCGAATGGGTCATGCAACGTATGGACAGCCCCCCCCCCCCCCCCCCACTTTTGCTTGATGAAATTACTATCGAGTGGTAACGGGAGCTTGGGAAATAATTGTCCAGGGGGCTTGCGAGGCATTGGTGTTCTGGGTCCCATCTGCACCTGTGGTGTTTCTTGTTAACCACTCAAGGACCAGAAGAGAAAGAGGAAAACTCTTGTCCTACCTGGACCTCTGGCATATCTCTCACTTCCAAAGCAGGCGCTTTATCCAAAATAGCCACCATCCCACTGTAGAAGTGTATGAAATAAATCAAATACATAAATCCATGAAGCAAATACTTGAATAAATACATAAACCAATAAATCAGGGAATAAATGAACAAAATCACGCAGCACAACAGAACGAATGGATTTATAACCAAACAACAGAACAGACTGGCCCTAAAACACAAAAGTACCGTTTAGATTCCTAAACACAATTGATAAGATCAGACGGGAAAACGAACGGGGGGGAACCTACCACCCGATAATAATACTAACACCCTAGAATGAACGGGTGGGTACAACCCATCAAGCGAACATGACAACTGACCGGACAAGGTAATCCACAAAAACAGACGACAAAATTAATGGGCGACCAAGCAACCAACCAAACAACCAAGCAACCAACCAATCAACTATCCAAGCATCCAATCCCCTCCCCTCCCCCCCACCCCCCATCCCCAACCTTAGTAATTAAATTAATGGGCCAACCTCTCTACAGGATCCACACCCAAATTACCACTCACAATGGAGGCCATTCTCAGGACCGCTGAGGCAGAACAGGCAATATAACCAAAGGCTTAGTCAAGTCAAGTCAGACCCCTAAGACCCAGGACAAATTGCGAGCCCACGTCAACGACCACTACTGCCCACTTCCATTAACGTTTCTCAACGTCACCCAGGCAGAACAACCGATAAACAATTCCTGCCAGTTAGCCAACAGCAATCACAATCGTCTGCCATTAATTTTACCCAGTGATGGCAAATCCCCAGTGGGGGATGTGGTGGGGGTGGTGGTTGTAGGGGGGCGCTGGGGTGGGGGGGGGTGGGGGTAAAGTCCTGTCTTGATCGCTGTTCTTAAGACCAGGTGAGATCAAGCTATGTCTCCCCATTTCAATTAACCCTTTGACTCCCGCACCTTGTCTACCAGCCACTCTTCATTGCCAGCCATGCTAGCAAAGCAAAAACTTAACCCTTTGATTCCTTCACCCTATCGGCCAGCTTCCTGCAGGAAGCTGGTGGATAGGGTGAGGGAGTCAAAGGTTTAAGTTTTTGCAGTTGGTGGATAGGGTGCGGGAGTCAAGGGGTTAACTTCTTATCTCATCGTTTGCTGTTACAAGCACTTAACCGTATGGTGGTCCTCTTCGAGATCGAGATCAAACTGTTTCCATTTAACTTCTTATCTCATCGGTTGCTGTCGCAAATACTTAACCGTGTAGTAGTCCTTTCTGAGATCAAACTATGTCCCCATTTAACTTCTTATCTCATCTGACGGTAGAATAAACAGGAAACAAAACAGAAGAATTTGTTTCTCATTTATTCTTTTGTTATATGCACTTAACCGTGTCGTAGTCCTTTTCCAGATCAAGCTGTTTCCATTTAACATCTTATCTCATCGGTTGCTGTTACAAGCACTTAACCGTATAGTAGTCCTTTTCGAGATCAAGCTATCTCCCCATTTTTAACTTCTTATCTTCATCGGTTGCTGTTACAAGCACTTAACCGTGTAGTAGTAAGTAGTCCTTTTCTCCCACTGGTCGAAGCAGCAGGGAAGTTTTAGTCGTTTTCTCCTTTTTTTTATTTTTTATTTTTATTTGGTGTTTATTCGTTTGTGATCTTACGTTTACGCTTGACAAAAGCCAGTTGGCCAAAAATTTGAGCCCGTCTTGTCTGGTTGTTTTAAATACGTGTTCTGATTCTATTTTCGTATTTGTTTGTTTGTTTGTTTGTTTGCTTGCTTGTTTGTTTTCCTGGTTCCTGTTTGCTTGAACGCAGGCAGTCGCACTTGTTTTGGATTTCGTGTAGTAGTGAATGCAAGAGACATGATTGCCGTATGGGGCAGAGCTCTTGCCTTTCGCTGCAGGCGTTTGATTCCGCCTCGAGAAAACATTAAGTAATAGATTGATGTTCATGATATTTGACTTTTCAGTTGTGTTTGCTTGCAGGCGTTGGGGAAGACCTTTCGCCTTTCAATTTGATTGCAAGGGTTCGGGCCTACCTCGTGAAAACTTCGTGCGTACAGCCTCCAGTCCGTCAAGTCATGAATGGACGGGTACTATGCCTGAGTCAAGGCTGAATGAGAAATGAAGGAGAAGGTGAAAAAGAGAGATCATCCGCCCTCAAGAAAGCAACCTGAGAGTAGTGAGACTTCTGTTCCCTTTATTCCCATATGACCTTCGGGTTATGGAATAACTTTTACCTCCACTTGCTACCTGGTAAAATAACATAATAGGTTATCATTACCTGACCTTTGGGGTTGGGTTGGGTTGGTTTTTTTTTTTGGGGGGGGGGGTTTTGGTGGTGGTGGTGGTGGGTTTTTTTTTCCCTGTCATCTTATGCCGTTAAGATGCAGCTTTCAGACGTGGGCCAGATGGGTAGCGTCTGCTGTAGAAAGGTTGAATCTTTCAGTTGTTTCTTTCACACCTTCTGTCCAGTTTTTTTCCCCTAGGAAGCCCCTTTCCATATTATATTGTATAATAATGTATTTTCGACGACGATACTCAATGTCCGCTAGCACTACGGTCACGTTAAAATGACGCTGACATTTTTTTTTTTTTTCATTCGTGATGCTCACATTCCAAAGGTTGCAAGTTTGAGTCTGGCGAAGGCTACATAATTATAGTATCCAAACTGTTATTCAGAATTGGCCAAGCGAAAACAGCATTCAAGAAGATGACAAGCATTCTTACCAACAAATGCCTATCAATTAACATCAAAAAGAGAGTTCTTGAATGTTATACAGAACTAATAGTGTTTGTACGGATGCGAGGCGTGGATAGTCAGCAAGCAAAGCCAGAGCAGGATCGAGGCAGCCGAGATGTGGTTTCTCAGAAGAATGTTGAGAGTTCCATGGACAGCAAAGAAAACAAACGAGACAGTCTTGGTGGAGGCAGACACAAGTAGATCACTCATAAGGAAGATTAGGAAAAGACAAGCAACATTCACAGGCCATTTTATGAGGAAGGGGGATTTGGAGCACCTGGTCACAACGGGAAAGCTGGAGGGAAAGAGAGCACCAGGTAGACCCAGGGAGAGAATGCTGGACGGACTTGCAGAGTGGCTGGGGATGAGGAGGGTGGGGGAGATGCTGGGGGCAACGAGAGATAGAGATGGTTGGAAGTCCATGGTCGCCAACGCCATGCGGCAGGGCACCTGATGATGATGATGATGATGATGATGATGATGAGATGATGATGAAACTGTTATTCTTTCTACCCATCTTAAATATTTAGTATCAAAGAAGTTTCTTACGCAGTCAATGCAGTACAGTGGATATGCGTGGTGGACTTCTAATCCAAAGGTCACAAGTTCAAATCCGACCGGGAATGCTTTTATAAGAAGGTTGGCTGACTTGGTTGGACTCAAGATGTCATTCTGGAGTTCAGTTCTACCTGTGTAACATTACAGTCAGCTTGTTCACTGTCTTCAGCTTGTTCACTGTCTTCAGCTTGTTCACTGTCTGTCTTGATGCTCACATCATTGTGATAAGTTCAGCTTGTTCACTGTCTTCAGCTTGTTCACTGTCTTCAGCTTGTTCACTGTCTGTCTTGATGCTCAGATCATTGTGATAAGTTCAGCTTGTTCACTGTCTTCAGCTTGTTCACTGTCTTCAGCTTGTTCACTGTCTGTCTTGATGCTCACATCATTGTGATAAGTTCAGCTTGTTCACTGTCTTCAGCTTGTTCACTGTCTGTCTTGATGCTCACATCATTGTGATAAGTTCAGCTTGTTCACTGTCTTCAGCTTGTTCACTGTCTTCAGCTCGTTCACTGTCTGTCTTGATGCTCAGATCACTGTGATAAGTTCCCTTCCACTCACCATTTCAAGACCTCGTCTGTTAACGCCCTATAGGTACATTCAGCCCTATAGGTACATTCAGCCCTGTCGGTACATTCAGCCCTATCGCTACATTCAGCCCTATCGGTACACTCAGCCCTGTCGGTACATTCAGTCCTGTCGGTACACTCAGCCCTGTCGGTACACTCAGCCCTGTCGGTACATTCAGCCCTATCGGTACACTCAGCCCTGTCGGTACATTCAGTCCTGTCGGTACACTCAGCCCTGTCAGTACATTCAGCCCTATCGGTACACTCAGCCCTGTCGGTACATTCAGTCCTGTCGGTACATTCAGTCCTGTCGGTACATTCAGCCCTGTCGGTACATTCAGTCCTGTCGGTACACTCAGCCCTGTCGGTACATTCAGCCCTGTCAGTACATTCAGTCCTGTCGGTACATTCAGTCCTGTCAGTACATTCAGTCATGTTGGTACATTCAGCCCTGTCTGTACATTCAGCCCTGTCAGTACATTCAGTCCTGTCGGTACATTCAGTCCTTTCGGTACATTCAGCCCTGTCGGTACATTCAGTCCTGTCGGTACACTCAGCCCTGTCGGTACATTCAGTCCTGTTGGTACATTCAGCCCTGTCGGTACACTCAGCCCTGTCGGTACACTCAGTCCTATCGGTACATTCAGCCCTGTCGGTACATTCAGTCCTGTCGTACATTCAGCCCTGTCGGTACACTCAGCCCTATCGGTACATTCAGTCCTGTCGGTACATTCAGTCCTGTCGGTACACTCAGCCCTGTTGGTACATTCAGCCCTATCGGTACACTCAGCCATGTCGGTACATTCAGCCCTGTCGGTACATTCAGCCCTGTTGGTACACTCAACCCTATCGGTACATTCAGCCCTATCGGTACACTCAGCCCTGTCGGTACATTCAGTCCTGTCGGTACACTCAGCCCTGTTGGCACATTCAGTCCTGTCGGTACATTCAGCCCTATAGGTACACTCAGCCCTGTCGGTACATTCAGCCCTGTTGGTACATTCAGCCCTGTCAGTACACTCAACCCTGTCGGTACATTCAGCCCTATCGGTACACTCAGCCCTGTCGGTACATTCAGTCCTGTCGGTACATTCAGTCCTGTTGGTACATTCAGCCCTGTCGGTACACTCAACCCTGTTGGTACACTCAACCCTGTCGGTACACTCAGTCCTGTCTGTACACTCAGCCCTGTCGGTATATTCAGCCCTATAGGTACACTCAGTCTCATCGGTACACTCAACCCTATCGGTACACTATCGGTACATTCAGCCCTATCGGTACACTCAGCCCTATAGGTACACACAGCCCTATAGGTACACACAGCCCTATAGGTACATACAGCCCTATAGGTACACACATCCCTATAGGTACACAGAGCCCTATAGGTACACTCAGCCCTATTGGTACACACAGCCCTATAGGTACACACAGCCCTATAGGTACACACAGTCCTATAGGTACACACACCCCTATAGGTACACACAACCCTATAGGTACACTCAGCCCTATAGGTACACTCAGCCCTATAGGTACACTCAGCCCTATAGGTACACACAGCCCTATAGGTACACTCAGCCCTATAGGTACACACAGCCCTATAGGTACATTCAGCCCTATAGGTACACTCAGCCCTATAGGTGCACTCAGCCCTATAGGTACACTCAGCCCTATAGGTACACACAGCCCTATAGGTACACTCAGCCCTATAGGTACACACAGCCCTATAGGTACATTCAGCCCTATAGGTACACTCAGCCCTATAGGTGCACTGAGCCCTATAGGTACACTCAGCCCTATAGGTACACACAGCCCTATAGGTACACTCAGCCCTATAGGTACACACAGCCCTATAAGTACACACAGCCCTATAGGTACACACAGCCCTATAGGTACACATAGCCCTATAGGTATACACAGCCCTATAGGTACACACAGCCCTATAGGTACACTCAGCCCTATAGGTGCACACAGCCCTATAAGTACACACAGCCCTATAGGTACACACAGCCCTATAGGTACACTCAGCCCTATAGGAACACACAGCCCTATAGGTACACAACACACAGCCCTATAGGAACACACAGCCCTATAGGTACACAACACACAGCCCTATAGGTACACACAGCCCTATAGGTACACTCAGCCCTATAGGTGCACACAGCCCTATAAGTACACACAGCCCTATAGGTACACACAGCCCTATAGGTACACTCAGCCCTATAGGAACACACAGCCCTATAGGTACACAACACACAGCCCTATAGGTACACACAGCCCTATAGGTACACTCAGCCCTATAGTGCACACAGCCCTATAAGTACACACAGCCCTATAGGTACACACAGCCCTATAGGTACACTCAGCCCTATAGGAACACACAGCCCTATAGGTACACAACACACAGCCCTATAGGTCACACAGCCCTATAGGTACACTCAGCCCTATAGGTGCACACAGCCCTATAAGTACACACAGCCCTATAGGTACACACAGCCCTATAGGTACACTCAGCCCTATAGGAACACACAGCCCTATAGGTACACAACACACAGCCCTATAGGTACACACAGCCGTATAGGTACACTCAGCCCTGTTGGTACATTCAGCCCTATAGGTACACTCAGCCCTATAGGTAAACACAGCCCTATAGGTACTCTCAGCCCTATAGGTACACACACAGCCCTATAGGTACACTCAGCCCTATAGGTACACACAGTCCTATAGGTACACACAGCCCTATAGGTACACACAGCCCTATAGGTACACTCAGCCCTATAGGTACACACAGCCCTATAGGTACACACAGCCCTATAGGTACACTCAGCCCTATAGGTACACTCAGCCCTATCGGTACACTCAGTCCTATTGGTACACTCAGCCCTGTCGGTACACTCAGCCCTATTGGTACACTCAGCCTTGTCGGTACACTCAGTCCTATTGGTACACTCAGCCCTATCGGTACACTCAACCCTATCGGTACACTCAGTCCTATTGGTACACTCAGCCCTATCGGTACACTCAGCCCTATCGGTTCAGCCCTATCGGTACACTCAACCCTATCGGTAGATTTCGTTGAAAACATCTTACACCGCAATGTTTACGAAATCTAAAGCTTAACGTTTCAACATATTGCTTCATAAGATTATGAATGTTGTACACAATGAAATTTAAAAGGTCACGATTAAGTTACAAATGCACTTATCTAAAATTCCTTGGTACAATTTGGCTTCCCTAACCTACTTTCGGTTTCGTCTGCTGTTACAGCGAACTGTGATGCATTTTTTTTCCACCCCCAACAAATTATTCAAAGACATTTCTTCATTTTGGCAGACAATCCTATTTCGATCTAACATGCATTAAAGAAAATATATTTTCTAATTCTTTCTATTTGAACAAGTTTGTCATTTTTCTAAAAACGGAAGGATTGTACATAAAATATAATGCGGAATGTATTCATTTTAGCGTGGCTATGCGCGCTGGCTGACCAACGATGCCAGGGATGAGATACATTTTTGTAACAGACCCGATTGCCAGTGCTAAGTGCTCCTGGGGAGGAGTTGTTAGTCGGGTTGTGTGGGATGGAAAACACCTGCCTCCATACCGATAGGGCTGAGTCTACCGACAGGGCGTTAACAGATGTCTGTGGTCGGCACACAAGAGTTTTGCACAGACCCACTGTGTGGAGTTAACCAGATAACTGCTAGATCTAGCAGATTTGGGTGAAGCCCATATAGAGTTGTCTAAGCGCGATTAATCCCTTCTTAACCCTTTTGACTCCTAAACCCTATCCACCAGCTGCAAAACCTTAATCCTTTAACTCCCCCGCGCCCTATCCACCAGCTTCCTGGTGAGGGAATCAAAGGGTTAAGTTTTTCCTTTGCTGGCATGGTTGGCAATGCAGGATGCTGGTGGACAGGGTGCGGGAGTCAAAGGGTTAAAACGAGCAGAGAGAACACAAGTTTGCGTGTTTGTTTGTTTCTTTGTTTCTTTGTTTGTTTGTTCGTTTGTGAGCGTGTGTGTGCGTGTGTGTTCGTGTGTGTATATGTGTGTGTGTGTGTGTGTGTGTAGGACACAGGACAGGAAGCTGATGTACAGGGTGAGGGAATCAAAGGGTTAAAGTTTATGCAGTTGCATGGATAGGGTGCGGAGGGTAAAATATGCAGTGTATAGGATCTTCCCCTACGCATTACTCATGAATATCTACTGGGATTCTTATTTCCGTCTGCCGTATCATTTGAGGTGGGAGCTGACATGAAAGTAATCTGACCGCATCAATTCGCGAGTACTTCAACGTTCAGCGTCTACCACTACATCAGAGGCACGGTAGGAACCAGCGCTGACAAACACACTCTCAGAGCGAGGGAGCGAGATACCGAGAAGGAAAGAGGAGGGGGCAGGCATTTCCGCGATAAGCAGAGAGAAAGAGAGGAAAGAGAGACGGAGGGGGGAAGGAGGGGGAGAGAAAGGTATTCATACAATGAAGGAAGGAAGGGTGGAATGAAGGAAGGAAGGAACGAACGAACGAACGAATGAATGAATGAATGAATGAATGAATGAATGAAAGAATGAAAGAATGAATGAATGAGTGTGTGAATGAATGAGTGTGTGAATGCATGAATGAATGAATCAATCAATCAATCAATGAACGAATGACTAAATGAAGAAAGAGAACGAATGAACGAATGAATGACTGAACGACTGTGTGAATGAATGAACGAACGAACAAACGAACGAACGAACGAACGAATGAATAACTGAATGTGTATTGTGATGTGTGTGTGTGTGTGTGTGTGTGTGTGTGTGTGTGTGTGTGTGTGTGTGTGTGTGTGGAGGGGGGGGGGCTATATTAGTCCAATCACAAGAGAGGAGACGGAAATGATAGGTTTACTTAACTCTTTGACTCCCGCACTCTATCCACCAACTGCAAAAACAAAAAAAACAAAAAACTTAACCTTTTGACTTCCTCACCTTATCCATCACCTTCCTGAAGGAAGCTGGTGGATAGGGCGAGGGAGTCCAAAGGTTAAGTTTTTGCTTTGCTAGCATGGTCAAACAATGCAGGATGCTGATGGTGGACACGGTGCAGGAGTCAAAGGGTTAACATACGAGTCGACGAAACGCGTGGCAAAGGAATAACTTAAGTTCTTAATTAAGCTCAGTCACATAGTTGTGGGATAGCAGCGCGATGTTTCTCTGAAACTCTTGTACACAACACGTGCAACACGGCCGAGACAGTTCATCAACAGTGTGGGACTGACACACAGTAAAAAGAATGGAGGTCCAGCCCACCAACACAGGAATAATGCCACCCATGGCCTGGCCCAAGACCAAATCTGTGATGATGTTCGACAGAATGGAGTGAATGAAAGACACACACATATATAAAAAGAGACAAAAGGGGGAGAAAATTTACGTGTATGATAGAGAAACAAATTAACCGGGTGACTAAGAACCGGATGGAGACAACTGATGATGAGGAGAACAGGGTTATGCACACAGAGAGAGAGAGAGACAGACAGAGAGACAGAGACAGAGACAGACAGAGACAGACAGACACAGATAGACACAGAGAGACACACTGAGAGGCAGAGACAGACAGATAGAGACAGAGACATACCGACAGACAGACAGACAGACAGAGAGACAGACAGACAGAGACAAAGACAGAGCTCTAGACACAGAGAGAGACAGGGAAAGACAGAGAGAGACAGGGAAAGACAGAGAGAGACAGGGAAAGACAGAGAGGGACAGGGAAAGACAGAGAGACAGGGAAAGACAGAGAGGGAAGGGAAAGACAGAGAGGGACAGGGAAAGACAGAGAGAGGCAGGGAAAGACAGAGAGAGACAGGAGAGACAGGGAGACACAGAGAGAGACAGGGAGACACAGAGAGAGACAGGGAAAGACAGACAGAGACAGGGAAAGACAGAGAGACACAAACAGAGAAAGAGACAGAGACACAGAGACGGACAAAGAAAGACAGACAGACAGAAACAGAGACAAAGACAGACAAACACAGACAGCCAAACAGAGACAGACAGACAGAAACAGACGGACAGACAGAAACAGATAGACAGACAGACAGACAAGACAGACAGAGATTCTGAGATAAATACAGACAAACAGAGAAAGAAAGAAACAGACAAAACAGTAGGCCCAAAGGTGAAAGAAACGAGCAGAAAAATCAGAACACGTACCGTTGGACAAGCTGTAAGGAGTGCCGACAGTCTCCATCCAAGCACTCTCGAAGCAAGCCAACTTCACTCTTTAGGCAGCTTCAGTAATTAGGTGTACCACCGCCAGGGTCCCTGATGCTACACCAGATTGTAGTAATCAATCAATCCTCCAGGTTAATTAACGTCTGCTGATCGGTAAGCCGATAGAGGATAGCATCATGAACACGAGCACTAGTCTGGGAGCAAAATGATCCCATACAACGAAAGAATAAGAAAGAAGGGAATGAAAAAAAAATAGGCCTAGATATCTAGACGTTGGCACAATCTACTGAAGAACAAAAGACGTGTTTTATACGAAGGAATGAGAGAAGTTTAATACCGTCCACTGATGAACATATATGTGTGTTTTATAGAGTCCATTGACGAACAGATATGTGGTTTATAGAGTCCACTGTTGAACAGATATGTGGTTTATAGAGTCCACTGTTGAACAGATATGTGGTTTATAGAGTCCACTGTTGAACAGACATGTGGTTTATAGAGTCCACTGTTGAACAGACATGTGGTTTATAGAGTCCACTGTTGAACAGATATGTGGTTTATAGAGTCCACTGTTGAACAGATATGTGGTTTATAGAGTCCACTGTTGAACAGACGTGTGGTTTATAGAGTCCACTGTTGAACAGATGTGACCTATAAACATGAGTTTACAGAGTCCACTGATGAACCAACATGGAGTTCATTGGGTCCATTGATAAATAAACAGTAAATTTATACAGTCCACTGATGAATAGAACATGTGATTTATACAGTCCTTTGATGAATAAATACTCAGTTCACAGATTCCACTGAGAAATAGACATGTAGTTTAACACTAGTCCACTGTGGTTTATACAGTCTTCTGATTCACAAATGTGTGGTTTTGTAGAGCCCACTGAAGAACACTTAGTAGTTTATGAAGTCCACTGATGAATAAACACGCGGCTTATACGGTCCAAGGACGAATAAAAGATGTGGTTTATACAGTCCACCGATGAATAAAAGACAGTCCACTGGTTCACAAATGTGTGGTTTTATGGAGTCTATTAAAGTAGGGAGTCCACTGATGAATAAACATGTAGTTTATACGGTCCAAGGATGAATAAGAGATGTGGTTTATACAGTCCACTGATGAATAAACATGCAGTTTATACAGTCCACTGATGACTAAAGATGTAGTTTGAACGGTCCATATGAACCAAAAGAAAAGGTTTAGGCCTATACGGTCCACTGATGACTAAAAGATGTAGTTTGAACAGTCCAAAAATGAATCAAAGATAGGCCTAAGGTTTATACAGTCCACTAAAGGTGAACGAAGATGTACTTCGTACAGACCACTGATAAACAAAAGATGCGGTGTGTAATAATGACCACTGTCGAACAGAAGACAAAACGACCAGGAGGCCGAAGAGAAAGGGTTCATTACAACTGACGAACTGCTAAACGTCTGGTGTGTCGATCACTGAATCAGCAGCCCTACGTTCTCACTCACACCAGCGACCCCGGAGGAAAGAGACTCTATTGATAGATCGTTCTATTCTAGAGTCACTGGATCGCTTCCCCTCCCTCAATGCAAGTATCGCACCCCTTTACTCGCTGCTGTTAGTGTTGTGTACTGGAAAAACATCTGTTCAACAATCGCTTCTTTTTCCTCTTCGTTTCGGTGTGTGGTGAATTAGTTCTGACACAACTGCAAAAAGAAATTCTAAAAAAAAAAGAAAGACAGTTGTAAAGATATATATTAGGCCTACTCGTTTTAATAACACCGGATCAAGTGTCAATGAAGTGATGAGCGTGAATGGGGACCGCAGAGCCCAAAATGATGACTGTACCCCAAAGCAGGCCCAGTTGTGTTTGCTGAACCTTAAAGCTCAACACTAGTTTTCTATAATCAGAAAAGTCCCAATAAACGATGCTGACCACTGACAGTCCAAACGATAGCAGACGACCTGGCAAAGGAGCAATGCTGCTGCATCATTTGTATAAAAATCATAGTCACAACAAAGAGTATACTCTTTGATCACAACACCTAGATTTAAAAACAAAAAGCAATAGTGAATAGAGACCAACTCCAATGCCAAAGTCTCAGGCGTTCCAGCAGCTGTGCGGTGGCACCATTGTTTACTTACCAACCTCACGTGTCCAGAATGTCTGTCACACACATCGCATGTTCAGGGATTCAGCAATGCATCATGAGCAACACACCAGTCGGGTCGGTCTTACTCTTAGATTACAGAATTAACACAGTCACTTGTGAGCTAAACTGACAACGTGTAAGTGGATCCACTGTGGGCCGGCTGACCAGACAACACAACAGCACAGTTCTTGGCAAATCCAGGTTACAGAATGAGACTTCTCTGCCCACGGGTTCCGAACGATGTTGCTTGAATGAAGAAAACACGGCGGGCAATGAAAACAGTCCCACACTCAAAGGCAGGCGCCGCGGCACTCACCCACTCATCACACAAGTCGTCTGCTACTGGAAACAGCTCGGTCGGTGCGGCGCCTCTTTCGGTGTGCGAAACACGCAGCAGTGGACTAGAATCTAGCAGACGACACACAGCACACACACACACACACACACACACTCACACACAGCGGCAATAGTTCGGTGATTTACGGTTGTTTCCGCGTGACGATCGTCGCCCGCTCACTTTGACTAAGTGTCGTCTGCTACACGACTCAAATGGAGGAGCATTGTCCCCTCAATGACTGAAGAGCTCTGGGTCGCTTGTTCAGTCGCACAAGTGGCGGTTCTTTGTGAGATGGGCGCGCTGATCAGTATGGAAGACTGAACATCGCCTAGCAAGCAAATGATACCGAAAAAAAAAAAGACCTTGGAATTTGTCCAAGAAGATTGTATGGCACAGTTGCACAATTACATATGCGCTCCGTCCACAGCTGCCTTTAGCCCAGACACACTGAGGCCTCACGAAAAGCGACGGCCATTGCGCGGGTGCCCTGAAATGTATAGCGAAGAAGAGGACGTACAATTTTATACAGAGAACACAAAGCGTGACACCACCAGGATGATTGACACTTCAATTAAGACTGACAGCAAAATAGGCCTACTCTGGTGTAGCGGGATGGGACAGAACTCGAGACGCCAGGCAATTACTGACACACAATGAATCAAAATCTTAGATGTCTGAACCAAAGAGTTTGAATTTAGTTCTAGTAGATGGAGGGATTCATTGCATTCACTTCCATATGCGCTCCACCTAAAAAAAAAATCTGTCAGAACAATGGAGAAGAAAGTTCCTGCCATGAATGAGCCTTGCACAAAATGAACAACAACAAAAAATGACTTAAAGTAGTGTGTGTAAAAGCGTAAACTAGATGAAGTTTGGAATTTGTCAGTTCAAGAGGGATTCATCCCATCGCACTCAGACAAGTCCATATGCGCTTCACCCAGACCTGCCAGTAGGTGGCAGACTCCTTGAGGCTACGTAAAACCATTTGCGCAGGCAAGGTCCTCAAACGAAGAGGGGGTGGGGGTGGGGATGTGGGGATGTATGCAGCTCTAAAATGAGATTGCTCGAAAGATAGAATCGTTAACGTGAGCAACGAACAGGCCTTCTTTTTTCTTTTTTTTTTCTTTTTTTTTTTAGGCTGGAATCGATATCAGATTCTGAGTCCACGGTTCTATCATAGGCTCCATCCAGCCAACGTGTAAGTTAGATAGATCCTACGGAGCTATGAAGAAACTTTAATAAACCTTTTGACTCCCGCACCCTGTCTACCAGAATCCTGCATTGTCAACTATGGTAGAAAGGCAAAAAAATTAACCCTTTTGATTCCCTCACCCCACTCACCAGCTTCATCTTGCAGGAAACTGGTGGATAGGGTGAGGGAGTCAAAGGGTTAAGTTTTTTGCAGTTGGTGGATACGGTGCGGGAGTCAAAGGGTTACTAAATCACCTACTGAATCAGACAGCGCTGGGGCTGACTTGATATGGAAGTGATCTCAGGCTTCTCTTAGAGCCAGCATTATGAAGGCAGTGCACACCTCTTCTGCGTCTTTTTCTAGGCAACCTCGGCATTTCTTCCATAACTCTCACCGGCAGCTTTGGCTGCTGACTTCAGGGAACCAGACTGCAGGGAAAGTCCTGGTGACAGCTCAGGAAAGACGGCAAATTTGGGATCCCTTTGGGAGATTGTGAGACCTAGCTGAAAAAATTTAAAAAAGAAATTCATCGATAAGGCATTGTCCACACAATACTTACATGTTCTGTTTTGTCAGTGCTCTTCCTTGTCTCTTCCCAATTCAATCTGAACCTTGTGAAGAGCTGCATCGAATTTTTAATCCAAGGAAAAACATGAATATCTGGTCATTGTGTGATATATATATAGGTTCATTTCCCGGGTTCCTCCGCAAGAAGACCAATTAGCCATCCTCATCATCATCATCAGATGCCCTGCCACATGGCGTTGGCGATCATGGACTTCCATATGCCTCTATCTCTCGTTGCCCCCAGCATCTCCCCCACCGTCCCCATCCCCAGCCACTCTGCAAGTCCGTCCAGCATTTTCTCCCTGGGTCTACCTGGTGCTCTCTTTCCCTCCAGCTTTCCCGTTGTGACCAGGTGCTCCAAATCCCCCTTCCTCATAAAATGGCCTATAAATGTCTGTCTTTTCCTAATCTTCCTTATGAGTGATCTACTTGTGTCTACCTCCATCAAGACTGTCTCGTTTGTTTTCTTTGCTGTCCATGGAACCCTAGCCATCATAGCCATCATGTCTTTCTAAAATATTGGTTAAAAAAAAAAGAAGAAAAGTGGTTGGCGCTGCACAGTTGTGACGCGATCTCAACGAGAAGAGCAGCCCGATTGTCACGTTGTAAGTCCATAGTGATAAAAAGAAATGAATATGAATACAAACATTGATATGAATATGAATATGAATATGAAAACGAATATGAAAATGACTATGAATATGAAAACAAATATGAATATGAATATGAAGATGACCATGAATACGAATACAAACACGAATATGAATATGAATATATATATGAATTTGAAAACAAATATGAAAATGACTGAATATGAAAACGACTATGAAAATGAATATGAATATGAAAATGACAATGATTATGAAAATGAAATTGAAAATGAAAATGAATATGAATAAGAATATGAATATGAATATGAATATGAAAATGAACATGAATGAATGAACATGAACATGAACATGAATATGAATATGAATATGAATATGAATATGAATATGAATATATTTACTCCACATCCGTTTTTTTTTTTTTTTTAATTTCGATATGATAATTATGCATTTACTTCTGTTTTCCAAAGCCGTCTTTCAGACTTGCTGATGATTATCCAGCCTTTACTTCTGTCTTGTGTTGGCCACTCCAAAGCCACAGAGCTGAATGGAGCCCCTAATGGCAGCCACACAGTCCGTCACAAGAGTGCTAACACGTGCTATTCAGTATTGCCAGCAAGAGATTGAAGGATCGCATTGGCAACAAACGTGCAGTTTATGACTGAATTAGGGACTGTAGCGGGCTTCCGAATCCATGGACAAGCATGTTCCTACAATTTACGAGTGGGTTAGAAGATTCAGTTGTCTGCCTGATGCGTGTAAAGGCATATCCATATGGGCATAGTTTAGAAAATACAGAAAGCTCACCAATGCATCTGAGGTCACATTCGACTTCAGCACTTTTGAGAGTTGGATTCATGGGGGAAAAGATGGGAGTCACTATGCATGGAAAATGCCCTGGCACTAGTCTGAGAAGAAACGGTAAGAAAGAAGAAGAAGAAAAAGAAGAAGAAAAGGAAACAATTTAAAGGATGAAGAAAGCATAAAAGCATCAAGAGATAAATCAACCAACCAAAGAAAAGGAAATGATTGAAAGAAGAAGAAAAAAATATTTACAGTATCAAGAGAACAGACAAATCAGTCATATCAACAGACAGACAAATCAGTCATATCAACAGACAAATCAGTCATATCAACAGACAAATCAGTCATATCAACAGACAGACAAATCAGTCCTATCAACAGACAGACAAATCAGTCATATCAACAGACAAAAACATATCAAACAGACAACAAATCAGTCATATCAACAGACAGACAAATCAGTCATATCAACAGACAGACAAATCAGTCATATCAACAGACAAAATCAGTCATATCAACAGACAGACAAATCAGTCATATCAACAGACAGACAAATCAGTCATATCAACAGACAGACAAATCAGTCATATCAACAGACAGACAATCAGTCATATCAACAGACGACAAATCAGTCATATCAACAGACAGACAATATCAGTCATATCAACAGACAGACAAATCAGTCATATCAACAGAGCAGACAAATCAGTCATATCAACAGACAACAAATCAGTCATATCAAAACATAGCACAAATCAGTCATATCAACAGACAGACAATCAGTCATATCAACGAAAATAATCAACAGACAGACAAATCAGTCAAATCAACAGACAGGACAAATCAGTCATATCAACAGACAAATCAGTCATATCAACAGACAGACAAATCAGTCATATCAAACAGACAATCAGTCATATCAACGACAGACAAATCAGTCATATCAAACAGACAAATCAGTCATATCAACAATGTACACAGACAAATCAGTCATATCAACAGACAAAATCAGTCATATCAACGCAGACAAATCAGTCATATCAACAGACAGACAAATCAGTCATATCAACAGACAGACAAATCAGTCATATCAACAGAGACAAATCAGTCATATCAACAGACAGACAAATCAGTCATATCAACAGACAGACAAATCAGTCATATCAACAGACAGACAAATCAGTCATATCAAGCAAATCAGTCATATACAGACAAATCAGTCATATCAAACAGACAGACACAAATCAGTCATATCAACAGACAGACAAATCAGTCATATCAACAGACAAAATCAGTCATATCAACAGACAGACAAATCAGTCATATCAACAGACAGACAAATCAGTCATATCAACAGACAGCAATCAGTCATATCAACAGACAGACAAATCAGTCATATAACAGACAAAATCAGTCTATCAAAGACAGAAAATCAGTCATATCAACAGACAGTACAAATCAGTCATATCAACAGACAGAAAATCAGTCATATCAAAGACAGACAAATCAGTCATATCAACAGACAGAACAAATCCAGTCATATCATACAGACAGACAAATCAGTCATATCAACAGACAGACAAATCAGTCATATCAAAGACAGACAAATCAGTCATATCAACAGACAGACAAATCAGTCATATCAACAGACAGACAAATCAGTCATATCAACAGACAGACAAATCAGTCATATCAACAGACAGACAAATCAGTCATATCAACAGACAGACAAATCAGTCATATCAACAGACAGAAAATCAGTCATATCAACAGACAGACAAATCAGTCATATCAACAGACAGACAAATCAGTCATATCAACAGACAGACAAATCAGTCAATATCAACAGAAGACAAATCATTATCAAAGACAGACAAATCAGTCATACAACAAAGACAAATCAGTCTATCACAGCAGAAAATCATATATCACAGACACAAATCATCATCAAGACAGACAAATCAGTTTCAACAGACAGACAATCATATATCACAGACAATCAGTCTATCACAGAAGACATCAGTCATTCACAGAAAACAAATCAGTCTATCACAGACGACAAATCAGTATATCAACAGACAAACAGTATATCAAAGAAAATCAGTCATATCAACAGACAATCAGTCTATCAACGACATAGTCATATCAACAGACAATCAGTCTATCAACAGACAAATCATCAATCAACAATCAGTCATATCACAGACATTCAAACAGACAATCAGTATATCAACAGACAATCAGTATATCAACAGACAATCAGTCAATAACAGACAGACAATAGTCATATCAAAGACAGACAAATCAGTCAATCAACAAGAGACAATCATCATTCAACAGACAAATCGTTATCAACAGACAGACAATCGTCTATCAACGACAAAATCGTCATTCAACAAACAAATAGTATTCAACAGAATCAGTATTCAAGAAATCGTCATATCAACGACAAAAATCAGTTTATCAAAGACAGAAAATCAGTCTATCAACACAAAATCTCATTCAACAGAAAACTTTCAAAAGACAGACAATCAGTCATATCAACAGACAAACAGTCATATCACAGACAAATAACAACAGACAGACAATCAGTCTTCAACAGAAGACAAATCAGTCATTCAACAGAAGACAAATCAGTCTATCAAAGACAGCAATCAGTCATACACAGAAGACAATCAGTCTTCACGACACTCTCATATCAAGACAAATATCATATCACAGACAGACAAATCAGTCATATCAACAGAACAAATCATCTATCAACGACAATCAGTATATCACAGACAGCATCATCTACAACCACAATCAGTCATATCAACAGACAGACATCGTCTTCACAGACAAACAGTCATATCAACAGACAACATCTTTCAACGACAGAACATTCACAACAAATCATATAGACAAACAGTCTTCAACAGACAATCATATATCACAAACAATCATAATACGACAGACAACTCATATAACAACAGAAATACATCAACAGACAGACAAATCAGTCATATCAACAGACAAATCAGTATATCAACAGACAGACAATCGTCATACAACAGACAAATCAGTCATATCAACAGACAAACAAATCAGTCATATCAACAGACAGACAAATCAGTCATATCAACAGAAAAATCAGTCATATCAAAGACAGACAAATCATTATATAACAGACAGACAATCAGTCATATCACGACATTCAGTCTATCAACAGACACAATCAGTCATATCAAAGACAGACAAATCAGTCATATCAACGCAGACAACAGTATATCAACAACGCAAAGTCATATCAACAGACAATCGTCATATCAACAGACAAATCATCATATCAACAGACACAATCAGTCATATCAACAGACAATCAGTCTATAACAGACAAATCAGTCATTCAACAGACAAATCGTCATTCACAGACATCAGTCATCAAAACAGACAAATCATTCATATCAACAGACAATCAGTCATATCAACAGACAGACAAATCAGTCATATCAAAGACAGACAAATCGTATGTCAACAGACAATCAGTCATATCAAGAGACAATCAGTCATTCAACAGACAGACAATCGTATATCAACAACGAAATCAGTCATATCAACAGACAGACAAATCGTATATCAAACAACAAATCAGTCATATCAACAGACATCAGTCATATCAACAGACACAATCAGTCATATCAACAGACAAAAATCAGTATATCAACAGACAAATCAGTCATATCAACAGAGACAATCATCAACAGAAAACAGTACAAGAAATCAGTCATATCAACAACAGACAAATCAGTCATATCAACAGACAGACAAATCAGTCATATCAACAGACAGACAAATCAGTCATATCAACAGACAGACAATCGTCATATCAACAGACAAAATCAGTCATATCAAAGACAGACAAATCAGTCATATCAACAGACAAAATCAGTCATATCACAGACGACAAATCAGTCATATCAACAGACAAATCAGTCATATCAACAGACAGACATATCAGTCATATCAACAGACAGACAAATCAGTCATATCAACAACAGACAAATCAGTCATATCAACAGACACAAATCAGTCATATCAACAGACGACAATCATCTCATTAATCAACAAATCATCATATCAAAACAGACAAATCAGTCATATCAAAACAGACAAATCAGTCATATCAACAGACAGACAAATCAGTCATATCAACAGACAGAATCAGTCATTCAACAGACATCATCACAAACAATCGTCATATCAACAGACAAATCAGTCATATCAACAGACAACAAATCAGTCATATCAAACAGACAAATCAGTCATTCAACAACAGTCACAAACATCGTCATATCATCAGACAATTCAGTCCATAACAACAGAATCAGTATCAAACAGAAAATCAGTAATCACACAATATCAGTCATATCAACAGACAACAATATCAGGACCAATCATCATATCAACAGACAAATCAGTCTATATACAACAGACAAATCAGTCATATCAACAACAGACAAATCAGTCATATCAACAGACAGACAAATCAGTCATATCAACAGACAAAATCAGTCATATCAACAAAGACAAATCAGTCATATCAACAGACAGACAAATCAGAATCAATATCATCATACAGACGACAAATCAGTCATATCAACAGACAGACAAATCAGTCATATCAACAGAATCGTCATATCAACAGACAATCATCATCAACAGACAACAATCAGTTCATATCAACAGACAGACAAATCAGTCATATCAACAGACAGACATCAGTCATATCAACAGACAAATCATTCAATCAGTATACAATCAGTCATACAAAGAACAATCAGTCATATCAACAGACAGACAAATCAGTCATATCAACAGACAGACAAATCAGTCATATCAACAGACAGACAAATCAGTCATATCAACAGACAGACAAATCAGTCATATCAACAGACAACATATATCAGCAATCAGTCATATCAACAGACAAATCAGTCATATCAACAGACAGACAATCAGTCATATCAACAGACAGAAATCGTCATATCAACAGACAAATCAGTCATATCAACAGACAGACAAATCAGTCATATCAAAGACAGACAAATCAGTCATATCAACAGACAACAAATCAGTCATATCAAAGACAGACAATCAGTCATATCAACAGACAGACAAATCAGTCATATCAAGACAGACAAATCAGTCATATCAACAGACATACAAATCAGTCATATCAACAGACAGACAATCAGTCATATCAACAGACAACAAATCAGTCATATCAACAGACAGACAAATCATCATATCAACAGACAGACAAATCAGTCATATCAACAGACAGACAATCAGTCATATAACAACAGACAAATCAGTCATATCAACAGACAGACAAATCAGTCATATCACAGACAGACAAATCATCATATCAACAGACAAATCAGTCATATCAACAGACACAATCAGTCATATCAACAGACAAAATCAGTCATATCAACAGCAACATAGTCATATCAACAGACAGACAAATCAGTCATATCAACAGACAGACAATCAGTCATATCAACAGACAGACAAATCAGTCATATCAACAGACAACAAATCAGTCATATCAACAGACAACAAATCAGTCATATCAACAGACAACATCAGTCATATCAACAGACAGACAATCAGTCATATCAACAGACAGACAAATCAGTCATATCAACAACAGACAATCAGTCATATCAAACAGACAAATCAGTCATATCAACAGACACAAATCAGTCATATCAACAGACAGAAATCAGTCATATCAACAGACAGACAAATCAGTCATTATCAACAGACAGACAAATCAGTCATATCAACAGACAGACAAATCAGTCATATCAACAACAGACAAATCAGTCATATCAACAGACAGACAATCAGTCATATCAAACAGACAAATCAGTCATATCACAGACAGACAAATCAGTCATATCAACAGACAGACAAATCAGTCATATCAACAGACCAGATCAGTAATCACAGACAATCAGCATACAAGACAAATCAGTCATATCAACAGACAGACAAATCAGTCATATCAACAGACAGACAAATCAGTCATATCAACAGACAGACAAATCAGTCATATCAACAGACAGACAAATCAGTCATATCAACAGACAAATCAGTCATATCAACAGACAAATCAGTCATATCAATAGACAGACAAATCAGTTATATCAACAGACAGACAAACCAGTCATATCAACAGACAGACAAATCAGTCATATCAAGAGTCAAACAGTCAAACAAACAAAAGGAAACAATGGAAAGGAAGAAGAAAAAATAATGAAGCCTCAAGAGAACAATGATTTATTAGTCAA
>JAPXFY010000026.1:15362653-15365153 GCA_030674185.1 Monoplex corrugatus | reverse complement strand
AGCAGTGACAGACTACTTTGGAGATGACAGACAGTCAGAAATAGATTCCAGCAGTGATGAAGAGGATTCTATGCCCATGCCGAATGGTTTTGAAGACGAGCACATGGAATCTAGTTCTGGTAAGTAGGCCTACTGTTGATGTCATGTCATGATTGCTTTCACTTCGAAAGTTTATTTGGTGTGTTCATAACCTTGTATGAATTACTGGCGAACTAGAATTATTATCATGAAAGGAATAAGTCGTATCCATTTGATTTGTGTAAATTATAATGTAAGTAGACCCAAAATTCATAAAAACAAGTGATCTAATTTGGTAATGCTGATGCTATTTTTTAGCCGCAGACTGACAAGGCAAAACCGAAAGCTGGAAAACCCTCTTGTTTTCACTAGGCTACCAAGTGCTGCACCATCACAGATTATCAATAATTATGGCATGCTTTCACACTTGATTAAGTATATTTGACATTGTCATGCTAAAGGCCTATTAACATTTATTAAATTAAAAAAAAAAAGTTTCTTTGTTTGATTTTCATTGTCAGTGGGGGGTGGGCAGTGCTGTACATAATCTGTGTGTGTGTGTGCATGCACATAAACATGTGTGTGTGTGTGTGTGTGTGTGTGTGTGTGTGTGTGTGTGTGTGCATGCACATAAACATGTGTGTGTGTTGTGTGTGTGTGTGTGTGTGTGTGTGTGTGTGTGTGTGCATGCACATAAACATGTGTGTGTGTGTGTGTGTTGATGTGCATACATGATTACAGTTTATACATGAGTGCATGTGTGTATTTTTGTGTGTTGGTGAGCATACATGATTAAAATTGTGTATACATGTGTGTGAATGTGTGTTGATAATTTATATTTAATATTATCAGTTTCATATTGTAGATTTGTACAAGGTGTGCATACTGTTTGTTTTCAGCTGATGACCCAGACGAGGCTGAGGGTGACATGATACGTCCACCAGTCATTTTCAAGGCGGACACTTGTAACACTAATAGTGAATTTGACGATGGAACAGCCTGCTTCAGTGAGAACGCTGGAAAGCCTGACCCAAAGCTGTCTGCTCCCTTCCAGTGTGCATGTAAGCTGAATGATAAACAGCCTTGCTATCTGCAGTTTAAGTCAGAAGAGCTGTGCGAATTACGTATGCATCACCTGACAATGACAAAAGAAGAACTGGACAATGCCATCTTCAGCCAACTGAAGGCGTTTCTTCAAACTGGTCCAATGACGGTGAATACAAAGCGTCGGCAGAATACTCCAAGAAAGAAGTGCCGCAGTCAGTACATGTTGAATGGATTCAAAATATGCCGTGAATTGTTTCAGTATGTCCATTGCATTGGGAGTCAGAAACTGGACCACTTGATTAAACATTATAAAGAAAATGGGTTGACCCCAAGGCAACATGGCAACACCAACAGAAAGCCTTATAAGGCCTTAACATTTGAGGAACAAAAGAAGGTAGTAGACTTCATTTCGAATTACGCAGAAGTGCATGGAATCCTTCTTCCGGGTCGAATCCCAGGCTACCATAGAGATGACTTGAAGCTGCTTCCCTGTTCATCCACTAAAACTGCTGTGCACAAAGAGTATTCTGTTGCCTGTGATGCCGATGGTGGACGCTGCGTTTCAAAACGTACGTTCTTATACCTGTGGAAGAAACACCTTCCTGACATCCTGCCTATGAAGCCTAGGACAGACCTTTGCTGGCAATGTCAGAGAAACAACTATGCACTGCAGCAAATGAAGTCATTAACCATGACTGACACTCAGAAGATGGAACTGGCAACAGCTGCAGTTCAACACCTTGCTGCAGCAAACAGAGAGAGAGAGGAGTACAAGCTTGTTGTTGCCAGAGCAAAGGTAAGTTGCTGTTTTACTTATAAATTCAATAGCATTATCACAGTTAGGGATTCCAGGGTGTCCCTTTATCATTACAGTGTGTGTGTCTGTCAGGTTGTACTCTGTGTTTGTACATGTATGTATGTGTGAGTGTTTTGAAATGATACATGTATTAAGCACAGAATTATAGCAATAAAATGTAGCATTCTGATTCACATTATCTATGGTTGGAGTATTGATTCTCATACACATTATCATACCAGTTCACCATACATGTTAATCTAAATTAACACACACACACACACACACACACACACACAGAGAGATACACACACACACACACACACACACACACACACATACACACACACACATACACACACACACACACACACACACACACACACACACACACACACACACACACACACACAAACAATACAGGTCATCATGCATGCACAAAAAATTTTAATGTAAATTTACACACACACACACACACACACACACACACACACACACACACACACACACACACACACACACACACACAACCAGGTGAAAACAAGACATGAACTTGATGAAGGAAAAACAAAACCACAGCTTGCAGTTGCACTGTTGCAGGAGGAGCTGAAGACTGCAGGACTGGACCGACTGGAGACA
>JAPXFY010000026.1:15350153-15355153 GCA_030674185.1 Monoplex corrugatus | reverse complement strand
GGATAGGGTAGGATAGGGTAGGGTAGGATAGGATAAGATAGGGTAGGGTCAGGGTAGGATAGGGTAGGATAGGATAGGGTAGGGTAGGATAGGATAGGGTAGGGTAGGATAGGATAGGATAGGATAGGATAGGGTAGGGTAGGGTAGGTAGGATAGGATAGGGTAGTATAGGGTAGATAGGATAGGATAGGATAGGGTAGGATAGGATAGGGTAAGTATAGGGTAGATAGGATAGGATAGGATAGGGTAGGGTTTAGGATAGGTAGGGGTAGGATAGGATAGGATAGGTAGTAGGATAGGGTAGTATAGGAATAGGATAGGATAGGGTAGTAGAGGATAGGATAGGGTATAGATAGGATAGGATAGGGTAGGATAGGTAGGATAGGTTAGGGTAGGTATAAGATGGGTAGTATAGATAGGGTAGTAGGAAGGATAGGGTAGGATAGGATAGGGTATGGATAGGATAGGATAGTAATAATAGGATAGGATAGGGTAGGATAGGGTAGTATAAGGATAGGATAGGATAGGGTAGGATAGGATAGGATAGGGTAGGATAGGTGTAGTATAGGATAGGGTAGTATAGGATAGGGATAGGATAGGATAGGATAGGGATAGGGTAGGATAGAGTAGGATAGGATAGGATAGGATAGGGTAGGATACGATAGGATAGGATAGGGTAGGATAGGATAGGGTAGGATAGGATAGATGGGTAGGATAGGGTAGGGGAGGATAGGTAGGGGAGGATAGGGTAGAATAAAGGGGAGGGTAGGATAAAATAGGATAGATAGGGTAGTATAAGTTAGGGTAGGATAGGGTAAGATAGGGGTAGGATAGGATAGGGTAAGATAGGAAAGGATAGATAGGATAGGGTAGTAAAAGGATAGGGTAGTATAGGATAGGGGAGGATATAGGAAAGGATAGGGTGTTTTGGGAAGGGCAGTGAAGGATAAAGGGCGGATGGTAGGAGGAAGTGTAGGTAGGTGAAGGTGTGTACGGGAAGGGTACGGGGAATCATCGGACGGTCGGATGATAGGGGATACCCCAAGGATCGGAAGGAAAAAGGGGACTCCCGGGGCAAGGGTGGAAAGGGACGGATTAAACGTAGGGATAAGGGGGGGACTGGAACGGAAGGCACGGACGGTAGGCACTGTGAATGGAGGGTTACGAATGGCACGGCACAAAGGTGACGATCAGGTGGTAGGTAAATGACGGGTAGGGATGTAGATTACTTCACCGGCACTTCGGACTTCACTACGCACTGACGGTACACTAAAGGCTACCGTCAAAGTTCACTGGATCAAAGTACCCACTTCACGCCTCACGGCACGCATTTACTGGACTACTTGGACTCAGACTGTGACGCAGGCACGGGCACGTACGTTGACTTGGTCGGTACTGGACGTCACGTACTCGAAGGTCACGTCACGGACGGAATGACGGAAGGTCATACCTTCACGAGCACGTACGGCACGGTACGGACTGATCACTTACCTGACTTCACGTGGACTAGGACTTCACGTTATTCACTCACTTTACTTTTCTGCACTACTGACTGGCCTGGACCAGTGACTTAAGTGCACTTCACTACGTCATCACTTCTTATTACGGCACCATTACTTGACGGCACTTACGTTACGTACCACCGGGGAAGGGTTGGGAGGGGATGGAAAAAAAATTATTAGGAAAAAAGAAATTTTTTCCCTGAGGCTCAAAGGAGCGGGGTGAAGGAGACCATCACGGGGGCTTTAAAGGGGGGAGGACCCGGTATGAAAAAGACGACGGTGAAATGTTTAAAAGGGGTTTTGGGATTTTAAAACGTCCCTTTATTATCATGTGGAAAAGGGGGCCCCCTTTTTTAAAATCCCCGGAGGTTTTTATTTAGAGGGGGAAAAGGGGGGGGCCTTTTTTTAAACCCTTTTTTTTAATAGGGGAAAGTAATTTCCGGAAGCGTCTCCGGACGCCCCTACTTTTCCCCGACCACCCCTTCACTTCACTCACGGTTACTGTTACCCCACCTCACCCTTTACGGCACTGTACCTCACTTCACTCCACTTCCCCTGCACGGGTTACGGACTAACACTTTTCTCACTGCACGTGACTCACTTCACTCACGGACTTTACTCGGGACTTCACGCCGCACTTCCCCGGCACTTCACTTACTGGGCGACTCACCTTACTGCACGTCACCTGGGTGCACGGGACTCCACCGTACGCACTCGTACGTCACTGTACTGTCTACTCACTTTACGGACTCACTGGACGTCACGCACTCACGTTCGACTACGTTACCGTCACGTGCACGTCACTGCACGGCACTGGTACGTACGCCAGTTCACTGCACGTTCACTTCACTGTTACTGCACTTCACTTCACTTTGACGCACACGCACTTACTCTTTCACTTGACGGTCACTTACTTCACTGTCACTTCTACGTTGACTTTACTCAGCTTTACTTGTACTTCACGTCACGTCACGCTTACTTTACTTCACTGTGCACCGTTACGTCACGCACCTTACTGTCACTGTACTGTACGTCACGGCACGGTACGTCACGGTACTTGACTGGTACTGCACTCCACGTCACTTCACTCACTGCACGGTACTTCACCGCTCGTCACTGACTTGGACGTTACTTCAATGCAAAGTCACTGTGAAATGCACGGTGACTTGTACTGCACTTGTACTCCACTGGACGGTACGTCACTGTACGGCACGACCCGTCGTCAAAGTGTACCGCACTTCACTGTCACCGCACTCACTTTGACGTTACTGCTCCTCACTGGACTGGACTTACGTCACTTGCACTTTACGGGACGTTGCACTTTACGTACGGCTTACTGCACTTTAGACTTGCACTGTACGTACTTCACTTGACTTGGAATTGCACGTTACGTCACTTCACGTGTACTCACTGGACTTTACTGTCACTGACGGACGGCACTTCACTCACTGGGACTTTACTTCACTGCACCTTACGCACGGCACCTTACGTCACCTCACTGTCACTGTCACCGACTTCACTTCACCTACTTCACGTACTTCACTTCACTTCACTTACTTTACTTGACTTTACTTACTTCACGTCACTGCACTTTACGGCACTTACTGACGGCACTGGGCACGTTACTTCACTGTACGCCACTGTACGTTACTTCACTGACTCACTCCACTTAACTGTCACGGCACTGCACTGGACTGACTGCAAATTACTTCACTTCCCTTCACTGTACTTCACGTCACTTCACTTCACTTTACGTTGACTGTCACTGTACTTCACTGTCCCTTCACTTGACCTCACTGGCACGTGCACGGTTACCTCACTTCCCTTCACTTCAGCTCATTTCATCTCATCTCAGTCGCACATCACGCCACCTCACCCAACTCACCTTCCATCACATCCCATCACCACATCACACCACACACTCACATCACAGCATCATCACAGCACATCCACAGCACATCCAGCATCACATCACAGCACACTCATCACCCCACCCCACCGCACGCTCCAGCACCCCTGCCACCGTCACCTCGCACCCCACCCCACCGCACCCCACCACCCGCACCTCCAGCACATCACATCACATGCACATCACATCACATCACATCACATCACATCACATCACATCACATGAACATCACACACTTCACACACATAACAGCACACATGCACAGCACAGCACATCACCGCACACATCACACACACCATCACACCGCACCTCACAGCACATCACATCACAGCACATCACATCACAGCACACACATCACATCACATCTACATCACATCACATCACATCACAGCACCTCGCATGCACACTCACACATCACACACTCACAGTCACCCACATGCACATCACACACATCACATCCACAGCACACACAGTACACACCGTCATATGCACAGCACAGCACATCACATCACATCACAGCACATCACTCACATCACATCACCATTCAGCACATCACATCACACAAACCACATCACACCCACAGTCACAGTCACAGCACATACAGCACCGCCCTCCACACAGCACATCACTCACATCACATCACAGCACAGCACATCACATCACATCACATCAACACACATCCAGCACTCACCCACCCACCTCACGACACCCACAGCCACCTGCTCCCACCACGCACCGCACACAGCACCCATCACCCACCGCACTCCACCGAACCTCAAAGCCCGCACCCCCGCTCGACCGCACCTCACCTCACCCCCTCCACCGCACACAAAACACATGCACACTCACTGCACAGCTAAGCCTCACATCACATCACACTCGTCACATCACATCACTGCACGCACACACAGCACCATCACATCACATCACAGCCATCACATCATCCCAGTGCATCTCATGCGTCACCGCCCCTCACCACCCCCTCCCCTACCCGCCCCCGCCCCGTCCCCGCCCCGCCCCGCCACCCCACAATCATAACCGCGCCACCCACCTAGGGCCCCTCGTGTAACAAAACTCCTCCACCACTCCGATGCACACCCCACCTCCAATCTGACACCTCACCCCAGAGCCAACTCCAAACCGCCGCAAAACTCATAGAGACCAGTAGTTTACAGCCGTAGACGACACTCAACAAATGAGTCGAACCATGAAGGAACACAGACAGATACAAGGCAAGAACATAACCAAAACGCCCCATAATAGATATGTAAATACACACAACACAAGATTACAGACAGGGACACTCATACACAGAGAGGGAGAGAGAAAACAGTAATACAGACAGACAGGAGACAGACAGACAGAGATGGGGTGATACAGACAGACAGAGACAGACAGACACAGAGAGGGAGAGAGAAAACAGTAATACAGACAGACAAGACAGACAGACAGAGATGAGGGTGAATACAGACAGACAGAGACAGACAGACACAAGAGGGGAGAGAAAACCACGAACAGACAGACAGAGCAGACGACCCGAGAGGGGAAGAAAACCCGATACGACAGACAGAGAAAAAAAACCAAAAGGG
>JAPXFY010000026.1:15335311-15345311 GCA_030674185.1 Monoplex corrugatus | reverse complement strand
GAAAAGGTAGGTAGGATAGGATAAGATAGTAGGTAGTAGGATAGGGAGTAGGATAGGGTAGGATAGGGTAGGAGGGAGGATAGATGGGATAGATAGGGTAGGGTAGGGTAGAGGATAGGATAGGATAGGATAGGGTAGGTAGGATAGTAGGGTAGGATAGGATAGATGGATAGGTAGGAAGGTAGGGTAGGATAGATAGATAGGTAGTATAGGGTAGATAGGATAGGATAGATAGGTATGGTAGGATAGGGTATGGGTAGGATAGGGAGGTAGGATAGGAAGGGTAGTATAGGTAGGGTAGATAGGAATAGGATAGGGATAGGATAGGAGTAGGGTAAGATAGGATAGGATGGTAAGGATAGGTAGGGTAGATAGGGTAGAAAGGATGGGGAGTAAGGATAGGGTAGTATAGAGGTAGGATAGGAAAAAATAGGATGGATAGGTAGTAAAGTTAGGATGGGAATGGGGAAAGATAGGATGGGATGTAGGGTAAGATAGGAAGGAAATAGGAGGATAGGTAGTATAGGATAGGGAGTATAGGGATAGGTAGAAGATAGGGAGTAGGATAGGGAGAAGAGAAGGATAGGAGATAGGATAGGGTAGTATAGGAAAAGGGGAGTAAGGATAGGGTAGGATAGAAGGGGAAAGATAGGATAGGATAGGGTGGGATAGGTAGTTAAGGATAGGATAGGATAGGATAGGGTAGTATAGTAGGAAGGATAGGAAAGGTTAGGATAGGATAGGGAGAAATAGGAGGATAGGATAGGGTAAGAGAGATAAGGAAGATGGGAAATAGGAAAAATAGGATATAAAGGGTAGATATAAGGATTAGGATAGGGTATATAGGATAGGTAGGTAGATAGGGTAGATAAGGATAGGATAGGGAGGTAGGTATAAGGATAGAAGGGATAGGTAGATAATAGGTAGGGTAGAGGTAGGATAGAAAATAGGATAGGATAGGAAGTAGTAGGATAGTGTAAATGGATAGGATAGGGTAGTATAGGATAGATAGGATAGGGTAGTAGGATGGATAGGGTAGGTGGTAGGTACGGTAGGTAATAGGGTAGGTAGGAAGGAAGTAGGTAGGCTAGGTAGGATCAGGATTGGATAGCGGGTCGTAATAGTCTACGGAGGCACTGGCATTAGGGAGGTGGGATATGAAGGGACGGTACGGCACTGGAATAGCAGGCATCGGTATAGCTAGGGTGGACGGTACTAGGATAGTAAGGTACGGGGATAGGATTTTAAGGTCGGACGGCTATGGGGAAGGAGGACGTGCACCTGACTGGTCTACGTCACTTGACGGTCGACACTCGCACTGTACGTCACAGCACGTCACGTCACGGACGTCACCAGGGCTGGTTACTCGACACACTCGTTTCACTGAGTGACCCTTCACGCCACTCACGTGCACTGGACACGATCACACCCCGTCACTGAACCTCACGGCCCACGGAACTCTGGCACTCACGGCACTTCACGTCACTTCACGTCATCCTGCACGCCACTTCACGGGACCGGACTAACACTACCACTCCTGTCACGACGTTCGGTACTTCACGGCACTGCCCCTTGACTTTTACTCACCTCCCCGTTCGTCACTTGAGGGTCACTTCACGTCATTTTGGACTCACGGACGGAATCACGTACACTGCACGTGTACACTTCACTTCACTTCACGGTCACTGCACTGCACTTTCACGTCCCCACTGCACTTCTCTCACGGTACGTGCCCTGCACGCCGGACGCACGGACTTACCCACTGTGACGCACGGCACGGCCTTTCAACTGTTTCGGCTGTTACGCAGCCCCGCACGGTACTGACTGCCCGCACTTCACGTTACTTGCTCACGCACTGACTTACTTCACGTCACTCACCTTACTGTTCCCCTGGGTCCACTACTGTCTTAGGGGACGGCCCCGGACGGACGGCACTCACGCTCCGACTACGGCATTTCATTTTTACTCACTTTATTTTAACTGCTCACTTGACTTCAGCACGGTGCGTTCACGACGGGACTGTCACTGTTCCCTGATTTCCCACTTGGACCCACGCACTTACTTCACTACGCCCCACGGCACGCCCGTACTCTACTTCACTTCCCTTACGTACGCACTCACGTCACGTGGTACAGCACCCCACGCACTTACCTTATTTCACTGCCCCACTGGGACTTCACCACTTACGTGAACTGCACGTCACCGTCACGCACGTTACCTCACTTCACTTACTACACACGTCACTGCACTCACTTTACGCTCGTCACCGTACTTGACGGTACTACCGTGCACTGTCATTTCCCACTATACTCACGTCACTTCACGCACTCACTCACGTCTGTCCTCGGTACGTGACGCACGTCACCTTACTACACTTCACCTGACTCACTCACCTGAGGGCACGTCGGACCCTGTCACCTACCGCACTGCACGCACGGGACGACGGACTTACGGCCCCTTCACTTTCACTGACATTTTACTGCACGTCACTTCACTTCCACTACTTTACTTCACGTGGACTGTACGTTCACTTGGACTCACTCACTTTACTGACTCACTTACTTACTTCCCCTTTATTTCACTTCACTGGCACGTTACTTTACTTCACACCACGCACGCCCGACGTCACCGATTCTTCACCGACTTCACTGCACCTTACGTTCACTTCACCTTACTGTCACTTCCCCTTACTTCACTTCCACCTTACCATTTCACTTGCAACTTTACTTACTGTCACGAAACTTACTGTCACGTGACTGGACTTCACTGCGTACTACGTACCTTTTACGCCTACTTTACTTACGCACTTACTTCACCCACTCACGTCACGGCACGTCACTGTACTTTACTTCACTTACTTCACTTCCCTTCACCGACTTCACGTCGGCACTACTTTACTTCTCACTTACTTCACTTCCCTTCACGTGTGACCTGACGTGCACGTCACTTTACCTCACTCCCGTCACTTCACCCCAGTCATGCGCATCTCATCTCACCACAGCACGCAACCGCACCCACCGCACCGTCCATCCATCCCATCCAGCACATCACATCACACTCGCACAGCACATCACATCACAGCCAGCACACACACACACACACACACACAGCACCCCACCCCCCACCTCACCGCACCGCACCCACCGCAACCCACCGCACCGCCACCGCTCACCGCACCGCGCCCCGCGCCGCCCCCTCCGCACCCCCGAGACCCCCCCCGCCCCCCCCACCGCCCCTCATCTGCTACAGCACTGCACTCACATCATATCAAATCACACCCAATCTCACATCACTGTCACACACACACTGTCAAACAATCCACATCCACACATACAAAGCAACATCCACATGACTCTAACAGCAACTGCACCATCCAACACAGCACACTTCAACTGCACAATCAACATCACTACAGCAATCACACATCACTATCAAATGCTCATCACACATCACACTTCACACACACAACACACACACTCAGCACACTACACACTCACCCAAATCACGCCCCATCACCAGCATCACATCACCACCACTCACACTAAATCACACAGCACTCACACACAGTCCCATGCTCAGCACATAAAAGCACCCCACCTCCCACCACCCCCTCACCCGCCCGCCACCGCCCCACCCAGACCCCGCCCCGCCCCCCACATTAAAAACCGCACACCACCATTACCCCCCGCGGTTCATAACTCACACCCAAACCGGGGTACCAACTACCCAATGTCCGACCACCCCCACCAGCAGGCCATCACCAATCTCCGCAGATAATCGGCCCTGAACTCCTTACACTCTCGGGGGGCCGGGCCACATCCAGGTCATGATTCCTGGATGCCCTTCTGCTGTTGTCTATTTTTTTCCCACGCCGGGGCGCGAACCTGGGCGATTCTGCGCTTCAGAACTGCGGTACGCGGTTTTACCAATGTGCTAACGGGGCACACATCATCTGTAGGGATTTAATCCTTATGAAGTTCACTTTTGGTTCCTCCTTGCCCAGATCCAGCTTGAACTCCTTTCTGCTGCCTCTGCCATCGCTTTAAGGGCTCTAGTCCTCTTCTTCCCAGAAATGGCGAGTTGTTTCATGAGATCATAAGCGGAGGTGCCCACAAACCCTCTTGCCCCGACCTCTATGGCGAAGATTTTGACCCGCAGACCTGCTTTCTTCAGGGTGCTGGCAAGACCGGCGTATTTTTCGGTCTTGTAGATATGTGCTTCTTCCATTCTGCTTTCGTATGGCACAGTGAGTTCTATCAGAATCACTTGTTTCGAGGAGTCAGAGTGGAGAGCGATACAATTGTAGGTCGATACATCGAAAGGGAACACAGACAAAAAAGGCAAGAAATAAACAGAAAAAGCAATAATGAGATTCGTTAAATAACACAAACATGATTTACAGACAGGGACACTCAGACACAGAGAGGGAGAGAGAAAACAGTAATACAGACAGACAGAGACAGACAGACAGAGATGAGGGGTGATACAGACAGACAGAGACAGACAGACACAGAGAGGGAGAGAGAAAACAGCGATACAGACAGACAGAGACAGACAGACACAGAGAGGGAGAGAGAAAACAGCGATACAGACAGAGACAGACAGACACAGAGAGGGAGAGAGAAAACAGTGATACAGACAGACAGAGACAGACAGACAGACAGAGACAGACAGACAGACAGACAGAGATGAGGGGTTCGCGCGCGTGCGTGCCATCTTATACATTGGTTACCTATTCAGACTATTACCGAAGTTCTAGACGCTTACAGAAAGCAGCACTCCATACTCTTTTTTTTTCACACCGCCTTCATGGTGTTAGTCATACTACCAACACACGCAGCAACCATCACTGGCAAAATTCCCTCATCGTTTTTGATCACTATAACCTTGAGACAGGTTGATAAGTTTAAATACCTGGGAACGATCATTTCACCAGACGGCAGATGCACATCAGAAATAGCCAGCAGAATTGGCCAAGCCAAAACAGCATTCAAGAAGATGAAAAGCATTCTTACCAACAAATGCCTATCAATTAACATCAGGAAGAGAGTTCTTGAATGTTATATAGAACCAATAATGTTATACGGTTGTGAGGCGTGGACAGTCAACAAGCAAAGCCAGAGCAAGATTGAGGCAGCCGAGATGTGGTTTCTAAGAAGAATGTTGAGAATTCCATGGACAGCAAAGAAAACAAACTAGACAGCCTTGATGAAGATAGACACAAGAAGATCATTGATAAAGGAAGATTAGGAAAAAGGCAGGCAACATTTGTTGGCCACTTTATGAGGAAAGGGGAATTGGAGCACCTGGTCACAACAGGAAAGCTGGAGGGAAAGAGAGCACCAGGTAGACCCAGGGAAAAAATACGGGACGAACTTACAGAGTGGCTGAAGACAGAGAGGGTGGAGGATGTGCTTGCAGCAACAAGGGACAGACACATATGGAGGGCCATGACCGCCAACACCATGCGGCAAGGCACATGATGATGATGATGATGATGATAATGATGATGATGATGATGATGATGATGATGATGATGATGATGATGATGATGATGATGATGATGATGATGATGATGATAACTGTTGCACCCGTACCCAATCGTAGTATCATTCCATACACAACATGCAGGGAAAAACTTGTACAATTTATGGCATGGTTGAATATGAACTATACAATTAGTTGTACGAGAGACAAAGAATCCACGATGGGGATGCCGATTGTTTGATTGATCTGGTTCAGTTTTTGCGTCGACAACCATTCTCAGGTGATAAGGCCGACAGGGATAACCATCCCAGGGAAGTGGGAGAAGGAAGGGGGACTTATCTAATCCTATACTGACACCACCACAACAACAATGATAGTAAGATGGGACAGGGATAACCATCCCAGGGAAGTGGGAGAAGGAAGGGGGCTTATCTAATTCTATACTGACACCACCACAACAACAACAATGATGGTAAGATGGGACAGGGAGAAGACCAGTTTTAATGTAGCGCACCCCGGGATTCGAACCCACAACCATTAGCATGTGAATCCGACACTCAAACCAACTGAGCTGTTGGGGCCCGCGACTGGGGATGCCGGGGCACTTTCAGTGTAAATAGTATCCCCATTTTCTGGAAATTGTGTGCTAGAAATTTCCTCTTTCTTGCAGGAAGTGGTGGGTAGGATGAGGAAATCAAAGGTTAATGCAGGATGCTGGTGGACAAGGTGCAGGAATACACTATTCCGAAGACATCCTCACAGCCAGGTTCCAGATCATCATCAAGGGACATAACATATAATCCTGTAAAGCTGGCAGAATCGGCCAAGCCAAAACAGCATTCAAGAAGATGACAAGCATTCTTACCAACAACTGCCTATCAATTAACGTCAAAAGAGAGTCCTTGAATGTTATATAGAACCAATACTGTTGTACCGATGCGAGGCGTGGACAGTCAGCAAGCAAAGCCAGAGCAAGATTGAGGCAGCCGAGATGTGGTTTCTCAGAAGAATGTTGAGAGTTCCATGGACAGCAAAGAAAACAAACGAGAAGTCTTGATGGAGGCAGACACAAGTAGATCACTCATAAGGAAGATTAGGAAAAGACAGGCAACATTTATAGGCCATTTTATGAGGAAGGGGGATTTGGAGCACCTGGTCACAACGGGAAAGCTGGAGGGAAAGAGAGCACCAGGTAGACCCAGGGAGAGAATGCTGGACGGATTTGCAGAGTGGCTGGGGATGAGGAGGGTGGGGGAGATGCTAGGGGCAACGAGAGATAGAGATGGTTGGAAGTCCGTGGTCGCCAACGCCATACGGCAGGACACCTGATGATGATGATGAGCACGGTTATTAATGCAGGATGCTGGTGGACAAGGTGCAGGAATACACTATTCCGAAGACATTCCCACAGCCAGGTTCCAGATCATCATCAAGGGACATAATCATATAATCCTGTAAAGTTGTAGAACACGGAAGAAATAAACAAAGGGAAAGGGAAGCACACGAACAAAGGGACACAAACGGAGGGACATAGCGTCCGAGTTGTCGGTACAGTACGGTTGATGACAATTTCGAGAACACCTTTTTTTTTTTTTTTTATTGTTTTGTTCTGTTTTGGTTTGGTTTGGTTTGGTTCGGTTCGGTTCGGTTCGGTTTGGTTTGGTTTGGATTGGTTTGTTTTGGTTTGGTTTGGTTTGGTTTGGTTTGGTTTGTTTGGTTCGGTTCTGTTTGGTTTGGTTTGGTTTGGTTGGTTTGATTCGGTTCGGTTCGGTTCGGTTCGGTTTGCTCACCTTGCACTTTGTGGGGACAATGCATTCATATTGTCATGGTATGAATAGTCAGGAGATAAGGTCGAAATCGCTTTAGAAAAAAACAATTGTCTCAGTTTCGTTTTAGAACCACTTTGTTATGATCTCTCCGTTTAAAATGACGGTGCATTCAGTTGTTATTGTGAGGGCAGTAGAATTTAATCCGCCCCCCCCCCCCTCACTTTCTTATTATCTCTCCGTTTAAAATGACGGTGCATTCATTTGTTATTGTGAGGGCGGTAGAATTTAATCCGCCCCCCCCCCCCCATCCCTTTTTTTTATTTTCTTGGTTAAACTCAGCCCCTCAACTGTCAAATACTATACCGCACCGAAAAAAGCCGAGACATCCGACCCTCCTCCCCGCCATAACAACAACAACAACAACAACAACAACAGCAACAACAAAGTTTGTTTTGTGTGGAAGGGGGGTTGGAGGTAAAATAGACAGGGAGATAATGGAGGTTGTTTTGTGATGTATTAATAGCGTGAACCTGGTAAAGTGTATAACTGGGTGGTTGTATGTGAGATGCAGTGAGATGCGTGATTTGGGTGGATTAGCGTTAGCTATTAATGAGGAAGGCAGACGTAACGTCCCCAGTTTGTGTGTGTTCGGTAAAGTCTTACGTTCTTTTTTCTTTGGATTGATAATTGGGTACATGTATGAAGTGCATTTTTGGCTCTAGGGAGATGAGATATGCGGAAGCAATTTAAGGTAATTTAGGCCCGTTTTTATATATGTTTTGGTGTCCTTAGGTATGCTTACTTTTGTATTCAGGTGTGTTTTTTAAATCCCCTGTGCGATAAATTGGACGGAGTGGTCAACACCAGCGGCACGTACGTTGTTAGATTATGTGCGCGAATGCATGATATGTTACTTAATTTTCTTTTCTTTTTTCCCCTGTTGAAATTTTGTTATGTCTTGAAGCTGTTATAGCCCTGATGTGGCTCTACGCAGTCGGCTGGGCTTTAAACAACAATAACAATTTTATCTTAAACGGGTTGTCGTTTTTGACGTGGCGTTACCCCTGATATGGCTCTAGTCTGATAGTCGGCTGGGCTACAAGCAATGTGAACTTGAACTTGTCAATGAAGCAAGATTCTTGGAGTTTGCTCTTTGCAGTCAGTGTGTGTTTGTCAAGGTGGCCACGACTTGGACATGTTTGACGTTGGTGGTTCATCATCATCATCATCATCATCACATCATCATCCATCATCTCATCATCATCTCTCATCATCATCTCATCATCATCATCATCTCATCATCATCATCTCATCATCATCATCTTCATCATCATCATCATCATCATCATCATCATCATCATCATCATCTCATCATATCATCATCATCATCATCATCATCAGTGCCCTGCCGCATGCGTGGCGACCATGGACTTCCACTGCCTCTATCTCTCGTTGCCCCTAGCATCTCCCCACCCTCCCCGTCCCCAGCCACTCTGCAAGTCCGTCCAGCATTTTCTCCCTGGGTCTACCCGGTGCTCTCTTTCCCTCCAGCTTTCCCGCCGTGACCAGGTGCTCCAAATCCCCCTTCCTCATAAAATGGCCTATAAATGTTGCCTGTCTTTTCCTAATCTTCCTTATGAGTTGGTGGTTAAGTTTGTGGAAATGGATGGCAACTGAGTATTGGCAGTTCTGGTGGATGTCGACAGGATGTGTTCTAACATATCGTGAATGAGCTGGCAGATAATTCTGACATGTAGATCTGACTGCAAAGTCTGCTACGGATGGCATAGATCATGTTATAGGTGTGGCAGGAAAATTTTTCTATTATGTTTGAAATTAACCCTTTGGATCTTGAAGTCATGAGGTGGATGCGGCGTATGGGAAGGTTTTACAGCCATTTTTTGGACCAAGAGAAGCTGCCTGGTGTGGTGATGGTTGGAAAAGCTTGACGGATTCTGGGTTTTATTAATCTCCCAGGGTTTTTTTTTTAATAATTTTTATCTCACTTGCTTGCAAATGAGGGTCTGACTTGGAAAATAGGAACCCACAGAATTGCAACTTTTTCAGTTTGTGCCAAGTAGATTTCAGGATTTGGTATATGGGCTGGGAATGTTGATGGTATAGCTGCCTGAGTGTTCGTCTATTCCTGGTTTTTAGTTTTTCTGTTGGGGAGCATAGTTTCTAGAGAGATTGCTTACACGCGTGAGAGCATTCTATATCCACAGATTGCGGGTATTTTTCTGGTTTGTTAAGAAAAACACCACTTTAGTGGATTGTTTGTTAAGAAAAACACCACTTTAGTGGATTGTTTGTTAAGAAAAACACCACTTTAGTGGATTGTTTGTTAAGAAAAAACACCACTTTAGTGTATTGTTTGTTAAGAAAAACACCACTTTAGTGGATTGTTTGTTAAGAAAAACACCACTTTAGTGGATTGTTTGTTAAGAAAAACATCACTTTAGTGGATGGTTCTTTAACCCTTTGACTCTCGCACCCTGTCCACCAGCGTCCGGGCATTGCAAACCATGCTAGTAAAATAAAACCTTGGATAGAGTTAGGGAATCAAAGGGTTAAAATGTTGCAGTTAGTGGATAGGGTACGAGAGCCAAAGGGTTAAAAAAAATTCATCACTTGAATATAGCCCGTGAAGATAGAGGAATGTGCTGATGTTGTGGGTTTTTGTTCGTTTGATTGTTGTTGTTTGTTTGTTTGTTTGTTTGTTTGTTTGTTTGTTTGTTTGTACT
>JAPXFY010000026.1:15315311-15320311 GCA_030674185.1 Monoplex corrugatus | reverse complement strand
ACATATTTTGGCGTCAACCAGGCCCGAGAGATACGGACACCTGCGATGTCGGTCAGAATATATAAAGCAACACGTCTCAGCGACGCATCCTTGAAGGGGATGAAACTCAACTGCGTGGTCCCAGTCTTCGCAATGTGCCCACAGTACGCCCAACCCTGGTATTGAAAGATCAAGATGGGCAGCTAATAGGTCAGTTTTTTTTTTTTAAACTTTTTTTTTATTAATTTTTTTGTTTCACAACAAACGAACATCTAACATACAATGTGGCATCGAAGAATGACAACAACAACAAAAAATTGTTACAATATGAAAAGACAATGTTGACACATGAAATCCACATAGTATACAGAATATACTTAATGATCTTTTATACATTGGAAGTTTTAAAATGAACATTAAGATTTAGCACATGTCAACATTTCCCCTTTGAACCCGTTTCACAAACCACATCCCTTTGCTGAACGATAGTCAAGCATCATCGAACAATGCGGTACAGAAATGATATCAATTTATACAAACAAGACAAATGTTCACATAAAAACAAAAACAACCTATCACTTACAAAAACATATAAGACAATATTCTAAATCAATGATGGTTAAAATCAATACAAAACATATAGGACCATATTCTAAATCAATAATGGTTAAAATCAGTACAAAACATATAAGACAATATTCTAAATCAATGATGGTTAAAATCAATACAAAACATATAAGACAATATTCTAAATCAATGATGGTTAAAATCAGTACAAAACATATAGGACAATATTCTAAATCAATGATGGTTAAAATCAGTACAAAACATATAGGACAATATTCTAAATCAATGATGGTTAAAATTATGTACATCAATGTTCAAGACCATGTCATGAAGAAATTCTGTTTTCCACGGGGCGACGATTGACATATAGTTGTTCCACTGAGCATTAAAAGATCAGTTTATATGTTGTGTAATAATAATAATAATTACAATATTTATATAGCGCAAAATCTTGATAAAAATCAAATCTAATCTGAGAGTGGTGAACTCATGACATCTGATCTGAAGTCCAGGGCTCTCTCTCTCTATCAACACATCTAGCCAACCTGCGTTTAACCCTTTGACTCCCGCACCTTATCCACCAACTGCAAAAAATTAACCCTTTGACTCCCTCACACTTTCCACACGCTTTCTGCAGGAAGCTGGTGGACAGGGTGAGGAAATCAAAGGGTTGAGTTTTTGTTTTGCTAGCATGGTTGACAATGCAGGATGCTGGTGGACAGGGTGAGGAAATCAAAGGGTTAAGTTTTTGCTTTGCTAACATGGTTGACAATGCAGCATGCAGGTGGACAGGGTGTGGGAGTCAAAGGGTTAAGTTTTTGCTTTGCTAGCATGGTTGACAATGCAGGATACTGGTGGACAGGGTGTGGGAGTCAAAGGGTTAAGTTTTTGCTTTGCTAGCATGGTTGACAATGCAGGATACTGGTGGACAGGGTGTGGAAGTCAAAGGGTTAAGCAACCAACCCCTCTACGCCCGTTCAGGGACAGGGAAGAAAAAGAATCAGAGATTTGGGGAGGGGGACGAAGACAGAGAGAGAGAAAGAGAGAGAGAGAGAGAGAGAGACAGAGACAGAGAGACAGAGAGAGAGAAGGGAGAAAGAGAGAGAGAGAGAAGGGAAGAGAGAAAGAGAAGGAGAGATAGAGAGAGAGAGAAGGGGAGAGAAAGAGAGAAGGGGAGAGAAAGAGAGAAGGGGAGGGAGAGACAGAGAGAAGGAGAGACAGACAGACAGACAGGCAGGCAGAGACAGAGAGAGACAGAGTCAGAGAGACAGAGACAGATAGAGACAGAGACAGATAAGAGTCAGAGAGAGACAGAAACAGAGAGACAGAGACAGATAGAGACAGAGACAGATAAGAGTCAGAGAGAGACAGAAACAGAGAGACAGAGACAGATAGAGACAGAGACAGATAGAGTCAGAGAGAGACAGAAACACAGGCAAAGAGAGAAAGAGACGGAGAGAGTCAGAGAGAGTCAGAGAGAGACCGAGAAAAGGCAGAGAGAGAGAAAAAGAGAGACAAAGAGAGAGAGAGAGAAACAGAGAGAGAGAGAGAGATAGAGACAGACATACAGAGAGGCAGATAGATAGATAGGTAGATAGATAGAGAGAGACAGACAGATAGACAGAGAAAGAGAATGACAGAGACAGAGACAGACAGACAGACAGAGAGAGAGAATGACAGAGACAGAGACAGACAGACAGACACAGAGAGAGAGAGAGAATGACAGATAGAGACAGACAGACAGACAGAGAGAGAGAGAGAATGACAGAGACAGAGACAGACAGACAGACAGACACAGAGAGAGAATGACAGAGACAGAGACAGACAGACAGACAGACAGAATGACAGAGACAGAGACAGACAGACAGACAGACAGACAGACAGAGAGAATGACAGAGACAGACAGACAGACAGACAGAGAGAATGACAGAGACAGAGACAGACAGACAGACAGACAGAGAGGGAGAGACAAAGAGAGCCAGAGCCAGATGGAGAGAGAGACAGAGAGACAAAGAGACAGAGAGAGACAGAGAGACAGAGAGAGACAGAGAGACAGAGACAGACAGAGACAGAGAGAGACAGAGACAGAGAGAGACAGAGAGAGACAGAGAGCTTCTACTTTCAAACCTGATCTGATCCTATGCGAAAAAGGCCACCCTCCAACCTGCTAGCGGTGTGACCATCACCAAGCAAACGGGTCGTAGATGGCGGCTGGTGTATGGTGAATGACGGATGGCCTTCAGATATGGAGGGTTAACTGCAGAATAAGCCAGGCTTGCCTGCAGTCCCGAACCAACTGGCGATGGTCTCTGTCCGGACAGGGCGTGGTGGCTCTTTGGCCAAGCCACACCAAGGTGACTAGGTGTTCAAATCTCTCTTGCCTCATAGAATGTCCTGTATATAAATATTGTTCGTCTTTTCCTAGATAGTAACAAGAGATTTTTTAAAATAAAATTGTTAGACAGAAACATACAGATTATAAGATTTGTTACTTATCTATACATACATGGATGGATAGATGGAAGGATGGATGGATGAATGGAGGGATGGATGGATGGATGGATGGATGGAGGGATTATACGTATTGACATTGAGCACGGGTCGATGGCCTTCACAATCAAAACAAGGTCAGTGACAGTCATGTATACTTACACACACACATACATACATACGTACATACATACATACATACATACATACATACATGCATACATACAGACATGCATACGTACGTACATACATACATACATACATACACACATGCATACATACATACATACATACATATATACATATATACATACATACATATATACATATATACATACATACATATATACATACATACATATATAGCTGATAGCTGTTCTGATGCAACTGACTCAAGCTCAACTTCCACTGTTCAATACAGCCCTCCATCATCACCCCGCTCAATTGAAGTTCGAGTTACGGCCCGCGATGTGCGTCATGTGCGTCAGGGAGCAGGTCCTGTAGACAGTGGATCACAAACACAGGCAAGTGCTTGCAACTTTGCTAATCTCATCAAGGTAAACACCAAAAACGTTTTGCAAGATGTTTCAAAACGCCTCAAAGTGATGTGTTTAAACGCCCAGTCCTGCAGAAACAAATGTAACGACATCAATGATCTGATTACTCAAGGTAACTTTGACATTGTGTTCTTGTCAGAAACTTGGTTCAAACCACTTGGAGATGAACCTGACATTGCTGCAATTACACCACCTGGCTTCACTCTTAGGTCCATACCCAGAGGCAGTGGTCGTGGTGGCGGATTAGCCGTAATCTTCAGAAACAGTCTAGTGCCCCATTTGTCAGTGACTACCAAAGACTGTGTGTTTCAATCTTTCGAAGCATGCCATGTTCGCCTCTCATACCTCAATCAGACAGTATCATTTGTCAGCCTGTACAGACCTCCCCCTAACCGCAAGAACAAACTGACCAACTCCATGTTTTTAAATGACTTTCAAGCTCTGTTATCAACTTGTCTATCCTGTAAAAAATTGATTGTTGTGGGTGATTTCAATGTTCATTTTGATTCAGTTTCTGACCCTACTGCTTCTGCATTTAAAAGTCTGCTTGACAGTTTTGACTTAGAACAACTGATAAACAAACCCACACAATGCCGTGGTCACATCCTAGACTGGATTGTTACAAACAGTAGACCCTTGTTTATGAACATCAATGTTGATGACATGTTAGTCTCTGACCATTTTGTTGTGTCCTTTGAGCTATGCCTTAGGAAACCATGTAGAGCAACAAAGAGTGTATCATCACGTAAACTCAAAGCCATTAACTCTGTTGATTTTAGATCAGATGTGTTGTCAGGGTTTGCATATGATTCATGTACTAATGATCCTGTCAATGTTTACAACACATGTTTGCGTGACTTATTGGACAAGCACGCCCCCTTAGTTACACGTAACTTGACCGATCGCACATCCGCCCCTTGGATGAACCTGGAGATAAAGCAAGCAAAGCTCCAGCGCCGCGAGACGGAACGGTTATGGCGCAAATCTGGCCTGACTGTGCACAAGCAAATTTATGCTCACCAGCGTAATCTGGTAACTAGCATAATTCGTAATGCTAAAAAACAGTACATGTGTAATAAGATAGTCAATGCGTGTAGCTCCGGGGAGCTTTTCAGAGTCAGCGGGGAGCTCATGGGAAAAGAACAGGGCCTTGTGTTGCCAACATCTGTCCCGGTTGAACAACTACCGGACAAATTCAATGAATACTTTTCTGGCAAAATTGAGCAAATTCGAGACAGTTTTCAAACTGGCAGTTCGACGACCGCTGACGCTGATCGGTTCTCTGGATCTGCACTCTCTGTTTTTCAGAGCGTGTCTCAAGAAAATGTGAGAGAAATACTGATGAAAATGCCCAAGAAATCATGCGAGCTAGATCCCATTCCTGCATCACTGTTTTTTGGATGTATT
>JAPXFY010000026.1:15302811-15307811 GCA_030674185.1 Monoplex corrugatus | reverse complement strand
GACCTGCTATGGCTCTGCGTAGTTGCCTTGGCTTTATAAATGACGACGACGACAACAACAATAACGATGATGATGATGATGATGATGACAGTAATAGTAATAATAATAATAATAACAATAACAATAATACATAATAATAACAAATCTACTACTGCTGCTGCTGCTTCTACTACTACTACTGATAATGATAATAATAATAACAATAATAATAACAGAATGATGATGATGATGATGATGATGATAAAATAATAATAACAATAACAATAATAACAAGAAAAAGAAGAAAAGAAGAAGAAGAAAGAGAAGAAGAAAAAGAAGAAGAAGAAGAAGAAGAAGATGATGATGATGATGATGATGATGATGATGATGATGATGACATCAATATTGATAATAATAATAATAATAATGATGATGATGATGATGATGATGACAATAATAGTAATAATAATAATAATAATAATGAGAAGAAGAAGACGAAGAAGAAGAACAACAACAACAACTACTAATTGAGCCTGCCAGCAAAACTCTATATGCCAGTTAAAATAGAAACACCTTAGAACCCTGAACACCCTCAGTTGCGAATGGTTTGTCCCCTTGCAACGGTGTTTGGCGGCAAACTGGGACCGTTTGTTTTTTTTTATATAGCAAGCTAGGATTGAACCCCAAGACTCCACCTTGATTCCACACCTCTATCAACAGAGCCAGACAGTTTGTTTAATTAACCCTTTACCTCCAGTATCCTGTCCACCAGCATCCTGCACTTCCAGTCCATGCTATCAAAGCAAAAAAAATTAACCTTTTGACTCCATCTCCCTGTCCACCACCTTCCTGCAGGAAGCTGGTGGATAGGGTGAGGGAGTCAAAGGGTTAAGTTTTTGTAGCTATTGGTAGATGTAGGGTGCGAGAGTCAAAGGGTTAAGTTTTTGCTATTGGCAGATAGGGTGCGGGAGTCAAAGGGTTAAGTTTTTGCTATTGGCAGATAGGGTGCGGGAATCAAAGGGTTAAGTTTTTGCTATTGGCAGATAGGTGAGGGAGTCAAAGGGTTAAGTTTTTGCTATTGGCAGATATGGTGCGGGAGTCAAAGGGTTAAAAATCGAGTCAGGTCGGAATAATGATGAAGTGGTGCAAATAGTGTTTGTTCTCCATCAGTACAGTTGAAGAAATGATGTTATCGTTTTCGATTGGGCGTAGAGAATTCAGATAATTGCTGTAATCGTAAACCATTGTTCTTGATCAATCATCATCATTATCGTGTGCCCTGCTGCATGGTGTTGACGATCATGGTCCTCCATATGCATCTATCCCTTGTCGCCGCTGTTGAAGTTGTGTATGTTTTGAAGCGGTTATAGCCCTGATATGGTTCTACGCAGTCTGCTGGGCTTTAAACAACAACGCCAACACGGCGGACTACTTATGAAAAACCTCTTGAGAGACATCCGGTCCCTGTTGATGCAGTTTTCCCGTTTTTACAAGAGATCAATAGATTTCACTTGATCTGATTTTACATTTGAGCATGTTGTTGTTTAATTGCATTTTAGACTTGCAAGGTTAACGGTGAGCATGTTTTTAACTGTTGTCTTTTATCTTAACCTGGTTGTCGTTTTCGACGTGGTGTTCGCCCTGATATGGCTCTAGTAGTCGGCTGGGCTATTATGAACTTGAATGGAGAGCATGATTTTTAACTGCTGTCTGTTATCATAACCTGGCTGTCGTTTTTTGTTGACGTGGTGTTGTGTGTGGTGTGTGTGTGTGTTTGTGTGTGTGTGTGTGTGTTGTGTGTGTGTGCTGTGTGTGTGTGTGCGTGTGTGTGGGGTGTGTGTGCGTGTGTGTGTGTGTGTGTGTGTGTGTGTGTGTGTAGTTCGTGGTGTGTGTGTTCGGTGTGTGTGTGTTGTGTGTGTGTGTGAGTTCTTTTGTGTGTGTGATTGCGCGCTTGTGCGCATGCGCGCTTTGGGCATTTAACATTATGTCTGTGAATACTGTTGCGCAGTGTGATTCCAATGGTTTGGAGAACAGCACATACATTATCATCTCTCTGCATGCTCGTTATGATCATGAATATCTGATGATTATGTATTGATATCAATATCATCATCATCATCTTCTCATCATCATCATCTTCATCATCATCATCATCATCATCATCATCAATCATATATCATCATATCATCATCATCATCATCATCATCATCATCATCATTCTCATCATATCATCATCATCATCATCATCATCATCATCATCAATCATCATCATCATCATCATCATCATCATCCATCATCATCATCATCATCATCATCATCAATCATCATCATCATCATCATCATCATCATCATCATCATCATCATCATCATCATCATCATCATCAATCATCATCATCATCATCAATCATCAATCATCATCATATCAATCATCATCATCATCATCATCATCATCATCATCATCAGTCTCATCATCAATCATCAATCATCATCATCATTCAATCATCATCATCATCATCATCATCATCATCATCAATCATCAATCAATCATTCATCATCATCATCATCATCAATCATCAATCATCAATAAACCCATCATCATCATCATCATCAATCATCATCATCAATCAATCATCATCATCATCATCGTCGTCATCATCAATCATCATCATCATCATCATTCAATCATCATCATCATCATCATCATCATCATCATCATCATCATCATCAATCATCAATCAATCATCATCATCATCATCATCATCATCATCAATCATCAATCAATCATCATCATCATCATCATCAATCATCATCATCAATCAATCATCATCATCATCACTATTTTTATCATTATCGTTGTTTCTATTTTTTTGCATGGTTTCTGGATGTTCTTCTAAACAAGTGGGCATACAAGATAACACAAAGTTTGCAATCTGCTCAATAGGGATTCATCGCGCTTGAACACTTTGGTACTCACACCATCCAATCTTCCAGTAATTATCTGGCACACTTCGTGAACCTGGGGAGAGAGAGAGAGAGAGAGAGAGAGAGAGAGAGAGAGGAGGAGAGAGAGAGAGAGAGAGAGAGAAGAGAGAGAGCAGATGGAGGGGGGAGGGTGGAACAAAGCAACTGCGCGCTGGCAGGGTTTTGGAATGGGAAGGATGGGAGAACGGAGCGGGGGGGTGGGGGGGGGGGCGGTGGTGAACAGAACGGAATTCATGAAACACTAAACTAACAACATCGGAATTATGATTACAGCATGGAAATGAGCAGCGAGCAGGCCTTTTTTTTTTTTATGTTGCGGGCTGGGTTTGAACTCTTGAACTCTAGCCGTCAAGTCTTGAGTCTGGGGTTGTGTCTTATCATCATCATCAAGTGCCCTACCACATGACGTTGGCGATCATAGCCCTACAGATGAATCACATTGTAATATATAATTGTATATAATATGCTCTCTATAATTTTCCATTGCTTTTATTCTTTCTCCCCATTTATAGCCGTGTGCGTGTGTGCGCGCGCGGCGCGCGCGCGCGGTGTGTGTGTGTATGTGTGTGTGTGTGTGCGTGCGTGCGTGTGTGTGCGTGCGTGCGTGTGTGTCTGTTTTAGCGCTTAGATTTGATTTTATCAAGATTTTGCGCTATACAATAAAATATTGTATGATGTATTGTATTGTATGTGTTGTATTGTATTGTATTGTATTGTATTGTATTGTATTGTATTGTATCTTAGTTGCCGCAAGCACATCTTCCATCCTCTCTGTCTTCGGCCACTCTGCAAGTCCGTCCAATATTTCCTGGGTGTACCTGGTGTTCTGTCTACAGAGGCCAAGCAGTAAGCCCCTAAAATACCCGCCTCCTTGTAAAGGTTCGAACCTGTGATCTTGGGATTACAAGAGTCACATGCTCTACTGACTCGAGCTAATCTGGTTTATAGATTTTTTATGGCTCGTATAGGTCGTGGAACCTACGATCCTTGCGTTATTTACACGGCGCTCAAACCACATAAACCTAACAGGCCACATTTATTTTTTAACCCTTTGACTCCGGCACCCTTTCCATCACCATTCTGCGTTGCCAACCATGCTAGCAAAGCAAAAACGTAACCCTTTAGCTCCCTCACCCTATCCACCAGCTTCCTGCAGGAAGCTGGTGGATACGGTGAGGGAACCAGAGGGTTAATTTTTTTTTGCACCTGGTGGATAACGTGCCGGGAGTTAAGGATCATTGCACTCAGGGAGGTTATCTTTGTTCTCACCGTTTTTTTTCCCCGTCCCATTTTATACACCACTTTAATGGCCACAGAAGCTGGCACAGTTTTTCACAATGCGATGATGATGATGTCGATGAGGATGATAATCATGATGCTATAGCGCTATGGAGTTCCATTTAGGACTGAGACTGCGTGACAGGGGCTTGTACTCCACGCTTTACTATCTTAATATAGCCAGGCGTCAACCAGGCCAGAGAGATACAGACACCTGCGGTGCTGGTCAGAAGATTTGAGCGACACTCTCAATGAAGTCGATGAGACTCGACGTGCGTGGTCCCAGTCTTCCCAACGAGCCCGTGGCACGCTCAACTCTGAGTGAAGCCGGTTCAGAGCCGAAAAATCCCTCAATGATATAAAAAAGGTAAAACAAAATATGACTGCTGGATCTTGAGGGTAAAAACAAAACATTAAAAAATACCTTGTTTGTAAAAGATCCTTTGGAGTATAAAACACATTTCGAGCCCAGTCGACAAAGGGCCTGGGCTCGAAACGTTGTGTTTTATACTCCAAAGGATCTTTTACAATCAAGGTATTTTTTAATGTTTTGATTTTACCACTATGATATAGTTTTGACGGGACTGATGGGGATTCGAACCCACAACCTCCCAGGCCACACTTGATATACAGCTTGGAGCTATGTCAGCTGGCGGCAGGGCGGGCTGCCCTATAGACGGACGAGAGCCTGGGATAAGGCAAAGAAGGGCTGCTCGATTCTCTCATGGTCCGGTGGCTGGACTGCGCATGGGCCTGCCTGG
>JAPXFY010000026.1:15280311-15297811 GCA_030674185.1 Monoplex corrugatus | reverse complement strand
CAGCAGCACTGACGTGGCATCTTCAGGGCACTCATGCGACTACATCTCAAACCGAACCGGCCAGTGATTGATTGATATTGTGGTTGATTCAGCAGACATCTTGCTTATGCGTATGTATGAACCATGACCTGAAAGAACAGAGTCGCATGATCGAAAGAGGCACGTTGAACTCTTCTTTACCGCCACTCTGAACAAAACTGCTGAGGAAATAGAGAAAACAAAAGCGGAATAGCCGTCGGAACAACCGGACGCAATCACGCGGGAAAGATGCGCTTCCAGACTTACCAGGCTATAAGTCAGGATATGTACACATTCGAGACATAATGCCACGCACGTGGTGGATATTAGTTTTTAGATTTTTCGATCATGTGACTCTGTTTCTCTCAAGTCAAAGTTCATATGTATGCATAAACATACGCAAGATGTCTGCCATGTAACCGAAAATAGAAAATATCAACCAATCAATGGCCGGTTCGGTTTGAGATGTGGTCGCATGTTCAGGGCAATGGGCAAAGTGTATGGAGACCCTGGGGTACCCAGCCATTAGAGCCTCCCTCCCAACCTCATCGATGTATTTGACAGGACAGCATGCAATAACACTCTTCAGCATACAGTTGATTTCTTAAGTATCCAGTAGAACTTTCCAGCATCCAGTAAAATTCTTTAGCATCCAATAGAACTCTTTAGCATCCAATAGAACTCTTTAGCATCCAATAGAACTCTTTAGCATCCAATAGAATTCTATAGCATCCAGTAAAACTCTTTAGCATCCAACAGAACTCTTTAGCATCCAATAGAACTCTATAGCATCCAGTAAAAGTCTTTAGCATCCAACAGAACTCTTTAGCATCCAATACAACTCTTTAACATCCAACAGAACTCTTTTAGCATCCAACAGAACTCTTTAACATCCAATGGCGAGTGGCCAACACCTTGGACCCAGTCCCTGATCATCACTCTCCCGAAGAAAGGCAACCTACAACTATGCCAAAACTACCATACCATCAGCCTGATCAGCCATCCAAGTAAGGTCATGCTAAAAATCCTTCTGAGTAGACTGAAGCCACAAGCTGAGGAGATAATAAAAGAAGAGCAGGCAGGTTTCAGACCAGGAAGAAGTACCACAGAGCAAATTTTCAACCTCAGATTGCTCTGTGAGAAATACCTGCAACACCAGCAAGGCCTTTACCACGTCTTCGTGGACTTCAAGAAGGCATTCGACAAAGTTTGACACGCAGCCTTGTGGGGCAACCATGAGGCTGTACAACATCAATGCCAACCTGATCAGAACCATAGAATGCCTCTACGAAAAGGCGACCAGTGCAGCCTCCATGACAACAACACAGGAGAATGGTTCCGAACCACAGCTGGAGTATGCCAAGGATGCCTGCTCTCCCCACTCTCTTTAACATCTTCTTAAAGAGAATAATGGCTGACGCACTTGAAGACCACGAGGGAACAGTCAGCATCGGAGGTAAAACAATCACAAACTTGCGTTTTGCTGACGACATTGACGGACTAGCTGGGCAAGAGCAAGAGCTGGTCAGCTTGATAAAATCTCTTGATGAGGCCTCCACAGCATATGGCATGCAAATCAGTGCAGAGAAAACCCAGTTGATGACAAATAATACCAATGGCATCAGCACTGACATTACCATAGACAACAAGAAACTTGAGACTGTCCATTGCTTTAAATATCTGGGAGCTATAGTATCAGATGAAGGATCAAAGCCCGAAGTACTTTAGCATCCAATAGAACTCTTTAACATCCAACAGAACTCTCTAGCATCCAATACATCAATGTACAGTCAAACTCTTCAGCATACAATAGAACACTTCAGCGTACAGTAGAACTCTTCAGCGTACAGTAGAACTCTTCAGCATACAATAGAACACTTCAGCGTACAGTAGAACTCTTCAGCATACAATAGAACACTTCAGCATACAGTAGAACACTTCAGCGTACAGTAGAACTCTTCAGCATACAATAGAACACTTCAGCGTACAGTAGAACTCTTCAGCATACAATAGAACTCTTCAGCGTACAGTAGAACACTTCAGCGTACAGTAGAACTCTTCAGCATACAATAGAACACTTCAGCGTACAATAGAACACTTCAGCGTACAATAGAACTCTTCAGCGTACAATAGTACACTTCAGCATACAATAGAACACTTCAGCATACAATAGAACACTTCAGCGTACAATAGAACTCTTCAGCGTACAGTAGAACTCTTCAGCATACAGTAGAACACTTCAGCATACAGTAGAACTCTTCAGCACACAGTAGAACACTTCAGCGTACAATAGAACACTTCAGCATACAATATAACTGTTCAGCGTACAATAGAACTCTTCAGCGTACAGTAGAACACTTCAGCGTACAATAGAACACTTCATCGTACAGTAGAACTCTTCAGCGTACAGTAGAACTCTTCAGCGTACAGTAGAACTCTTCAGCATACAATAGAACTCTTCAGCATACAATAGAACACTTCAGCATACAGTAGAACACTTCAGCATACAATAGAACACTTCAGCACACAGTAGAACACTTCAGCGTACAGTAGAACACTTCAGCGTACAGTAGAACTCTTCAGCATACAATAGAACTCTTCAGCATACAATAGAACACTTCAGTATAGAGTAGAACTCTTCAGCATACAATAGAACACTTCAGCACACAGTAGAACACTTCAGCGTACAGTAGAACACTTCAGCGTACAGTAGAACTCTTCAGCGTACAGTAGAACTCTTCAGCACACAGTAGAACTCTTCGCGTGAATTTAAAACTCTAAGCATACAATAAAAAATCTTTCAGCGTATGACAGAGCTCTTCGGCATTCAGTAGATACTCTTCAGATTTTAGTCTTCTCTCACTGGGCGAAGCAGCAGGGAAGTTTCAGTCTTTTTCTCCTAAGTTTTGCATTTGGTGTTTGTTATGCTTGTTTGTTTGTTTGTGATCTTACATTCATGCTTGAGAAAGGCCAGTTGGCCGAAAATTTGTTTGTTGTGATCTTATTCACGCTTGAGAAAGGCCAGTTCAAATTTGGGCCTGCTTGTCTGGTTGTAGATCTATTTGGCTAAATAGGCGTTCTGATTTGATTTTCGTGTTTTTCTGGTTCCTTCTTCAGCATAAATTTTGGCTCAGTGGAACTTTTCAGCATCCAGTAGACCGCTTCCGTGTGTTTGTAATGTATATATGTACAGTCTCGCAGGCTTACAAGAACATTTCTTGTGACTGAAGTCCATTTCAGCCGAACGCTTCAGCGTACATGTGAAGCCTGCCTGCAGGCTTACACGAACAAGTCCTTGAGTAACGAAGTCGGCCATGTTACACGCTTCAGCATACATAATGCTGCATTAACCCTTTGACTCCCGCACCTATCCACCAAGAGCCAAAAAAGTTAACTCTTTGATTCCCTCATCCTATTCACCAGCTTCCTTGCAGGAAGGAAGCTGGTGGATAGGATGAGAGAATCAAAGGGTGAAGTTTTCGCTCTTAGCTAACATGGTTGGAAATTTGCTGGTGGACAAGGTGCGTGGTTGTCAAAGGGTTAATAATTTGATCTCCTAGTACTGCAAAGAACTGGACAGGGAAAACAAAAACAAAAACAAACAAAAAAAGAACAACAACAAAAAAAGAACGTGTGAAGGAGTTAACCAGAGCGCCATGGCGTAGTTCGTCTTACATCGTTATTTCACAGCTTGGTGTCCGCCACACGTACCTAACGAGCCCCCTTCTGTTGCACACAAGAGTTTGTTTGCGACATAATTCAGCTTAATTACCTGTGCTTAGCGCGCGGGCAGGCAGCTCGTTAGAAGAGAAAGGGGAGGGAGGGAGTTGTATGGCAGGGGGGAGGGGGGGAGGAAGCTGGAGGGGGGATGGGGGAAGTTCGGAGAGAATGTGACGGGAGGAGAAGATGTTGGAGGGGAGTGGGGTGGGGGTGGGTGGAGGTTTGGGGGTGGGGTGGGGGGGGGAGATGTCGCCAGTCCCAGAGAGGAGCTCATTACTGGCCGACCCCTCGACAGCTGGACACGGCCTCCCTGCCACTAACAAACCTGCGACCCCGTTCAGTCAGTTTTCAAGTCCTCAGCCCCACTGTGCGCGGTTTTGAAGACTTACTTTTTTTTTTTACTTTAAAAATTTTTTAGTGGGTTGAAGAGATAGTTTTTTTTCCTTTTTTTTCTTCTTTTTTTTAGTGGGTTGAAGACTACAGAAATAGGATATTTTTTTAAGTGGGTTGAAGACTACAGAGATAGGATTAATTTTTTTAGTTGGTTGACTTAGTGGATATTTTTGTTTGTGGGTTGAAGGAAGAGATAGGATTTTTTTTAGTGCGTCAGAAGACATACGATCTACAAATAGATAGTTTGTATGTTCAGTAGTTGAGACTCACAGAGACCTAGGATGATTTTATTAGCTGAAGTTGAAGACTCAGATCATACACGAGAAACGAATTTTACTAAGCGGTGAACGACAACAAACGTACAGATACACTTTAATGAGTTACGAAGACTACAGAGATAATAACAGTATTTTTTTAATGGGTTGTAATTCTTCATGACATAGCAGTGTAATTTTTTTGTTTGCTATGTTCTATTGTTTGTTTTGTTTGGGTTATATGTGAGAATTGGATTTTTTCAATTTGTTTCATTGCGAAATGTAAGCGCCTCACCAATTTAATGATGGATTATGCCTGCTTGCCAAATAAACCTATTATTATTAAATGAAGAGAACTGGACTTGTGAAACACTGACACCACACCCCAGAATGATTGGAGCGTTAAAGTGTTACCGTTATTGTTATTTTTTTCAAAGCCCAGCCGACTGCGTAGAGCCATAAAGGGGCTAAACGTTCGTTCTTTGATTTAACGTCTTTTCACTAAGAGTGATATTAGACGGGGGGAGATGGAGGATGAGTGTTGGGGTGGTTGAATTATTGGGGGCAGAAGGGAGACAGAGTTAAGAGACATAAGTAGGTGGGAAAATAGAAAAATGTAACAAGAACTTAACACTAACAATTAAACTAACAATTAACATCAACAATCTGAAGGGAAAATTTAACGCTAAAGTATAAACTTCATAAACTTAAAGTAATGCATTAACAGGACTGTGAACCAATGATTCTGAAATCTTAACTGACAAAGACTGATCTGAAAATACTTCTTTAAAATGAGTTTCAGGATAGTTTTCATGTGTAAACATTTTTGGTAAAAAAAAAAAAAGAACGTAGCATTTTGCAGTAAAATAAACAGTGAAACAGTGTGAATTGTTCGCCGCAAATCTACTTGACATTTTTACAATATTTTGTTTTCAGTGCGTTTAGCTGAATACGAAAATGAACAGCAACAATCGATCTCAAATGATGTATGGAAGAATACTGCAAATTTTTACATGCATTTTGAAATGAAAGTTTTATCATTTGTTGTGTTACAAACTTTTCATTGAAATGTTCATGAAAACCCGTTTCAAAACATGCACAATACTTCAACAGGAAAGAAAATTAAGTACACATATCAATGCATTCGCACACATAATCTAAGGAGATGCCCCTGGCGTTGACCATTCCGTTCCAATTTATCACACAGGGGATTTAAAAAAAAACATACCTGAATACGAATTTAAACATAAAGCTGAGCAGCGATCCAGCCAACTTATAAGAAAATGTTGTAAGGCGGTTTTGAACCTGGAGACATAAGATTGGAGTCCATGGCTGTATCAAATCCGTCGGTTTTAGTCTCAGTTTCGGTTTCAGTTTCTCAAGACAACGTCCCCGCGCTCGGAACGAATTACGTTATGCACTAACGTCACAGGTGCCAAGTGTATGGTGATCATGGCACAAGCTTAAATTAAGCCTGCACAATCACCCATGAGCTGGCGAGATCCTGAGGCTCTACCTAGCCTATGTTTTATACTGGTATTGGATCAGTCTATTACTGGAATGATTCTGATTATTGAAAAAATGACATGTGTATCTGTGTATCTTATCTTCAAAAACATATATACAGATATATACACACATATGTATATATATATATATACATACATTCATATATAAATATATATATATTATATATATATATGTGTGTGTATGTCATCATCATCAGGTGCCCTGCCGCATGGTGTTGGCGACCATGGACTTCCAACCATCTCTATCTCTCGTTGGCCCCAGCATCTCCCCCACCCTCATCATCCCCAGCCACTCGGCAAGTCCGTCCAGCATTCTCTCCCTGGGTCTACCTGGTGCTCTCTTTCCCTCCAGACGTTTCGAACATGGGACGTATCGAACCTGGGACGTTTCGAACCTGGGGCGTATTGAACCTGGGACGTTTCGAACCTGGGACGTATCGAACCTGGGACGTATCGAAACTGGGATGTATCGAAACGTTAGGGACGTATCGAACCTGAGACAGAAACACAGAGAGAGAGAGAGAGAGAGAGAGAGAGAGAGAGAGAAACAGACAGACAGACAGACAGACAAACAAACACAACAGACAAACAAACACAAACAAACACAAAAAAGAAAAAAAAAAAGACGCTCAGCTCACAAAACCTTCCTCCTGATGTACTACCTCCCCTTGGCCATGCGAATTATCTCCCCATCCCCAATCCCCCATCCTCCCTTCCCCATCTCCCTTCACCATCCCCATCCCATCCCCATCCCCATCCCGCCTTCTTACCATACGATGTATCAACTTCGTATTATTCTGGTCTTGAAAATACAGGGGGGTGCAAAAGTAGGTATACAGTAAGTATCACATCATTATTATAATGCTTAATTCCGCTCTCGATTAGAGGAGTGTGTGAATACCGACGGCAAGCAGTTTGAGTATCTGAGGGATTAAGGCTGTGCTTGTTATTACATGTATATGCAATATTCATTTATTTGTATAATAAATACAATGAGTACTGTACGTGTTTTCTTTTTTCATAACTGTATACCTACTTTTGCACCCCCCTGTATGTCTGCATGTTAATTTTTGTACCCTGTTTGTTTTTGTGTTCAGTTGAAGACTCAGAGAGTGGAAAGTGGTAGGGATTTCATCTACTGTTTGTGTTAGTGTGAACTGTTACTGTTCAAGTGCTGGAGTAAGTATAGTACATGTTCTTTTTCATACCAGATTTAAGTCATACTATGTAACAAGAAGCAGTGTGCATACAGTAATGTCACAAGATGAGCAACAACAAGATCAGAATAAAGACTCAGTTGTTTTTTTTTATCAAAGTAGATTCTATGCCTATCAGTTAACATCAGAAAGAGAGTCCTTGAATGTTATATACAACCAATACTGTTGTACGGATGCGAGGCGTGGACAGTCAGCAAGCAAAGCCAGAGCAAGATAGAGGCAGCTGAGATGTGGTTTCTCAGAAGAATGTTGAGAGTTCCATGGACAGCAAAGAAAACAAACGAGACAATCTTGATGGAGGCATCTCCCCCACCCTCCTCATCCCCAGCCACTCGGCAAGTCCGTCCAGGATTCTCTCCCTGGGTCTACCTGGTGCTCTCTTTCCCTCCAGCTTTCCCGTTGTGACCAGGTGCTCCAAATCCCCCTTCCTCATAAAATGGCCTATAAATGTTGCTTGTCTTTTCCTAATCTTCCTTATGAGTGATCTACTTGTGTCTGCCTCCATCAAGACTGTCTCGTTTGTTTTCTTTGCTGCCCATGGAACTCTCAACATTCTTCTGAGAAACCACCTCTCGGCTGCCTCAATCTTGCTCTGGCTTTGCATGCTGACTGTCCACGCCTCGGATCCGTACAACAGTATTGGTTGTATGTAACATTCAAGGACTCTCTTTCTGATGAGCATTGTTAGGCATAACCATTAACACAGCAAAATAGATCATATATATCATGTATAGTTATAAAAACTTCATATCGATAACATACACACAGCGAAGCAGATCATGTATATCATGTATATTTATAAAAACTTCATATCGATAACCATACACACAGCGAAGCAGATCATGTATATTACGTATAGTTTATGAACACTTCGTTTCCAACAGCCACCCCTCCACCCCCCACCCTTTGCTTCTTTTAGTATAAATAGTATCCACACCCTCTGGCAATTCTGTGCAAGAGATTTCCTCTTTGTGTCTGCCTTGTTCCTAAAACTTTCTGTCATCTTTTTCCCATCATTTTCTGCCTCGCTAGGGCACGTATGGAATGGTCCAACTGTGATGAACCCCTCTCGAATACGCTTTTAAATTAGTTTTTTAACACTAGCCGAGGTATTTCTCCAGACATTTTTAAAATCAGCTGCCAGTACTGGTCTCACCATGACCTTGCAGCTGTGTATTATAACCCAAATCTTTTCCATGATCACTCAACGTAAAGTTTGTAGTCGTTGTTTTACGTGCTTGTTTCGTTTTCTGACAGATCAATAATTGCCTGTAGATAGAACCCAAACGATACATGTATAATTCCCAGACGGACAGCGTAAAGTGATTATCTTTGTTGGTCAGTGATCTGTCAGACAACCATGCATATCGTCCCGGGTCATTTTTTGGGGGGCCCACTTTTTTATCATCGTTCTTTGTTCTTTCATGGCAGTGTTTCGTTTTATCCAGGAGCGATGGTGTGCCTGTCTCCGTCGGGTGTGTACGTGCGTGCGTGCGTGCGTGCGCGCGTGTCTGTCTGGTATCTGTGAAAAAAAACAAAAAACGTGTGAGTAGGATGTTTTCAGCTCACCAGTCGCCGTGGTGCGGTGGTTATTTCAGTGGATCACTAACTGGAAGGTTGTGTGTTCGAATCTCCCTCCTCTTTATCATCGTATGTCCAGCCGCATGGCATCGGAGATCATGGCCTTCCATACGAATCGAGGGGATTTTTTGGGTCGGCAAGGTACTGAAATAGGCAAGGGGAATCTTTGGGTCTGCACAAAATCCTAAGTGCTGGCAAGGTATTGAAAATGGGCCAGGGGATTCTTTGGATCTGCACAAAATCCAAAGTGCTGGCAAGGTATTGAAATGGGCAAAGGGATTCTTTGCTAGCAAGATACTGAAAAGGGTAATAGGGAGATGGTGGGTGGGTGGCGGTAGGGTGGAGAAATGGGCAAGGGGACTTTTTGGGTTTGTACAAAACCCTGAGCGCTGGTACGTAGTGTAATGGGCAAGGGGATTCTTTGGATTTGTACAAAGCCCTAGCGCAGGCAAGTACGAACATGGGCAAGGGGACTTTTGGGTTTGTACAAAGCCTAGCGCAGGCAAGGTACTGAACATAGGCAAGGGGACTCTTTGGGTTTGTACAAAGCCCTAAGCGCAGGCAAGGTACTGAACATGGGCAAGGGGACTCTTTGGGTTTGTACAAAGCCCAAAGTGCTGGCAAGGTACTGAAAGGACAAGAGATTCTTTGTGCCTGACAAAACACAATCATGGCAGGTACTGAAATGGACAATAGATTCGTTGTGCCTGCACAAAACACTAAGCATTGGCAAGGTATTAAAAATGTGGTACTGGGAAGATGAGGGATTGGGGGATAGGAATGGAGAACCGGACCTTAGAGACACTAGACTGACACAGCAGCAGCATGACTGGAACATCAGGATCGGTAGCGAACAGGCCACCACCAATTTTCCTTTTTATTCTGCGGGTTAGGATGGAACTCAAGACATCAGGCCTAGAATCCATACCTCTATCAGTAGGGACCAGCCAGCTTGCAAGAAAACCTATGGTTCGAGTGGGGGTCAAATCCCCGACCCTACGCTATCGGCATGGAGCACCGAGCACTTGAGCCTAGAGGCCACAAGTAAAAATCACCAGCAATGTTTCACAGTGATATGTTTTTTGTTGTCTTTTTTTTTTTTGCTCGGTTTTTACGTCGACACCCACCTCAGGTGAAATTGCCGACGGGGATAACCATCCTAGGGAAGTGGGGGAAGTGGGACTTATCAAATTCTATACAGACACCAACAGAACAACAGAACAACAATGATGTTAAGATGGGACAGTGGGTGATAACCATCCCAGGGAAGTCGGGGGGGGGGGGGGAGGAAGTGGGACCTATCTAATTCTATACTGACAACCACCAGAACAACAATGATGTTAAATTCAGATGGGATAGACAGCGATAACCACCCCAGGGAATTAGGGGAAGGGGGGGGACGACTTATCTAATTCTATACCGACACCACCAGAACAACAATGATGTTAAGATGGGACTGTGAGAAGGCCAGTTTTAATGTAACGCAGCATCCCGGGAGGATTCGAACCCACAACCACTAGCATGTGAATCCGACGCTCAAACCAGCTGAGCTACTGGGGCCCGCTTTCACTGTGATATACGCAAGTGTTGTTTGAGTTCTAGTTTTGTTGTAGCTCAAGGAGTTGTAACAGCGTCAGGGTTTATTCCATGTTATGTACAACGCAACACCCTTCACTTGATATTAACGTTAACAGATTTATACAGTCCCTTATGTATAGGTGGAAACTCGATGCATTCTAAACAAAGTACACCAGAAATATTGTTTGTCTTTGTGGACAGATGATAACGACCAGTCATTTGCTTTCTTGCATTAGTGTATTAAAGCGACACATTTCGGTAATTTCTACTTACACAATTTCCGACATATGTGACTTTCCACCACGAAATGAGTCACTTGTCCACTTCAGACAGTTTCACTTTTTCATTGCTTCTAAATGTACATGTTACTACTCTTTCTAATGAAGAAAACCATTTTAAAATCGGACAATAAATACCCGAGGTACAGCCTTCCAAACATGGCACTCTTCCGAAACACAGTTTTGAGAAAATCAAGAAAAACGAAAGTGAAAGTTCAGTATCAGCATGTTGGGTCGGGTAATGCAAATAGCTTTTTCACTAAGAAAGAACCACAATATGCGTAATTTATTGAATGTAGGAAATGTGTAGGAAGGGTTCCGGCATCCGCTAAAATCAACAACTCCATAACGAGCCCTGACACCCCTCTCGCTTATTTTGCCCCATTGTGCAAAACTCTGCCAGTGGACAAGCGACTCATTCCGTGATGGAAGGTCACATATTTGCATCATCATTATTAATATACGAGTTTTTCGTCAGCCTGTCTTGAAGTCCAATAGTTCAATATTTATAACTCGTTCATCTTTCTGTTCATAGTTCCAGTTAGCTAGTTTATTGTAAATATTTGTCATAGTATGTTACTTCATTTGTTATGTTTACGCTCCCTCCGCCATTTGCCTTGTCTTTGCTTCTTACTTGTTATTGACATGGTTTTAGCCCGAATACGTTTTTGACAGTCGAGTGGGCTATAAGTGATATGAATTTAAACTTGAACTTCTTTTTTTCTTCTCTTTTTTTTTTTTTTAACCAAGACTGACTACACATAAACGCCTACATTTGCGCCCTCCCTATTTCTACTCCCCTTCCCCAAATTGCTTTTTTATCCTTTACGTATTTATTTATTCATTTTTTCATTTTTTTTTTTGGTATTGTAATCATTATGTTATTATCATTATTATCATTATATTATTATAATTATTATTCATTATTTTATTTATTTATCTATTTTGTCTACGATCACTTAAGTGAACAGACATTAAACAGTGACCACCACCGCGAAGGCGATCGATAATGATCACGGCACAATATGCCTACCGCTTTTGTCAATGTGTGTAGTCTTCATCACAATTCTGAGGTTATAGCAGTTATTCTGTTCCCTTCCGTTAGGCAATATCTTCTCTCTCTGTCTCTGCCTGCCTCTCTGTCTGTTTGTCTGTCTGTCTCACTCTTTGTCTGTCTGTCTGTCTGTCTGTGTCTGTCTGTCTGTCTTGTGTGTGTGTGTCTGTGTGTGTGTGTGTTGTGTGTATGTGTGTGTGTGTGTGTGTGTGTGTGTGTGTGTGTGTGTGTGTGTGTGGTGTGTGTGTGTGTGGTGTGTGTGTGTGTGTGCGTGCGTGCGTGTGTGTGTGCCGTCTGTGTATGTGTCTGTGTTATCAACAGAATAATGATAATGACAACAACAACAATATATGATAATAGTAATAGTAATAATGATAATAATGATAATAATAATAATAATGATAATAATAATAATAATAATAATAATAATAATAATAATAATAATAATAATAATAATAATAATAATAATGATAATAATATATGATAATAATAAAACAATAATAATAATGATTTACAAAAGAAGAAGAAGAAGATTCAGTTTCAGTTTCAGTTTCTCAAGATGACGTCTCCACGCTGGAACGAATTCCATATACACTAACGTCACAGGTGCCATGTATATGGTGATTTATGACACAAGCCTTAAGCCTGCACATAAACCATGAGCTGGCCAGGTCCTGAGGCCCTACCTTGGCTGTGCTTTACCTAGTCTATATTTTACACTGGTATTTTATCAGCCTGTCACTGTAATAATCTTGGTTACATGTAAATAACATGCGTACCTGTGTATCTCATCTTAAAAAAAATAGGAACATATATATTAAAAGTAAATAAATAAATAATCAAAGGTCTGAATCACAGCACGACTAGCTATTCTGTGCAAACACATCTCACATGACAGACCCCCCCCCCCCCCAATCAATGCCCAAATGCTCAGCTGTCTATCAACTAGGTGAAGGCAATATTTTTTTAATCATAGATGGGTATGTAAGTAATTGAGTAAGTACGTAAGTACGTAAGTAAGTAACGAGGGTGAGTCAAAAAGTAATGCCTTTTTATTCATATCAGACGGAAGTTTTTGATAAAATTACCTGAAATGTTGCTCATTTACAAATGATTATAACTGTTACGGACTGAAATATTTTGTTTGGTATGTTTCCGGTTCATAGACTCGTGATGAAAATTCAAAATGGCTGCCCCCTTAGAGCTGCGTCAAAATCAAAGAGCAGTGATTGAATTCCTTGTTGCTGAGGGGGAACCCCTGTAAACATTCACAGACGATTACAGAATGTGTATAAGGAGAATACTTTAGATTATAGCAATGTGCGCGGTGGGTCTGTCGTCTGAATGATGAAAAGGTGGGAACTGCGAGCGTAGCCGATAAACCCCGTTCTGGCCGTCCGTCCACTTCTGTGAATCCTGCCAATAAAGCAAAAGCAGATGCTCTGATTAGAGAAGATAGGCGCATAACTCTTGAGGAGTTGGCAGAAAACCTTGAAGTGAGCCATGGAAGTGCTTATAAATTGTTGAATCACTTGGGTTTTCAAAAGTGTGTGCCCCTTGGGTACCGAGAGAGCTGACTACCGAACGCAAGACTGACAGGGTCAACGCCTGCACTGAACTTCTTAAACAAAGTCAAAGAGACAACACCTTCTTTGGAAGGTCGTTACCGATGATGAAACATGGATTCACCATTATGAAACGGAATCAAAGAGGCAGTCAATGGAATGGCGCCACCCTACGTCACCAAAACCGAAAAAGTTCAAGACGGAAAAGTCAGCTGGAAAAATCATGGCGACTGTCTTTTGGGATGCTCAGGGTGTCATTCTGGTTGATTTCTTGCCAAGAGGAGAAACAATAAACTGAGGCATATTTTAAGACCCTGACGATGCTCAAAGCAAGAATCCGACGAGTGAGACCCAACTTGCAAATCGGTAATGTCCTCCTTCTGCATGACAATGCTCGACCACACACAAGCATTAGGACAAGGGAGACAATTGCCTCATTTGGGTGGACGACTTTACCGCATCCTCCATACTCACCAGACTTAGCGCTTTCAGACTATCATCTCTTCGGCCCCATGAAAGAGGGTTTGAGAGGCAAACATTATGCCAGTAACGAGGAAGCGAAAACTGCAGTGAAGACGTAGCTCCAAGCACAGTCAACAGAATTTTACGAGGCAGGGATACATGCCCTCATTCGAAGGTGGAACGTTGCTATTGAGAGAAACGGTGACTATATTGAGAAGTAGGGATGTGATCCCCAGAGGACAGCTTTATTTTGATGTATGATACATGTTCCTGTGTCAGTAATTGTTCCTGTACTAAAGAAAAAGGCATTACTTTTTGACTCACCCTCGTAAGTAAGTAAGTACGTAAGTAAGTAAGTAAGTAAGTAAGTGAGTAAGTAAGCGAATAAGAAGTAAGCAGGTGAATAAATAAACATAATAAAATAAAGGAGTATGTAGATAAACAGGTAAGAGACGGAAATAAATAACAGTAAATACCCGCTGTACCCACACGCCCGCACACAGACATACACACACATTTTCATTCATACACACCCATATCCACACAGCATGATGGCCAACAACAGCTAAAACAACAGCAACAACAACAACAGCAAAGAGGAAACACCCATATATTCATATCATGACAAACTTACAGACATATCAGGATAACAATCAACAAACAACCCACAAACACACACGCAGACAAACTTGCTTGTTCTTCAGTTGTCTTTTCCTTTTCTTCACTTTTCCTTTATCTCTGTTTCAGGAAAAGCCCAAACACTTTCCATTCCACGCTGTAAGAGTCTGTGCAGTGTTACTTTTGAGATAATACCAAAATCATGAAAATAGCTTACACTGCTAACAGTCGAAAGCTCCGAGGGCCGGACTCTGGCGTGGAGATCATCAGGAGAGAATGCGTCGCTGTTTCGGGCTCTTCCTCTCTACAGCTTCAATGACGCACCGAGCCCCCTCACCGATGTGAGGTCTCCCTGCCAGTTCGACTGTATGCCTTTGCCATCAACCGTCAGGACTCGCTCCAGGAGGTGTCCTCTCTCTTCAACCAGATCCAATGACTTGCTTTCTCTACGGTCTTCTGTAGAGCTTTTGTCATGGTTTTCACTTTCTTCGGACCAAGTCCAGCCACTTTCATCCACTTTCTGACGCTATTTGCGATGTAACCTCTGCAGCCGACTTCGACTGGGAAGTACGTTGCTTTCCATCCCGCCTCCTCGCATTCATCGACAAGAGCCTCGTAGCGATTCTCCTTCCGCTCGTGTGCAGCCCAATGTTGGTCTGATTAATGATAGCTCTTGTTTTTCTTTTCATGAAGGATTTCTGGCCAATTCCTCTATCTATTCCTTTTTGGGTAAGACGTTCGATGCTATGATGATTCATATTTTGTTCGCGGAGGTATGATTTAAAGCGTCTAAGGACCTCAGACTTTTCCAGAATGGAAATGAGGAAAGAGGAACGGGGACCTATGAAAAATTAAGCTGACACCACCAGAAGGATGGAAACATTTTAATGTCGCAGACTGGAATTGAACTCAGGATATTAGATCTTGTGTCCATGGCTCTACCAACTAGCCCGCATAAAAAAAAATTCAGAAACCACATGGGAGTCGAACCCATAACGTCCGTGTTATCAGCACAACACTTTAACCAACTGAGCTACATAACAATAATAATTGTGACCTGTTCTCACGAATGGGGTCACAACTTAATTTTGGGGGTATAGAGATATTTATATCACCGGAAAGCAGAAAAAATGCTCTTTCCAATGATGTATAATTCAACTGTCTAACTGGAAAATTGAGCGAGTTACAGTAATTTAAAGGGAGTGGGTGATGGGACGGCCATTTTGAGAAAAGCAGAGTTAAAGAAGGACAACAAAATTCTTTGCTTTTTCCTTAGCAACCAGTATTCTATCTTCATCAAACTTAGTGAAGTGATAGATAAAGTGGTTCTGCACTACATACTAGCTATTTCGCGAGCTGATTCCAACGGTATGCGATATGCTGAGGCCCTGTACGGTTTCATGGTCTAAATTAAAGCTCAAACACATGCATTTTCACGGAAAAAATCTGCACATTCTCGATGGGTTATTTTAACACTCTTTCAACCCAAATTTCATTTTAATCTTTGCCATAATTGATAGATTAATGGTCAGACAATGTGTAGGAACAAAAATCTCAAATCACCCAGATCGACCCTCACCACCTTTTCAGGCCCGTATCTCAGTTCACACGTTGCGACTTGTGACCCCGTTCGCAAGAACCAGTCACAATTACAATATCTATATAGCTCAAAATCTTGATAAAAATCAAATCTAAGCGCTGAACATACACATACGCACGCATGCACACACACGCACACACACATACACATGGCTATAAATGGGGGAAAAGAAGAAAAAACAATGGAAAATTATAGAAAACATATTATATACAAATATATTATATTACAATGTGGTTCCACACCGAGTGGAGACAGGCCGCAGTTGGGGTTGGGTGAGGTCAGGATTTTATGCAGAGGAGAAAAGGTGAGTTTTGAGAACGGACTTGAAGAAGACTAAAGTAGGTTGTTCATGTAATGAACAAATTCCGAACACCAGACCCCAGCTGAATACGAGTGACTCGACTCAAGATCTGGTGCCTTTGCAATTCTGTTCATCAATACAACTCTTGTTGTTGTTGTTGTTTTCTTAAGAATCATCGCATTTAAGGAGGTTACCTTTGTGCTCACCTTTTTTGGTGATATTTTTGTGCGTCTCATTTTCTACGCCATCTAAATAGCTACAGAAGCTGGCACAATTTTTTTGTAATGCGATGATGATGATGTCAATGAAGATAATAATCATGATGCTATGGAGTTCCCATCTAAGACTGAGACTGCCGTGACAGGATCTGTGCTCCGCGCTTACTATCATAACATTCCTGGCGTCAACCAGGCCCGAGAGATACAGACAACCTGCGGTTCTGGTCAGAGGATTTGAGCAACACCCTCAATGACGCTTCCGTGAAGTGTGGATCTTCTTCTTCTTGGCGTACGCTGCTGAAGTGTGGATGAGGCTCGACTGTGTGGTTCCAATCTTCCCGATAAGCCCATACACGCCCAACTCTGTGGAGGAGCCGGTTATAACCGAAAAATCCCACAATTATTTTTTGAAGGATTCGAACCCACAACCTTCTAGTCGGTTGTCCGCTGCGTTAACCACTGCACCACGGCGACTGTTCTATAATCAACGCAACTTACATGACACGAGACAAGCAGCCTTTTAAAGCTCTGTTCCTCCGACTCTTCTTGACCATTCACTCCCCTCATCCGACTGTCAAATGCTCTTCTATTGACTACAAAACGTTTTTAGCATCCAACTGTCTTTTCTCGTTTTTCTCCCCATTACTCTTGCTCTTTTTATTCTATTGTCTGGTCTTACCTATAGCAGACAATAACATCCGTCTCTTTCGGGCGATATTCTGGAACCCATTATACTTGTCGTAAGGTGTATCACAGGGAACGGTGTCTGGTCTTCCGCTCTTTTATGTTTCATGACCCGCTCTTTCTCAGTCTACAGAGGAAAATGCTTTTCGTTTCATCTGTTGATAAATACCATGGACTGCAAGAGATGACGTCTCAAGTTTAGTCCTCAGCCTCCAACACATCAACTTGCTCTGTGTGCCGCCCATTTCAGTGCTGCGATTAATCTGGTGGTGTTGTCTTTATGTTTCATAGACCCCATTCTCCCTCTTCCATCCGTCCATCCTTCTACCTTTCCATTTCAATACCTTGCCAATGCGTAGGGTTTTTGTGCAGAGTTTAAGGAGTCTGTCGTATAATTATTGGCAGATTCCGGTTGAGCGCGTGTGGGGTT
>JAPXFY010000026.1:15272811-15275311 GCA_030674185.1 Monoplex corrugatus | reverse complement strand
AAACTTCCCTACTCTGTTTTGACACTGGCCGTCAATAAATCATTATAAACCACAGTTTACGTGTGTTTACATTGAATAAACTTCCCTACTCTGTAGGACACTGGCCGTCAATAAATCATTATAAACCACAGTTTACGTGTGTTTACATTGAATAAACTTCCCTACTCTGTAGGACGCTGGCAGTCAATAAATCATTATAAACCACAGTTTACGTGTGTTTACATTGAATAAACTTCCCTACTCTGTTGGACGCTGGCAGTCAATAAATCATTATAAACCACAGTTTACGTGTGTTTACATTGAATAAACTTCCCTACTCTGTTTGACACTGGCCGTCAATAAATCATTATAAACCACAGTTCGAGTCTGTTACACGGAATAAACTTCCACGCCATTGGACAGCGGTCGTCGGTAAGTCAATATAAATGGTCGTCAGTGAGTCATTATAAATACTCGAAGTCGCAAGGCGCGAGCGACCTCCAATTCTACTGTTGCAACAATCCGCGGTTTGCCCTACGTGTGGGCGAGCCTTTCTGGCCCGGACTGACCTCACCAGCCACCTCCGGACCCACAAACGACAACCCCCCCTCCCCCTCCCTGTCAAAACTGAAGTCGTGGTCTTCTTCGACAACGAGGGAGGAAAAACAAGAACAATAAACGATCATCAGTGAGTATTATAAACGGTCGTTGGTGAGTCATTATAGACGGTCGTCAGTGAGTCATTCTAAACGGTCGTTGGTGAGTCGTTCTAAACGGTCGTTGGTGAGTCGTTCTAAATGGTCGTTGGTGAGTCACTATAATGGTCGTCAGTGAGTCATAAATGGTAGTCAGTGACTCATTCTAAATGGTCGTGGGTGAGTCATTATAAATGGTCGTCAGTGAGTCATTATAAATGGTGGTCAGTGAGTCATTATAAATGGTCTTCAGTGAGTCATGATAAATTTCGTTGGTGAGTCATTATACGTGGTGGTCAGTGAGTCACTATAATGGTCGTCAGTGAGTCATTATAAGTGGTTGTCACTGAGTCATTATGAATGGTCTTCAGTGAGTCATTATAAATGGTCGTCAGTGAGTCATTATAAATGGTCGTCAGTGAGTCATGATAAATTTCGTTAGTGAGTCATTATACGTGGTGGTCAGTGAGTCACTATAAGTGGTCGTCAGTGAGCCATTATAAATCGCAGCTTAATCTATCCTTTGACTCTTGCACCCAGTTCACCAGCATCATGCATTGTCAATCAGGCTAAAGAAGCGAAAACTTAACTCTTTTACTCTTGCACCCTGTTCACAGGCATCATGCATTGTCAACCACGCTAAAGAAGCGAAAACTTAACCCTTTTACTCTTGCACCCAGTTCACCAGCATCATGCATTGTCAACCACGCTAAAGAAGCGAAAACTTAACCCTTTGACTCTTGCACCCAGTTCACCAGCATCCTGCATTGTCAATCACGCTAAAGAAGCGAAAACTTAACCCTTTCACGTTTTCACACTATACACCAGCTTCCTGCAGGAAGCTGGTGTATAGAGTGAGGGAGACAAAGGGTTACGTTTTTGCAGTCGGAGGATAGTGTGCGGGAATCAAAGGGTTAGTTTTGTTACGAGGGATAAAACTTCCGTTCTCTGTTGGACTTTTCTTGTCGCTGAGTCATTATAAACCAGAGCTTAATTAAGTTTGCCACGTGGAATTAAACTTCCATACTCTGTTGTACAGTTCTTGTCGGTAAGCCAAATAACAGCAAATGGCACAACCTTGACACGGGTTGATAAATTCAAATACGTACCTGGGAACGATCATTTCATCAGACGGCTGATGCACATCAGAAATCGGCCAAGCCAAAACAGCATTCAAGAAGATGACAAGCATTCTTACCAACAAATGCCTATCAATTAACATCAGGAAGAGAATCCTTGAATGTTATATAGAACCAATACTGTTTGTACGGATGCGAGACGTGGACAGTCAACAAACAAAGCCAGAACAAGATTGAGGCAGCCGAGATGTGGTTTCTCAGAAGAATGTTGAGAGTTCCATGGACAGCAAAGAAAACAAACGAGACAGTCTTGATGGAGCAGACACAAGTAGATCACTCATAAGGAAGATTAGGAAAAGACAGGCAACATTTATAGACCATTTTATGAGAAAGGGGGATTTGGAGCACCTGGTCACAACAGGAAAGCTGGAGGGAAAGAGAGCACCAGGTAGACCCAGAGAGAAAATGCTGGACGGACTTGCAGAGTGGCTGGGGACGAGGAGGGTGGGGGAGATGCTAGGGGCAACGAGAGATAGAGGCAGATGGAGATCCATGATCCATGCGGCAGGGCACCTGATGATGATGATGAATCCATTATAAACCACAACTTAAATCAAGTAAGTTACGTGGGATAAAACTTCGACATTCTGTTGGATATTTCTTGTTGGTGAGTCATTATAAATCACACCGTGTTTAAGTGTGTTTTTTTTATATGTGATACAACCTCCATAGTCTGCTGGGCATTTC
>JAPXFY010000026.1:15257811-15265311 GCA_030674185.1 Monoplex corrugatus | reverse complement strand
CACTGATTGTTGATTATATGTATTAGGTGCATTATCTTAGCACTGATTGTTGATTATATGTATTAAGTGCATTATCTTAGCACTGATTGTTGATTATATGTTTTAGGTGCATTATCTCAGCACTGATTGTTGATTATATGTATTAAGTGCATTATCTCAGCACTGATTGTTGATTATATGTATTAGGTGCATTATCTTAGCACTGATTGTTGATTATATGTATTAGGTGCATTATCTTAGCACTAATTGCTGATTATATGTATTAGGTCATTATCTTAGCACTGATTGTTGATTATATGTATTAGGTCATTATCTCAGCACTGATTGTTGATTATATGTATTAGGTCATTATCTTAGCACTGATTGTTGATTATATTATTAGGTGCATTATCTTAGCACTGATTGTTGATTATATGTATTAGGTCATTATCTTAGCACTGATTGTTGATTATATGTAATAGGTGCATTATCTCAGCACTGATTGTTGATTATATGTATTAGGTCATTATCTCAGCACTGATTGTTGATTATATGTATTAGGTCATTATCTTAGCACTGATTGTTGATATTATGTATTAGGTGCATTATCTTAGCACTGATTGTTGATTATATGTATTAGGTCATTATCTTAGCACTGATTGTTGATTATATGTATTAGGTCATTATCTTAGCACTGATTGTTGATTATATGTATTAGGTCATTATCTCAGCACTGATTGTTGATTATATGTATTAGGTCATTATCTTAGTACTGATTGTTGATTATATGTATTAGGTCATTATCTCAGCACTGATTGTTGATTATATGTATTAGGTCATTATCTTAGCACTGATTGTTGATTATATGTATTAGGTCATTATCTCAGCACTGATTGTTGATTATATGTATTAGGTGCATTTTGCCTATTGGGAGATGTGATGTGCAGAAACAATCTTAGATAATTTAGGCCCGTTTTAGATATATTTTATTGTCCTTATCTATGTTTAAATTTGTATTAATTTTTGTTTATCCTCTGTGTGATAAATTGGACAATGGTCCACGCCAGGGGCATCTCCTTGATTATCTATGTGAATGCATTGATATGTGTACTTCATTTTCTTTTCCAGTGTTTTTCCCTGTTGAAATATTGCGTAGGTGTAGGCCTACTTAATTGATTTCTTTCCATCTTTTCCTGCTGAAGTATTGTGCATGTTTTGAAACGGTTATAGCCCTGATATGGCTCTACACAGTCGGCTGGGCTTTAAACAAACATAACCAACAAAAAAAAACAATGAACATTTTGAGATAAGAGCAGTCTCGCTGCAGACTATTCTACATTTAAATAACATACACGAAAAGTGCAGATTTAATCAGAGTCGGGTAACTTTGAAAGAAACACTTCCCTTTAGTGGTCGTGGGTGGGAATAGGGGAGATAAGCTGAACAAGGACGTTGCCTTTCAAATGACCTTGTTCACTCGACTTTACTGAAAGGGGAAGGTCACACAGCATCGACAAGACACGTAAATAAAAAAATCGAACACAATATCAATCCAAGCAATAGTGAAATCATGGAGGTTGGATTGAGAAAAAAACGAGGACGTCTCGAATCGCTTTCAATTTGAAAGCAGGAAACTGGAAAAAGAGTGCGTGTCTGGCGCGCAGGAACAGGCGTTAACAGTCCCCCAAAGCTGTTTCTTCTTGCGCCAAGTGGCGATTCTCGCCAGCGGGGATTGGGTCTTCTCTGCGTGCTTAATTCTTCGGGCCAGGATTTATTTTGTACAATGAGGGGCGCGTAATTCAATAAAACAAATAGCGTGCATTGGAACCAACCGCCCGCTCCCGCCAATTACGACAACCGCTCTCCGTGCCGCTTCTGACGTTTTCTTCCTCCCTGTGTGGGAGAGCTGGTGAGGCAGGAGCAGATAATTCAAGCTGCCTAGGAGAGCGCGAGACGCGTAACAACGTTAGCATCGATCGCCGCGCCAACTTGTCGATTGAACAAGCTTATTAAGATAATTGACACGGAAAATAACAGACAGAAAATATCCTGATATCAGGAAAATTAGTGTTTGTAAATTCTATTTTCTTTTCCTGACCCTCCTCTGTGACAAGCCAGGGCCCCGGAAATTTGAGCAGCAAAGAGAAGGCGGGATTGAAATCTCCCCCCCCCATCCGCATCCCCATCCCCATCCCCAACCCCCAACCCCCCTAACCCCCTACCTCCCCCACCTCACTCACTTCCTCTCCGCAACTCTTCCACCCTTTTCCCCTGTCCTCTGTTCCTGCTTGTTCTTCCTATTCACCGGTCTAATTTACTTACAGGGGAACTTTTTCCCCCGCTTCACCGCACAGGCAATTTACGAGAGTCTGTGACTGCCGACAGTCACATTTCCATGTGAAACTGCTGTCGACTTGCTCTTGTCACCACCAGTGGGCTAGGTCTCAGCGTGTGAGCGTCTGGTGGTGAGAAATCTGTTTTTGGCGGAGCTTGGGTTTGCTGGTGTTGTTTCAGCTCCCAGACACTTGCAAGATGTAATCACTTTACTGCTGGGCTGTCCTCTTCTTGCTTGCTTCCTTCCTTCTTCTTCGCCATTGACATCGAACTAAATGTGTAGCGTAATTTGTTTTGTGTGTGTGTGTGTGTGTGTGTGTGTGTGTGTGTGTGTGTGTGTGTGTGTGTGTGTGGTGTGTGTGTGTGTGTGTGTGTGTGTGTGTGTGTGTTGTGTGTTGTGTGTGTGTGTTGTGTGTGTGTGTCTGTGTGTGTTGTGTGTGTGTGTGTGTGTCTGTGTGTGTGTGTGTGTGTGTGTAATGTAGTGTGTGTGTGTGTGGTGTCTGTGTGTGAGTGTGTGTGTGTGTGTCTCTGTGTTGTGTGTGTGTAATGTAGTGTGTGTGTGTGTGTGTGTATGTGTGTGTGAGTGTGTGTGTGTGTGTCTCTGTGTGTGTATGTGTAATGTAGTGTGTGTGTGTGTGTGTGTGTGTGTGTGTGTGGTGTGTGTGTGTGTCTGTGTGTCGGTGTCGGTCCGTGCCTGTGTCTGTGTGTCTATGTAGTGTGTGTGCCAGAACTCTGAATTACTTTTATATATATAATATATATGTGTGTGTATGTGTGTGTGTGTGAGTACGTGCGTGCGTGCGTGTGTGCGTGCGTGCGAGCGTGTGTGTGTGTGTGCACACGCGTGCATGTGTGTAAGATAGTGTGTGTATGTGGGTGTGATGGTGTGATGATGATGATGAGGATGATGATGATGATGATGATGATGATGATGTGTGTGTGTGTGTGTCTGTGTGTGTGTAATACAGTGAAATGTATGCATCTGTGTCTGTATATGAGTGTGTGTGTGATGGTGTGTGTGTGTGTGTGTGATGGTGTGTGTGTGTGTGTGATGATGATGTGTGCGTGTCTGTGTCTATGTCTGTGTGTATCTGTGTCTGTTGTGTGTGTACTGTGTGTGTGTGTTTGTGTCTGTGTCTGGTGTCTATGTCTGTGTGTATCTGTGTCTGTGTTTTGTGTACTGTGTGTCTGTGTCTGTGTCTGTGTCTGTGTTTGTATCTGTGTGTGTGTGCCAGAGCTCCATATCATTTTCTTTTATATTTTCTTTTTCTGCTTTTTCTTTTCAAGATGTAATCACTTTACTGTTGGGGTTTTCTTCTTCGCCATTGACATCAAGCTACAAATGTGATGTAATGTGGAGTATTATGCGTGTTGTTGTTGTGGCTGTAGTTGTTTGTATGTGTTTGCATAATGTCATATCATTTGTGTGTGTGTATGTGTGTGTGTGTGTGTCTGTGTGTCTGTGTGTGTGTGTTTTGTTGTGTGTGTGTGTCTGTGTGTGTGTGTGTGTGTTGTGTGTCTGTGTGTGTGTGTGTTTGTGTGTGTGTGTGTGTGTGTGTGTGTGTTGTGTGTGTGTGTGTGTGTGTGTGTGTGTGTGTGTGTGTGTGTGTGTGCGCGTGCAAAATATCTCGGACAAGTATTTCTTGGTGGTAAGTAGATGGATTTCTTTTCCAAGTGTGGTCGATAAAGTTTAGAAATGCAGCAAAATTTTGACAATTTTGAACATCTCCCCCCTTGCCCCCCTGCCCCCCCCTGCCCACCCCCCACCCCCACCCCCCTATTTCTTCTTCTCTTCACTTGTTATTTTTTCGTCTTTTCTTTTTCTTTCTTTGTTTTTTTTGTTTGTTTGTTTTTGTTTTTTTCTTTTGTAAATTATGTAAATACACTAACATACACGCATCAAGATTCTCATGAGTTCTGAGTACGATTTTTGTTCATTCGTTAATAATTGTATGACCCGCCCATCAATTAACTTGTTCATGGCTAAGATTGATCAGGCGAAAATATTCAGTAACAATTCGCTGTTATTTACCGACGAATTTTAGCAGCAATAGTTTCTTATTTACCGACAATTTTAGGCAGTAACAATTTATCTTATTTACCGACAAATTTTAGGCAGTAACAATTTATCTTATTCACCGACAAATTTAGCAGTAGCAATTTTTCTTCTTACCGACAATTTTAGGCAGTAACAATTTATCTTATTCACCGACAAATTTTAGGCAGTAGCAATTTCTCTTCTTTACCGACAAATTTTCGGTAGTAACAATTTCACTTATTTACCGACAAATTTTAGGCAGTAACAATTTCTCTTATTTACGACAAATACTAGGCAGTAACAATTTCTCTTTTTTACCGACAAATTTTAGCAGTAACAATTTCTCTTATTTATTGACAAATAGTAGGCAGTAACAATTTTCTGTTTTTTACCGACAAATTTTGGGCAGCAACAATTTTTCTTCTTTACTGACAAATTTTAGGCCGTAAAAATGTCTCCTCTTTGCTGACAAATTTTAGGCAGTAACAAGTTCTCTTCTTTGCCGACAAATTTTAGGTAGCAACAATCTCTTTTTTTACCGACAACTTTTAGGCAGTAACAATTTCTCTTTTTTACTAACAAATTTTAGGCAGCAATAATTTTTCTTATTTACCGACAAATTTTAGGCAGTAAAAATTTCTCCTCTTTGTTGACAAATTTTAGGCTGTAACAAGTTCTCTTCTTTGCCGACAAATTTTAGACAGTACAATCTGTATTTTTTATCGAAAATTTTAGGCAGTAACAATTTCTTTTTTTTACCGACACATTTTAGGCACCTATAATTTTTCTTCTTTACTGACAAATTTTAGGCAGTAAAAATTTCTCCTCTTTGCTGACAAATTTTAGGCAGTAACAATTTCTCTTCTTTGCCGACAAATTTTAGACAGTAACAATCTCTATTTTTTACCGACAAATTTTAGGCAGCAACAATTTCTCTTTTTTACTGACAAATTTTAGGCAGCAATAATTTTTCTTCTTTACTGACAAATTTTAGGCAGTAACAATTTCTCTTCTTTGCCGACAAATTTTGGGCACTAACAATTTCTCTTATTTACCAACAAATTTTAAACAGTAACAATTTCTCTTATTTACCGACAAATATTAGGCAGTAACAATTTCTCTTTTTTACCGACAAATTTTAAGCAGCAATAATTTTTCTTCTTTACTGACAAATTTTAGGCAGTAAAAATTTCTCCTCTTTGCTGACAAATTTTAGGCAGTAACAATTTCTCTTCTTTGCCGACAAATTTTAAGCAGTAACAATTTCTCTTGTTTACCGGCAGATTTCAGTCAGAAGTATGTCTAGTGTTGTTTCCAAAAGGATTCAGACACGAGTTTAAAAAAACAGCGCAGCCACGCCCTCTCAAAGGGGAGAGCAACCTCGAGCTTTATATTGTAAATCCAATGTAACAAAAGAAGTAGATACGAACATGAATGTGAACATGAACGTGAATATGAATATGAACATGAACATGACTGTGAATATCAATAAGAATATGAACATGAATATGAAAATGAATATGAACATGAACATGAATATGAACATAAATAATTATGAACGTGAATATGAACATGAACATGAATATGAACATGAACGTGAATATGAACATGAACATGAATATGAACGTGAACATGAATATGAACATGAACATGAATATGAATATGAATATGAACATGAACATGAACGTGAATATGAACATGAACGTGAATATGAACATGAACGTGAACATGAACATGAACATGAACATCAATGTGAACATGAACATGAATATCAATATGAACATGATTTACGAACATGAACGTGAATATGAATATGAACATGAATATGAATATGAACATGAATATCAATATGAACATGAATATGAACATGAACATGAACGTGAGTATGAATATGAATATCAATATGAATATGAATGATATGAATGATATGAATAATATGAATATGAATAATATGAATATGAATATCATCATCATCATCAGGTGCCCTGCCGCATGGCGTTGGCGACCATGGACTTCCAACCATCTCTATCTCTCGTTGCCCCCAGCATCTCCCCCACCCTTCTCATCCCCAGCCACTCGGCAAGTCCGTCCAGCATTCTCTCCCTGGGTCTACCTGGTGCTCTCTTTCCCTCCAGCTTTCCCGTTGTGACCAGGTGCTCCAAATCCCCCTTCCTCATAAAATGGCCTATAAATGTTACCTGTCTTTTCCTGATCTTCCTTATGAGTGATCTACTTGTGTCTGCCTCCATCAAGACTGTCTCGTTTGTTTTCTTTACTGTCCATGGAACTCTCAACATTCTTCTTAGAAACCACATCTCGGTTGCCTCGATCCTGCTCTGGCTTTGTTTGTTGACTGTCCACGCCTCGCATCCGTACAACAGTATTGGTTCTATATAACATTCAAGGACTCTCTTTCTGATGTTAATTGATAGGCATTTGTTGGTAAGAATGCTTGTCATCTTCTTGAATGCTGGTTTGGCTTGGCCGATTCTGCCAGCTATTTCCGATGTGCATCTGCCGTCTGATGAAATGACCGTTCCCAGGTATTTGAACTTATTAACCTGTGTCAGGGTTGTGCCATTTGCTGTTATTTTGCATGAGGGGATTTCATGATTTTTACTGATCACCATGACTTCAGTCTTCCTGCTGTTTAGTTCCAACCCCTTACTTTTGCTTTCTATTTCTAGTATATTCACAAGGTTTTGTAGGTCCCTTTCATTTTCTTCAATTAGCACGGTGGCACGGTGGTCATCTGCGTACCGAATGTTGTTTATCATTTTCCCTCCAACCTTTATTCCAGGGTTTTCTTCTAGGTTTCTCATGATGTTTTCGCTATATAGTGAAAACAGATCTGGTGACAAAACACAATCCTGTCTGACTCCTCTTTTGATGTTTTGAAAAGAGCTTATATTGTTTTCTATTCTCATTGCAGCTGTTTGTTCCCAGTACATATTCCTGATTATTCGTAGATCTTTTCCATCGACATTGAGTCTCTCCAGTTGGTTGATCAATTCGTCATGTCATACCCGATCGAAAGCCTTGGTATAGTCAACAAAGCATAAATACAAATCCTTATTCATCTCAATTGACCACTCTATGGTAGTTCTTAGGATATATATGGCATTAATAGTTCCTTTTCCCTCCACAAA
>JAPXFY010000026.1:15235311-15247811 GCA_030674185.1 Monoplex corrugatus | reverse complement strand
ATATACACACAGACAGAGAGAGACACAGGGAGACAACGAGAGACAGAGAGAGAAAGACAGGGAGACAGAGAGAGAGAGAGAAACAGAGAGACAAAGAGAAACAGACAGAGACAGAGAGACAGAGAAAGAGACATTGATACAGAGACAGAGAGAGAGAGACAGAGAGACAGAGACAAAGAGAGACTGACAGAGACAGAGACAAAGACAGACAGAGAGACTCAGACAGAGAGACACAGACAGACAGACAGAGACAGAGAGAGACAAAGAGGGACACAGACAGACAGACAGACAGACAGACAGACAGAAAGAAGATGGATGGAGACACAATCAGAGAATAAAGTGTGGAGGGATTCCCTGGACATTTCCAGACAACAGGGGACCTTCACTCAGTATTGCTCAGTCTGCATTTCTTTCTTGTAACAATGGATACAGAAGGAACATCTGTAAATATTTAATCAGTCTCCTCTGACTCATCCTACATTTGAAGCGGCCATTCTGTCTTTGACTGTAAACAAAACTAGTATTAATTTAGTGTGTGTGTATAGGCCACCTCCTAGTCAAAGAAACAAATTTACAAGTGTCATGTTCTTTGATCAGTTTCCGGACTTTTTAGAGTATTGTGATTCTTTGCATGGCAAAACACTCTTGATGGGTGATTTTAATGTGCATTTTGATGTGAAACATGAATTAGATACGAGAAGGTTGACGGATCTGTTGGAAATGTTTGGGTTCGGCCAGTCTGTGACTGGACCAACTCAGAAGAGAGGACACACTATTGATCTTGTTTTATACCGTTTGTCAGACAATCTTCTGTCTTCTACTGTTGTTAGCCATGAGCTGATGTCTGATCACAATGCAGTTTTGTTGACTTTGAATCTTCCTAAGCTTGTCTCGGACCCAGTGACTGTTGTGTTCCGCAGAATCAACAAGATTGATGCCCAGTCTTTCAAAGATGACCTAAAGCTGCAAATTCCTCTGATTTCTACCGTTTCTGACTACAACAGCGCACTCAGGTCTGTGCTTGACAACCACGCCCCTCTCTGCCAGCGTAAGGTTCGCCCCAGGAAATTTAACCCTTGGTTCAGTTCCATCTCTGAGCAATTTTGCAAACTGAAACGCGAACGTCGTCAGGCAGAGAGGTGCTGGCTGAAGACTAAATTGACAGTTCATAAAGAAATTTACGAAACTGCAAAACACAAGGTCATCGATCTTGTCGAGACTGCAAAGCGGGCATTTTATTCTGCAAAGATTATGGCGAGCAGATCGTGCAAAGAAATTTTTCAGACTTTCAATTTTCTGCTCGGGAAACAAGACGCCTCCCCATTACCCAGTGATTATTCCCCTGATACATTGCCCACTGTTTTTGCTGAGTACTTCTCTGAAAAGATTAGGAAAATTAGAACTGCTTTTGCCTCTTCTGATACCACTGTACTGGATGTGGATTGTTTTGTAGGAACTCCCCTCACGGCTTTTACGCCCGTCTCAGAAGATTTTGTTTTGAGCGTCTTGAAAAGTACTGTGCCAAAATCATGTGAGTTAGACCCCATCCCCACCAAACTTTTGTACGAAAACATTGATGTTGTTCTCCCTACCATCACAAGCATCATCAATGATTCTTTAGCTTCTGGTTCGGTCCCTAGTGATTTCAAGACAGCAGTCATTAGACCTTTGCTGAAAAAGCCTTCTCTGGACAGAAACGTGCTGAGCAATTACAGGCCCGTATCAAATTTACCTTTTTTATCTACAGTTTTAGAAAAGGTCGTGCTGAGTCAGCTTCTTGGTCATCTGGAAGCCAACAACCTGTGTAACCGTTTTCAGTCAGCCTACCGTGCTGGCCATAGCACTGAGACCGTCCTACTTCGTGTTGTAAACGATATTCTGTCTGCTCTTGACGAAAACAAACTCTCTGTTCTTTTGCTCTTGGACAACTCCGCTGCTTTCGACACCATCGACCACAAAATTCTCATTTCGCGACTTCAAAACGCTTTTGGCATCTGTTCCACAGCCCTCCAGTGGTTTCATTCGTATCTGCTGGATCGAAAACAGTATGTATCGGTCGATGGTCATAATTCTTTATCACTTCCTCTTGATTTTGGTGTTCCGCAAGGCTCGGTGCTAGGGCCAGTTCTGTTTGTCTTGTATACCACCCCCCTGTCTGAGGTCATTGAGCGCCATGGAGTTAGTCACCAGCTTTTTGCAGACGACACACAGCTTCAACAGACATGCAAACCTGCAGACATTGACAGTACCATACAGACACTACAGACATGCACGGATGATGTAAAGACATGGATGACTGACACATGTTAAAACTTAATGACAGTAAGACTGAAGCTCTTCTGTTTTCTGGTTCTTCAGACTATAATCCTCCACTTCCAACTTCTATCACTGTTGGCTCTTCTGACATCTCTTTCTGTCCCAAAGCTAGGAACTTAGGTTTCATTCTTGACTCTTCTCTCTCCATGAAAGATCACGTTTCCAAAGTCTGCCAGCTTTCTTATTTTGAATTGAAAAGGATTGGATCTATCAGAAACTTTCTCAGTGTAGATGCCACCAAGATTCTTGTCACTTCCTGTATTCTGTCGAGACTTGACTACTGTAACTCTCTCCTCATGGGCTGCCCGAACACTGTTCTCTATCCTATGCAGAAAGTTCAAAATTCAGCTGCACGCCTTATTCTTAAGGCATCCCGTCAACAACCTTGCACTCCTTTGCTTCACCAACTGCACTGGTTACCAATATCTCAGAGAATTAAGTACAAGACTGCTTGCATCTGCTTCAATTCTATCTCTGGTTCTGCTCCTGAGTATATTTCTGATATTCTGCACTTGTATACTCCATCTCGGTCTCTCCGCTCTTCCTCTGATTCAAGACTCCTCAGGCAGATACAGTATAACCGCAAATCTCATGGCTTTCGCTCACTTTCGCATTTCGGTCCCCAGTTTTGGAACTCTCTTCCAAGAAATTACGCCACTCTCCGTCCATTTCTTCTTTCAAGTCAAACTTGAAAACGCACCTTTTCCAGCAGTATTTCGACATCTGATCACTTTTCCCCACATCACCTTGTCGGCTGGCTGATATGTGTAATTGGATTTTGTGTATGCGCGTGGGGGTGGGGGTAGTAGGGAAGGGGTGGAATAATAGTTTATATGGAGTAACTGAGTGAAAAGTGTTGAATTGGAATGAATCTGATATTTGATTGAATTGCGTGGTATGCATATTTTGAAGATTGCGAATGTAAATCATTATGTTATGTGATTATGATGTATGTATGTATTTGATTGTCATTTGATGATGTTAAGTTGTTGTGTAGTCTTGTATTTACTGACTTCCTATTATATCCCCCATTCCCCAGCGCCTAGATCCAGTGGCTTAATGCGCTTTATAAGTCCTAGGTATTATTATTATTATATTCAAAATGCAAAATGTGTACTACTTCTATTTCTTAGAACCAAACTTTCAATGTTCGTCCTGTATCCACCACGAACCACACGTCCACTACGTATGGCATTAACTGATTCTACCAGCACCATCCCTTCATTTAGGGACAGCCACATCAAAGACGTGGCACAGGGGATCGCTTGCTGCTTCACTCCATTAGCTGAATAGAGTAATCATGCAAAAATGTCCAGACCCCTCAGAATAAAAGGACTTGTGGCAGGAGCCAATGCTTTTATTGAACTTTCATTTTCATTCAGTAGGGCCCCCTTTTCTTAATCAAACAGCAGCAGCCTCTCTGGGGACAGATACTGACTCAAAATCATTACCCAGGAAAGGAAAAGGAGGGAGGGAGGGAGCAAAGATATCAACTACACAATGTTAAAATCACACCATGAATTCTTTTAATATGTAGAAAAGAGAAACAAAGAACAGAGGGGGGAGAGAGAGAGGGAAGCAGACAGACAGAGAGACAGACAGAGACAGAGAGAGACAATGAGAGAAAGAGAGACAGACAGACAGAGATAGAGACAGACAGACAGACAGACAGACAAACAAACAGACAGATAGAGACAGACAAAGAGAGACAGAGAGAGAGAGAGAGACAGAGCGAGAGAGAGATACACACAGACAGATAGAGAGACAGGGAGACAACGAGAGACAGAGAGAGAAAGACAGGGAGACAGAGAGAGACAGAGAGAGAGAAACAGAGAGACAAAGAGAGACAGACAGAGACAGAGAGACAAAGAGAGAGAGAGACAGAGACAGAGAGACAGAGACAGAGAGACAGAGAGACAGAGAGAGAGACAAAGAGAGACCAACAGAGACAGAGACAAAGACAGACAGAGAGACACAGACAGACAGACACAGACAGACAGACAGACAGACACAGACAGACAGAAAAAAGAGGGACAGAGACAGACAGACAGACAGACAGAGAGAAAAAAAGAAGATGGATGGAGACACAATCAGAGAATAAAGATTGGAGAGATTTCCTGGACATTTCCAGGCAACAGGAGACCTTCACTCAGTATTGCTCACTCTGCATTTCTTTCTTGTAACAATGGACACAGAAGGAATATCTGTAAATATTCAAAATGCAAAATGTGTACTGCTTCTATTTCTTACAACCAAACTTTCAATGTTCGTCCTGTATCCACCACGAACCACACGTCCACTACGTATGGCATTAACTGATTCTACCAGCACCATCCCTTCATTTAGGGACAGCCACATCAAAGACGTGGCATGGGGGATCGCTTGCTGCTTCACTCCATTAGCTGAATAGAATAATCATGCAAAAATGTCCCAGACCCCTCAGAATAAAAGGACTTGTGGCAGGAGCCAATGCTTTTATTGAACTTTCATTTTCATTCAGTAGGGCCCCCTTTTTCTTAATCAAACAGCAGCAGCCTCTCTGGGGACAGATACTGACTCAAAACCATTACCCAGGAAAGGAAAAGGGAGGGAGGGAGGGAGGGAGGGAGGGAGCAAAGATATCAACTACACAATGTTAAAATCACACTATGAATTCTTTTAATCTGTAGAAAAGAGAAACAGTGAGAGAGAGAGAGAGAGAGAGAGAGAGAGAGAGAGAGATTGGAGAGACAGAGACACAGGAAGGCTGAGACAGAAACAAAGAGACAGACACAGACACAGACAGGCAGACAGACAGACAGACAGACAGACAGAGAGATGGAGACAGAGAGAGACAGAGAAAGAGACAGACAGACAGACAAGCAGACAGACAGACAGACAAAAAGACAGAGACAGAGAGAGACAAATAAAAACAATGAGAGACAGAGAGACAGAGAAATAGAGAGACAGAGAGACAGAGAAAGAGAGACAGAAACAGACAGAGAGAAAGAGACAGGCAAACAGAGACACAGAAAGACACACAGACAGAGACAGAGAGAGAGAGAAAGAGAAAGAGATAGACAGAGAACAGAGAGAGAGAACAAAGATACAGAGACAGAGACAGAGAGACAGACAGAAGAAGGAGAGAGACACTATCAGAGAATAAAAGTTCGGAGGGTTCCCTGGACATTTCCACACAAAAGGGGAATCTTCACTCAGTATTGCTCACTGTGTATGCTCACTTTCTTTTAACAATGGATTTACTGTGTGAAGTGTGGGTGATTTCCTTGGGGAGCGTGCACTACCACAGTGCAGCAACGAATTACCCAATGCTGCCATTATCATGCGATAAAACAAGTAGTTAACTATATGTATTGTATACTTGATCAGAAGAGGATTTACTGAACACAAATCGAAATAACCTTGTAGCAATGCTGGACCCCCTCTGCTGGGGGATCTAATACAAATTCGAATTAACATATCCCCTGTGAACTTGAGAGGTATTGTGACTACAGCCAGCTTGGTGACTAGACAAATGTACAGAGAAGACAGACAGAATAGCTAAATAACACAAACACAGAAAAGTTATAGTATGGTCTGAAAGTTTTCTGACGTTTCATTTCTTCATTTCTGGTATTCTGACTACAGCAAACTTGATCACTTGACAAATATATATGTGACCTCCCACCACGAAATCAGTCTTAACTCGCAGTCAGTCGAACAGCACTAGGAGCTGAAAAGGTGACTGATGGTCTGTCTGGGGTGTTTTGACTTTTTCTCAAAATTGATTTCTGTAGACTATAATCTATCCCCCACAGACTTTTTTTTTTTTGAAAAAATATTATTAATCAATTTAAGATGGTATTTTAACGCACTGATCGCAGCAGAAAGAACGCAATTTCCTACCAAAAGTACCTATTTTTGTCTCTTATTATAAACCGAACCTGGGCAGTACCCGCACATGTAATATACTGGCAAAAAGCTCTTTGGTGCACCTTTCAGATAATGACAGCGAAAATTAGAAACAAACTGGGTCAAAGCCACGAAATACAGAAATTTAAGTAAAATGTCTTGTGGAGCACACAAAAACTTTAGAGGCCGTTTTCTCAAAATGGCCGTCATACAACTTAATGACTTTAAACATACATAACTTCTACATTTTTTTTTTAGTACAAGCTTTATTCAAGTACCAAAATAATCAGCAGAATGTACACTTTCTAGTGATATGTATATCTCAAAATGCCCAAAATGCTAGTTAAGACTGATTTCGTGGTGGGGGGTCACATATAGAAAAGACAGACAGAATAATTAAATAACACAAACTCAGAAAAGTTATAGCCTGTTCTGAAAATTGTCTAACAGTTTTACTTCTTTATTTCTGGTATACTGACTAGAGCAAACTTAATCACTTGACAAATATATAGAAAAGACAAACAGAATAATTAAGTAACACAAACAGAAAAGTTATGGCTTGGGCTGAAAATTGTCTGACAGTTTTACTCCTTTATTTCTGGTATTCTGACTACAGCGAGCTTGATCACTAGACAAAACTACATAGAAAAGACAGACATAATAGTTAAATAACACAAATACAAAACGTTATAGCTTGGGCTGAAAGTTTTCTAACAATTATATTTCTTCATTTCTGGTATTCTGACTGCAGCAAACTTGATCACTAGACAAATATATACAGAAAAAACAGACAGAAGACTTGAATAAGACGAACTCAGAAAAAGTTATAGCTTGGGATGAACATTTTTCTAACGGTTTTACTTCTTTATTTCTGGTATTCTTACTGCAGCGAGCTTTTTTATTATTTATTTTTTAATTAGGATCATTGCACTCGGGGGGGGGGGGGGGGGGTCACCTTTGAGCTCACCTTTTTTTTTTTCGTCCCATTTTCTACGCCAATCTAATGGCCACAGAAACTGAAACAGTTTTTTTTATGCGATGATGGTGATGTTGATGTGGATGATAATCATGATGCTATGGAGTTCCATCTAGATTGAGACTGCGTGACAGGGTTGTACTCTATGCTTACTATCATAATATATCCTGGCGTCAACCAGTCCGAGAGATACAAACACTGCGGTGTTGGTCAGAAGATTTGAGCAACACCCTCAATGATGCATCCGCGAAGTGAATGAGACTCGACTGTGTGGTTCCAGTCTTCTCAATGAGCCCACAGCACGCCCAACTCTGGGTAGAAGCCGGTTAGAGCCGAAAAAATCCCACAATGATTTTTGAAGGTACTGATGGGATCGAACCACACAACCTTCCAGTTGGTAGTCCGTTGCGTTAACCACTACACTACGGCGATGGTTACTGCAGCGAGTTCATCAATAGACAAATATACATAGAAAAGACAGACAGAATAATTAAATAACACAAACACAGAAAAGTTGTAGTATGGTCTGAAAATTGTCTAACAGTTTTACTTCTCCATTTCTGGTATTGTTACTGCAGCAAACTTTGATCACCAGACAAATGTATAGAGAAGACAGACAGAATAGTTAGATGACACGAACAGAGAACAGTTGTAGCTTTGGATGAAAATGTTCTACCAGTTCTACTTACTCACTTCCTTCCTTCCATATTCTCACTTTCACCCCGATCTACCAATCCCAGTCTATCACCATCACCACCACTATTCTTCCCGATAGCATATGTTGAATCTAAAAGCCTCCTTGTATTTAAGGGAAAGTCAAAGTCAACAAAAGCAAAAGAGCTCATTTACTGTTTCACACAAACGAAAAATATAATCACCGGAAATAGTCCAAATTCCCCAAAAGGACTCACTGGCAACAATCAGTGCTTTCCTGGCAAAAGTCGTTTTAATTCCATCATTCCATTCAATTTAATTTAAATGTAATTAAAATCGGATTTATTTAGATTTAAGTGTAATCGAATTTGGATTTAAATTTGAATTGAATTCTATTTAATTCAATTTCATTAATTTCATTTCATTCATTTATTCATTTCATTTCATTTTATTCATTTCATTTCATTTTATTTCATTTTAGTGATTTGATTTTATTTTCCGATTCTATTTTATTTCATTTTATTTTATTTCTTTTTATTTTATTTTATCTTATTTTGTTTTATTTTATTTTATTTATTTATTTTTATTTTATTTTATTTTATTTATTTTATTTTATTTTATCTTTATTTTAGAAGGGGGAGCTCTTTCTCAACCAAACACGGGCAGCCTCTTTGGGGGAAGGGGACCGGCTCAAAATAATTCCCCAAACTAATAAGCGATGGGAACAGGAGAAAGGGGAAAGCACAATTGGAACAGGGCAAACATGGTCCCATTTGGTCTCTGCTGGTGCGTTTTGTCCCATTTGGAACTGAACTCAGCCCACTGGGGTGAGTTTTATCCACGAATCTATTTCTCCAATGACATCCGGTTGAGAGGGGAGAGAGAGAGAGAGAGAGAGAGAGAGAGAGAGAGAGAGGAGGGAGGAGAGAGAGAGAGAGAGAGAAAGAGAGAGAGAGAGAGGAGGGAGAGAGAGAGAGAGAGAAAGAGAGAGAAAGAGATAGAGAGAGAGACAAGCAGACAGATAGACAGACAGAGAGGCAGGCAGAGAGAAACAGACAAACAGACAGACAGACAGACAGATAGAGACACAGACACAAACAGAGAGACAGGGAGACAGAGACAGAAACAGAGACAGTGGTGGGAGGATGTAGAGAGAGACAGAGAGTAAGAGAGGGAGAGAAATGGGTTTGGGGGGGGGGGGAGACAGAAAGAGAAGGATAGAACGAGAGAATAAAGTCAACTTTGTTTCTTTTTGCTTTTTGCTTTTTTTCATTCTCTCTCTCTTTCTCTCTCTCTCCTCTCTCTCTCTCTCTCTCTCTCTCTCTCTCTCTCTCTTTTTTTTTTTTTTTTTTTGTAAGCTGAAAGGACAGTTAAATAAAAGCAATGTAATATTTCAATTGTCAATTTTTAAAAAGACAGAGAATGGAGAAGAAGAGAGAGAGAACAGAACAGAGAGAGAGACAGAGAGCAAAGACAGACAGACAGACAGAGACAGACGACAGACAGAGACAGACAGAGACAGACAGAGACAGACAGACAGACAGAGCAGACAGACAGACAGAGACAGACAGACGACAGACAGAGACAGACAGACAGAGAAAGACAGACAGACAGACAGAGCAGACAGACAGACAGACAGAGAAAAAGACAGAAGACAGACAGACAGAGACGACAGACAGACAGAGACAGACAGACAGAGACAGACAGACAGACAGAGACAGACAGACAGATAGACAGACAGACAGAGAGATGCAGCATGGAAAGACTCACTGGCAATTTCCAAGAAGAAGGAATAAGTCATTCATTGTTTTGAGATCACAGTAGATGGTAACCCATAGTAGCATAATCGCAGGACAGTGCCTCCTCTTGTAGGTGGCTTTCTGGAAACTTAAGATTCGTATTGTCCGCAGGGGAACATCTGGCACTGTGTCATGCTTTGGAATAATTAAATTACATTAATATGTGAAGCTATAATGGCGGTCAATTTTTTTTTAAACAACAGTTCTCATAATTATGAATCACAATTTATCTCCTCGCTTGAAATTTTTTCATTCCTTATATCTATCACCACTATGATCCCCGATATTGACAAAATCATTTGAGTTGCAAAGTCTCCTCCCATTCATTGTAAAAAAAAAAGAAAAACTAGATCACAGAGCGCAGAAGGGCTTTGCTTGGTGTTTTATGTAATTCAACAACAACAAAAAGACAATCAACAAAAATGGCCCTGATCGCCAAAGACAGGTTATTTGTTGTTTGTTGTTGTTTGTTGTTGTTGTGTGTTGTGTGTGTTGTGTGTGTGTGTGTGTGTGGTGTGTGTGTGGTGTGTGTGTGTGTGGTGTGGGGTGTGTGTGTGTGTGTGTGTGTTATTTTTGTTTAAAGCCCAGCCGACTGCGTAGAGCCATATCAGGGCTACAACCGTTTCAAGACATACACAATACTTCAACAGGAGAAAAGGAAAAGAAAATTAAGCACATATAACAATGCATTTGTGCACATACTCTGAGGACATGCTCCTGGCTTTGACCACTCCGTCTAATTTATCACACAGAAGATTTTAAAAACATATCTGAATACAAATTTAAACATAACTAAGGACCTAAGATACAGGGGGTGTGCAAAAGTAGGTATACAGTAAGTATCACATCATTATTATAATGCTTAACTCCGCTCTCGATTAGAGGAGTGTGTGAATACCGACGGCAAGCAGTTTGAGTATCTGAGGGATTAAGGCTGTGCTTGTTATTACATGTATATGCAATATTCATTTATTTGTATAATAAATGCAATGAGTATTGTACGTGTTTTCTTTTTTCATAACTGTACACCTACTTTTGCACCACCCTGTATAACAACAGCCTAAATTACCAAACATTGCTTTCGCATATCTCATTTCCCTAGAGCCAAAAAATTCACTTAATACATGTACCCAATTATCAATCCTAAAAGAAAAATTACGTAAACTTTGTCGAACAGATACAGATGAATGCACCAGCAAAGCAGAAAATCATAGGAAGAAATGACAGAAAGCAAAAGGAACAAGGCGGAAACAAAGAGAGTGACAGAAAAGAGGAAATTTCTAGCACAGAATGTCCAGAAGGTGGGGATACTGTTTATATTGAAAGAGCCCCCGGCATCCCCGCGGGGTAGGGAGGAGAGGGGCATAGACAGGTCCACTCACAACAATCGATATTTTCCTGGCAACATCCTTTGTAACTGTCAATTTTCTTTCTCGTATCTTTAAAAACAGGGGACTCTTTCTAACCAAACACCGGCAGTGTTGTGGGGGAACAAGAGACTGGCTCAAAAATGATTGCCCAAATTAATAAGTGGCCGGCCGGGGCAGGACAGAGATGGTGGAAGCATAAATGGAGAGGGACAAGCGACTGTTCCCACATGGTCTCTGGTGGTGAATTTTGTCTCATTTTGCGAATGAATTACCTCAGTGAATCTAGTTCACCAGTGACACCAGGCTGACAGACAGATAGATAGAGACAGACAGACAAGCAGTCTGTCTGTCTACAGAGAAGACGAGACAGAAAGAGAAAAGAAATAATGTACTACACAGTTATAGAGATAAGCAGAGCGAACAAGCGGGAGGGAGAGAGAGAGAGAGAGAGAGAGAGAGAGAGAGAGAGAGAGAGAGAAACAGACAGACAGACAAACAGAGACAGACAAAGACAGAAAGAGAGAAAGAGGCAGAGAGACAAAAACAGAGACAAAGAGAGAGAGAAAGAGAGAGAAAGAAACAGACAGACAAACAGAGACAGACAAAGACAGAAAGAGAGAGATAGGCAGAAAGACAAAAACAGAGACAAAGAGACAAAGAGAGAGAGAGAGAAACAGACAGACAAACAGAGACAGACAAAGACAGAAAGAGAGAGAGAGAGAGAGAGAGAGAGAAAACAGACAGACAGAAACAGAGACAGACAAAGACAGAAAGAGAGAAAGAGGCAGAGAGACAAAAACAGAGACAAAGAGACAAAGAGAGAGAGAAAGAGAGAGAAAGAAACAGACAGACAAACAGAGACAGACAAAGACAGAAAGAGAGAGAGAGGCAGAAAGACAAAAACAGAGACAAAGAGACAAAGAGAGAGAGAAAGAGAGAGAGAGAAAACAGACAGACAAACAGAGACAGACAAAGACAGAAAGAGAGAGAGAGGCAGAAAGACAAAAACAGAGACAAAGAGACAAAGAGAGAGAGAGAGAAACAGACAGACAAACAGAGACAGACAAAGACAGAAAGAGAGAGAAAGAGGCAGAGAGACAAAAACAGAGACAAAGAGACAAAGAGAGAGAGAAAGAGAGAGAAAGAAACAGACAGACAAACAGAGACAGACAAAGACAGAAAGAGAGAGAGAGGCAGAAAGACAAAAACAGAGACAAAGAGACAAAGAGAGAGAGAAAGAGAGAGAGAGAGAAACAGACAGACAAACAGAGACAGACAAAGACAGAAAGAGAGAGAGAGGCAGAGAGACAAAAACAGAGACAAAGAGACAAAGAGAGAGAAAGAGAGAGAGAAAGAAACAGACAGACAAACAGAGACAGACAAAGACAGAAAGAGAGAGAGAGGCAGAAAGACAAAAACAGAGACAAAGATACAAAGAGAGAGAGAGAGAGAAACAGACAGACAAACAGAGACAGACAAAGACAGAAAGAGAGA
>JAPXFY010000026.1:15220311-15230311 GCA_030674185.1 Monoplex corrugatus | reverse complement strand
GGAGAGAGAGAGGGAGAGAGAGAGCGAGAGAGAGAGAGAGATGGAGAGAGAGAGAGAGGGGAGAGAGAGAGAGAGACAGAGAGAGGTGGTAGAGAAGAACACCATACAGATCGGAAAGATTAATGGGCAGTTACCATGCAAGAGGAAATGAATCACTCAGTGTGATTCTTTTGTCATTGTGTGGGGATCACAATAGCTGGTTACCCAAAGTAATATAACAGTAGGTAACATAGCGTCCTCTGGTCCTTGACAGTCTGATAACAGCAGGATCATTAGTGATCACGTGGACATCGAGTACAGTGTCATGCACTGATCAAATGAATAAGTAAATATAGACACTGTTAGAATAGTTACATATCATTAACAGCTATGATCAGGGTCATAACATATCTAATACAACAATTACACTATTAGAATAGTTATATATCACTAACATTTGAAAGCAATGACCAGGGTCATAACATGTTTAATACAACAATTACACTGTTAGAATAGTTATATATCATTAACTTTTGAAAGCAATGACCATGGTCATAACATGTTTAATACAACAATTACACTGTTAGAATAGTTATATATCACTAACATTTGAAAGCAATGACCAGGGTCATAACATATCTAATACAACAATTACACTGTTAGAATAGTTATATATCACTAACATGTGAAAGCAATGACCAGGGTCATAGCATTTCTAAGGTTAAGAGACTGTTAGAATAGTTATATATCATTAGCATTAGAAAGCTAATGACCAGGATCATAATATTTTTAAGACAACAATTACACTGTAGAATACTTATATATCATAGGCACTTAAAATCTATGACCAGGGTCATAACGCGTTTAAGAGACTGTTAGAATAGTTATATATCATTAACATTTGAAAGCTATGACTAGAGTCATAACACTTTTAAGACAACAATTGTACTGTTAGAATAATTTCTATCATTAACATTTGAAAGTTATGACCAGGATCATGACGTTTTTAAGGGCTGTTGGAATATTTATATATCATTAACATTTGAAAGTTATGACCACGATCACGTTTTTAAGAGGCTGTTAGAACAGTTATATATCATTAACATTTGAAAGCTATGACCAGGATCATTACACTTTTAAGAGACTGTTGGAACAGTTATATATCATTAACATTTGAAAGCTAACGACCAGGATAATTATATTTCATTAATATTTCAAAGCTAACGACCAGGGTCATAACAATTTTAAGACAACAATTCCACTGTTAGAATAGTTAAACATCAGTAACATTTGAAATCTGACCAGGGTCATAACAATTTTAAGAGACTGTCAGAATAGCTAGCTGTATATCATTAACATTTGAAAGCTATGCTCATGGTCATAACACTTAAGATTAAGAGACTGTCAGAATGGTTATATATCATTAACATTTGAAATCTATGGCCACGGTCATAACACTTTTTTTCACCTTTATATCATTTTTTTAAACAATGAATAGACATCAAGAAACAATGTGGTAACAAAAAAAATCATTTCAATTGATCATAACACTTTTAAGAGACTGTTGGAACAGTTATACATCATTAACGTTTGAAAGCTAATGACCAAGATCATAACATTTTTAAGACACCGATTACACATTTCCCATATCTTTGACAATTCACATCTTCGCTTGAAACCTTTACACATCCCCACAATCTGTCACCACAATATATCCCACTACTGACAATCACTGAAATTCAATAGACCCCCCTCCCTGTCCCACCTTATTTCCGGAGAAAACTCGAACAAAGTGTGCAATATTGTATTCATGCAATTCAGCGAAAACAGATGATCAAGGAAAATTATTCCAGTCACCAAAAGGCAAGTCTACTCACGACAAGCAATGCTTTACTCATACCTTTCTTTTTTTCTGTATATTCTTTCTTTGTTTCTTGTGTCTTTAAAAGAGGAGACTCTTTCTTAACCAAACACTAGCAGTGTCACTGAGAACAAGGCATTGATTAGCCAAAAATGATTCCCCAAATTAAATAAATAATTGGACAGATTACGACAGAGAGAGAGAGGGTGTGTGGGATGGGGGGTGGGGGGGCATAATTGGAATGGGACAAGGGAAGTTCCATCTGGTCCCTGCTGGCGCATTTGAAACTGAGGCCAGCCCATTGACGTGAATTTCCTCCAGGAATCTAGTTCAACAATGACATCAGACTGATTGACAGAGACAGACAGACAGACAGAAAGACAGACAGGGGAACAGACAGACAGACAAACCCAGAGACAGGAAGAGGGCACGAGACCACTAGACAGTGGTGAAGAGAGAGAGAGTAGAGAGGGAGAGAAAGGAGATACAGAGAGAGAGAGAGAAAGGAGAGAGAAGTGAGAGAGGGGGCAGAGAGAGGAGGGAAAGAGAGAAAGGGGGTGAGAGAGAGAGAATGAGAGAGAGAGTGAGAGACAGAGAGACAGAGAGACAGTGAGAGAAAGAGAGAGCGAGAGTGAGAAAGAGTAAGACAGTGAGAGAGGAGAGAGACAGACAGAACAGAGAGAGAGAGAGACAGAGACAGAGAGACAGAGACAGAGACACAGAGACAGAGTCAGAGAGACAGAGAGAGAAAGAGAGAGAGAGAATAAAGATATTAGCTAGAAACTAAGTCACAACGTGAATATTTCTTTTTAAAAATCGTATCAGTGAGACAATGAAAGTTACAGTGAAGCTTTGTTTGCAAATAGTGCACAGTACCAACTAAAAGCCATTGTTCAATCTTCCTATTGCAGTAATGTATAGACCAGAGCCAGTAATCTCCTACCTTCCATTATTTTTTTAATGATTACTATATAAAATGCAAGGAGCATGCTTTATATGTACACGGCCTGCTCGCGCTATATAAACGATTCTTTTTTTTTTTTCTTTTTTTTTTAGCGAGGAATAGGAGCGGTATGGAGAGGCACTCAGAGAAGAGAGTTTGGTTAGAGAGTCTCTGAATATCTCCATGGTAGAGGGAAAGTTTACTCAGTGCTGCTCACTCTCTGTGTTTCTTTCCTGTCGCAATGGATTTACTGTGTAAAAATGTGGATGATTTCCCAGGGGGAGAGTGAATCACCACACTGCAGCGCTTACGCGGTGTTTTCCATTAGTACGGGATTATACGAAATGGTTCCTTATACACTGGATCAGAAAACATGTTTTACTGAACATGATCTGAGTAATTCGGTAGTGCCCAGTTGACACTACGATCATCATCATCATCATCATCATCATTCATCATCATCATCATTCATCATCATCATCATCATCATCATCATTCATCATCATCATCATCATCAGTGCCTCGTTGCATGGCGTTGGTGATCGAGGCCCTACACACGAATCTATCTTTTGTCGCTGCAAGTACATTCTCACACTCTCTCTGTCTTCATCCACTCTGCAAGTCCGTCCAAAAGTTTCTCCCTGGATCTACCTGGTGTGTTTTCTCCCTCCAGCTTTCTTGTTGTGACTAGGTGCTCAAATTTCTCTCACCTCATAAAATGTCCTATAGATGTTGTTTGTCTACGATATGTTATGAAAGTTAGCATGGCATATTACCCTGTCACACAGACTCAACCCGAAATGGAACTTCAGTAAAACATGTTTTCTGATCCAGTATATAAGGAACCATTTCGTATAATCCCATGCAACATTTACAGGACAATCCTCAAGATCCACCAGTCATACTTTGTTTTGCCACTGGAAACAGTCAGCGCTTTCCTGGCAAGTTTCGTTTTTATTTAAAAGAGGGTGTGGGTGGGGTGGGGGGGGGGGGCGGGGAGGGTCTCTTTCGAAATCAGACACCAGCAGCATCTTTGGAGACAGAAGACTGGCTCAAAATGATTCCACAAATGAACACGTGGCCAGGATAGGGGGGTGGGGAAGCATAACTGGAGAGAAAGAAACGGCGGACCTATTCGATCTCTGTTGGTCCGTTTTGTCTTATTTGAAACTGAACCCAGCCCAGTGAGGTGAATTTCCTCCAGAGATTTGGTTCAACAATTACATCAAGCTGATTGATTGAGAGACAGACAAACAGAGGAGAGAGACAGGGGGGGGGGGGGAGTGTAGGGCAGGAGTAGGGAATTTGATGGAGGTTGAGACAGAAAGGGAGAGAGGGAAAGACAGAGACACAGAGACAGACAGAAGACAGACACCAGAGATGGGGGAAATAGGGTGGAGAGAGACAGCAACAGAAAGAGGAAGATGGAGAAAGAGAGATGGACAGCGTGCACGCGCGCACGCGCGCGCGAGAGAGATACAGACAGACAGACTGACAGACAGAAAAGGGAGAGAGAGACAGAGAGATGGAGAACAAGAATGAGTGAGAGAGAGAGAGAGAAAGAGAGAGCATGAGAGAGAGAGAAAGAGAGAGAGTGAGAGAGAGATCGAGGATGAGAAAGAGAGTGAGTCAGTTGAGAGAGACAGAGAGGTAGAGCAAGAGAGAGAGAGCGAGAGAGAAGAGAGAGAAAATGCGCAAGAGAGAGAGAGAGAAAGAGAGACAGACAGACAGACAGACAGAGAGAATGATAAATAAAGTGTCATCCAAAGAAACACGTTCAGAGACCAAGATGGAGGGGAGGTGGATAAAGAAATATGCAGAAAGAGAATTTTCAAAACCAAAACGCTGATCCTCACACAAAAACACAAAAGGACGTGTTTGCCCAATGCTATAACCAAGTTGAGCATTTTTCAATATTATGCCAGTTCTAGTTCTTTGATCTCTACCCCCATCCGCGTCCACCTCCCTCCCTTCCGCCGTTGGGATGCCGGGGATCTTTCTGGATTAAGTTATCTGTTACCTCAGAAGGGAAACAGTTATAAGTGTCTTATATCCCATATCAGAACATATACAAAAAACTCCAAGCAAGTAGTGTGGAGCAGTGCAGGGTCTCCACTGGTAAGTAGTCTCGGGTGATTTTTTTTATAAAGTGAAAGAGTGTTCTGTCTCTATAGGATCACCAGATGATTTCAGATTCACATAGCTTCTACGGACTTCGAACATTGTAGCTGCTTAGAGTAAGCAGAAATGTAGTAGTCAGATGCTTACAGAAGCCACGTAACACTAACATGGAAATAGGTAGACATAAAATCTCAAAGATCTATGTTCCCTCACGTACCCTCCGCTCTGCCTCCGATCCTCTGACTTTTCGCTTTCCACGCACTAAGCTCAATACCTATGGTCCACGAGCCTTCTCTGTTTCTGGTCCACTTTCCTGGAACAAACTTCCTCTCTATGTCCGTCAGCAACCTACTTTTGTCTCCTTCAAGTCCGCTTTCAAAACTCACCTTTTCTCCTCTGCGTAAAATCCTGACCTAACTCAATCCCCTCTGCAGCCTGTCTCCACTCGGAGGGGAATCACATTGTAATATATAATTGTATATAATATGCTCTCTATAATTTTCCATTGCTTTTATTCTTTCTCCCCATTTTAGCCGTGTGCGTGTGCGTGTGAGTGTGTGTGTGTGTGTGTGTGTGTGTATGTGTGTGTGTGTGTGTGTGTGTGTGTGTGTGTGTGTGTGTGTGTGTGTGTGCGTGCGTGCGTGTGTGTCTGTTTTAGCGCTTAGATTTGATTTTATCAAGATTTTGCGCTATACAAATAAAATATTGTATTGTATTGTAAAGTCCATAAACATGAGACTCCTCTAATAAAACACAGAAAGCGGAGAGAAGAACGAGATACAAACACACTTTAGAGAAGACAGTTCACATGGATTCTTGAGTAATATTTCCACTCAAGAGGGACTGTTCACTTGGAACTGCTTACTCTGTATTTCATTCTTCTCACAATGGGTTTACTATGTGAAATTTGGATGATTCCCCATGGGAGGGTGCATTACCATAATGCAGCACTTACCCAGTGCTCTCTATTAGTATGGGATTACACCAGCTGTTTGCTTTTATTCTGGATCAGACGAGGATTTCCTGGACAATTCCAGTAACTTGATAGCAGTGCTGGTCCTCCTGTGCTGGGTGGTCTTATGTGGACAAAAAAATCAATATTGCTCCTGTAAACTTCTGGCACTGAAAGTACAGCAGGACTGGTCACTAGATAAATCAACAGAGAGAAAGACTAACAGACAGACGGACAGACAGATAGACAGACAGACAGACAGACACACACACACACACACACACACACACACACACACACACACACACACACACACACACACACACTCAGATGCTATTTCTGATGTGCATCTGCCGTCTGGTGAGATGACCGTTCCCAGATATTTAAACTTATCAACCTGTCTCAAAGTTGTGCCATTTGCTGTTGTTTTGCATGAGGGGATTAGACAGACAGAATAGCAAAGAACACAAACACAGAAAGCTATAACCAGGGTTGAGCATTTTTCAAGACGCCAGTTCTAGTTCTTTGATCTCTACCCCCGGCCCCATCCATATGCAACTCCCTCCCTTCCCCCTTGGGATGCTGGGGGATCTTTCAGTATAAATAGTATCCACTCCTTCTGGAAAATCTGTGCTGGAAATGTCCTCTTTTCTGTCACTTTTTTTTTGTTGCTTTGTTCCTTTGCTTTTGTGTCATTTCTTCCTATCATTTTCTACCTTGCTGGTCTATTCACCTGTATGCGCATGTTCCATAAAGTCTTACGTTCTTTTTCCTAGGATCGATAATTGGGTGCATTATTAAGTGCATTTTTGACTCTAGGGAAGTGAGATATGCGGAAGCAATTTTAGGTAATTTATGCCCGTTTTTTGTACATGTTTTCCTATCCTTATGTATGTTTAAATTTGTATTCAGGTGTGTTTTTTAAATCCCCTGTGCGATAAATAGGACGAGTGGTCAACGCCAGGGGCATGTCATTAGATTATGTGCTGGAATGCATTGATATGTGTACTTAATTTTCTTTTCTTATTTTATTCCTGTTAAAGTTTTGTATGTTTCGAAGCGGTTATAGCCCTGATATGGCTCTACGCAGTCGGCCGGGCTTTAAACAACAATAACAGTAACAATAACTCCCCCTCCTTCCCCGATTCTACCGCCATCTCACCTCCTCTACTCACAGCATCACTGGAATCTAAAAGCCTCTTCCCATTTCATTAAGAGAAAGCTAAATCAAAGAGTGCAAGAGGAGCTGACTTGCCGTTTCATGCAATTCACTAAAAAGGATGATCAACTAAAGTTGCCCAGATCCTAAGAAAAAAAAAAGAAGAAGAAAAAAAAAAACACTGGCAACAATGTTTCCTGAAAACGTCCCCCCCCCCCCCCCAATTTTTTTTCTTTTGTTAAAGAAGAGAAAGCTCTCTTGTAACTGAAGTCTAGTAGTCTCTTTGGCGACAGGGGACTTGGCTTAAAATCATCATCATCATCAGGTGCCTTGTCACATGGCGTTGGCGATCACGGCCCTCCATACGTATCTATCCCTTGTCGCTGCAAGTACATCTTCTGCCCTCTCCGTCCTCAGCCACCCTGCAAGTCCGTCCAATATTTTCTCCCTGGGTCTACCTGGTACTCTCTTTCCATCCAGCTTTCCTGTTGTGACCAGGTGCTCGAATTCCCCTTTCCTCATAAAATGTCCCATAAATGATGCTTGTCTTTTCCTAATCTTCTTTATCGATGATATTCTTGTTGAGCATTTTTCAAGGCGACAGTTCTAGTTCTTTGATCTCTACCCCCATCCACATCCTTACTGCCAACTCCCTCCCTTCCCCGATTCTACCGCCGTCTCACCTCCCCTACTCACAGCATCACTGGAATCTAAAAGCCTGTTTCTATTTCATTAAGAGAAAGCTAAATCAAAGAGAGCAAGAGAGGCTCTCTTACTGCTTCATGCAATTCACTGAAAAGGATAATCAACCAAAATTGCCCAGATTCAAAAAAAAAAAAAAAAAAAAAGCACTGGCAACAATGTTTCCTGAAAACTCCCACCCCCCCCCCCCCCCATTTTCTTTAAAGAAGAGAAAGCTCTTTTGTAACTGAAGTCTGGCGGTCTCTTTGGCGACAGGGCACTTGGCTTAATTTAAAATGATTCCCCAAATTAAGAAGTGGCCACGACAGGAGAGAGATGGGGAAGCACAATAGAAGTGAACGGGACGAACAGTTGTCCCATCTTGTCTCCACTGGTGCGTTTTGTCTCATTTGAAACTGAGCCTAGCCTGGTGAGGTGAATTTCCTTCAGGCATCTAATCACCACTGACATCAGGATGGTTGAGACACAGATGGCAGAAGTAGAGAGGAAAAAGAGAGAGGGATGGAGAGAGAGAGAGAGAGAGGCAGACAGACAGACAGACAGACAGAGACCGAGAGAGAGAAGAGAGAGACAGACAGACAGACACAGACACAGAGAGAGAGAGAGAGAAAGAGAGAGAGAGAGAGAGAATGTAGATGTAAGTACAAAACTTTATTTCTTAAATAGTCACTTTTTAGAAAGGGAGAGGTGGGAGAGAGAGACATATGCCGTTTGGAAAGATTTACTGGCAGTTTCCACACAAACAGGGATGTTTCCCTCAATGTGGTTGTCTTGACATTGTTTGAGAATCACAGTAGATGGTAACCCAAAGTACTACAGGGCAGAGCCTACTTTGGTAAGTGGCTTTGAGTAATTTAAGATTATTATTGCTTCAGTGGACTTCTAGAACAGTGTTATGCACCGACCAAATAAATGAATAAAGAGACTGTTGGAATAGCTAAATAACATTAACATGTGAAAGCTACGATCAGGGTTAGAATAAATTTCGAAACAACAATGATTCATTTCCTACAATTCACACCCTGGCTTTAAACTCCACTGGTCACCATACATATCACCACAACGACCCCAGCTATTTAGTCTCATTGGAAGTTAACCCTTTGATGCCCACACCCTATCTACCAACTGCAAAAACAACCATTTGATTCCCCCACCCTATCCACCAGCTTCCTTCCTGCAGGAAGCTGGTGGATAGGGAGTGGGAATCAAAGGGTCACGTTTTTTGCTTTGTAGCATGGTTGGCAGTACAGGATGCTGGTGGACAGGGTGCGGGAGTCAAATGATTAAAACTCCAATTTATGGAAAAAGCTACAACCTAGAGTGCAAGGGGACCCGCTTGATGTTTCATTCCTTTCAATGACAATATAAACAGCAAAAACGTCCATGACCGCCAAAGACAGTTCCACTCACAACAATCGATGCTTTCCTGGTAGCGCTCTTTGTCTTTGTCAATTTTCTTTCCCATATCTTTAAAACAGGGGACTCTTTCTAACCAAACACCGGCAGTGTTGTGGGGGAACAAGAGACTGGCTCAAAATGATTACCCAAATAAATAAGTGGCCGGGGCAGGACAGAGATGGTGGAAGCGTAAATGGAGAGGGACAAGTGACTGTTCATCACTGACATCATCAACACTTCTCTTCAAACTGGAACTGTCCCAGATTCTTTCAAGTCTGCTATTGTTCACCCTCTCCTCAAGAAATACAATTTAGACCCAAATGAACTGAAAAATTACCGGCCTGTCTCTAATCTCTCTTTCTTGTCAAAACTCATCGAAAAAGTTGTCCTCAACCAGCTGAACTCTCACCTGTCTGCCAACAATCTCCTCAATCCTTTCCAGTCAGCCTACCGCCAGTGCCATAGCACTGAAACTGCCCTGCTACACATTCTCAACAATCTCCTCCTTGCAACTGATATTGGCAAAGTCTCTCTCCTCACACTCCTTGATCTGTCTGCAGCCTTTGATACCATTGATCATGGTATTCTCCTTTCTAGACTTCATCATACTTTTGGCATCTCTGACATTGCTCTGTCCTGGTTCACTTCATATCTATCAAACAGAAAACAAACTGTTCTCATTAATGGCACTTACTCTCAACCTGCATACCTGACCTGTGGTGTTCCACAAGGATCTGTCCTTGGCCCTGTTCTTTTCACTCTTTACACCTCCCCCTGTCCACCATCATCAACTCCCACTCTATAAAACACCACTTCTATGCTGATGACACCCAACTTCTAGACAGTGACACACCAGACAATATACAGCGCCTCTTTCTTCGCACC
>JAPXFY010000026.1:15205311-15210311 GCA_030674185.1 Monoplex corrugatus | reverse complement strand
ATAACGCGTTTAAGAGACTGTTAGAATAGTTATATATCATTAACATTTGAAAGCTACGACTAGAGCCATAACATTTTTAAGACAACAATTATACTGTTAGAATAATTTCTATCATCAACATTTGAAAGCTATGACCAGGATCATGACGTTTTTAAGAGACTGTTGGAACAGTTATATATCATTAACATTTGAAAGCTACGACCAGGATCATGAAGCTTTTAAGAGACTGTTGGAACAGTTATATATCATTAACATTTGAAAGCTAACGACCAGGATCATGACGCTTTTAAGAGACTGTTGGAACAGTTATATATCATTAACATTTGAAAGCTATGACCAGGATCACAACGTTTTTAAGAGACTGTTGGAACAGTTATATATCATTAACATTTGAAAGCTAACGACCAGGATAATTATAACGACCAGGATAATTATATTTCATAAACATTTGAAAGCTAACGACCAGGATAATTATATTTCATTAACATTTGAAAGCTAACGACCAGGATAATTATATTTCATTAACATTTGAAAGCTAATGACCAGGGTCATAACAATTTTAAGACAACAATTCCACTGTTAGAATAGTTAAACATCAGTAACATTTGAAATCTGACCAGGGTCATAACACTTTTAAGAGACTGTCAGAATAGCTAGCTGTATATCATTAACATTTGAAATCTATGGCCACGGTCATAACACTTTTTTTTTTCACCTTTATATCATTTTTTTAAACAATGAATAGACATCAAGAAACAATGTGGTAACAAAAAAATCATTTCAATTGATCATAACACTTTTAAGAGACTGTTAGAATAGTTATACATCATTAACGTTTGGAAGCTAATGACCCGGATCATAACATTTTTAAGACACCGATTACGCATTTTCCATGTACATGACAATTCACATCTTCGCTTGAAACCTTTACACATCCCCACAGTCTGTCACCACAATGTATCCCACTACTGACAATCACTGAAATTCAATAGAACCCCCTCCCTGTCCCACCTGATTTCCGGAGAAAACTCGAACAAAGTGTGCAATATTGTATTCATGCAATTCAGCGAAAACAGATAAACAAGGAAAATTATTCCAGTCGTCAAAAGGCAAGTCTGCTCACGACAAGCAATGCTTTACTCAGACCTTTCTTTTTTTCTGTATATTCTTTCTTTGTTTCGTGTGTCTTTAAAAGAGGAGACTCTTTCTTAACCAAACACTAGCAGTGTCACTGAGAACAAGGCATTGATTAGCCAAAAATGATTCCCCAAATTAAATAAATAATTGGACAGATTAGGACAGAGAAAGAGAGGGGTGGGATGGGGGGCATAATTGGAATGGGACAAGGGAAGTTCCATCTGGTCCCTGCTGGCGCATTTGAAACTGATGCCAGCCCATTGACGTGAATTTCCTCCAGGAATCTAGTTCAACAATGACATCACACTGATTGACAGAGACAGACAGACAGACAGAAAGACAGACAGGGGAACAGACAGACAGACAAACCCAGAGACAGGAAGAGGGCACGAGACCACTAGACAGTAGTGAAGAGAGAGAGAGTGGAGAGGGAGAGAAAGGAGATCAGAGAGAGGAGAGAAAGGAGAGAGAAGTGAGAGAGGGGGCAAGAGAGGGGAGGGAAAGAGAGAGAGGGGGGTGGAGGAGAGAATGAGAGAGAGTGAGAGAGAGGGAGACAGTGAGAGAGTGAGAGAGAGAGTGAGAGAGAGAAAGAGTAAGACAGTGAGAGAGGAGAGGGGACAGACAGCCAGACAGTGAGGACAATGACAATGACAATGACAATGACAATGATGCTTTATTTTCCAATGGTAAAAGCTATTGGCTAGAAGCCATTTTTCAAACATGACGTTGCTATTCTATACACATGACATTTGTTTACACTAACAAGTACAGCTTAAGGACAATACATGTTGAATACTAAATTAAGATAACATTACTCTGTCTCTGTGTCTATGTCTCTGTCTCTCTCTGTCTCTCTCTCTCTCTCTCTCTCTCTCTCTGAGAGAGAGAGAGAGAGAGAAAAGAGAGAGACAGAAAGAGACAGAGACAGAGACACAGAGACAGAGACAGAGACAGAGACAGAGAGAGAAAGAGAGAGAGAAAGAGTAAAGATATTAGCTAGAAATAAAGTTAAGTCACAACATGAATATTTCTTTTTTAAAAATCGTATCAGTGAGACAATGAAAGTACAGTGAAGCTTTGTTTGCAAATAGTACACAGTACCAACTAAAAGCCATTGTTCATCTTCCCATTGCAGTAATGTATAGACCAGAGCCAGTAATCTCCTACCTTCCATTATTTTTTTTAATGATTACTGCGTAAAATGCAAAGAGCATGCTTTATATATCACGGCCTATTCGCGCTATATAAACGATTCTTTTTTTTTTTTTTTTTTTTTTTTTTTTTTTTTTTAGCGACGAATAAGAGCGGTATGGAGAGGCACTCAGAGAAGAGAGTTTGGTTAGAGAGTCTCTGAATATCTCCATGGTAGAGGGAAAGTTTACTCAGCGCTGCTCACTCTCTGTTTCTTTCCTGTCGCAATGGATTTACTGTGTAAAAATTTGGATGATTTCCCAGGGGGAGAGTGAATCACCACACTGCAGCACTTACGCGGTGTTTTCCATTAGTACGGGATTTATACGAAATGGTTCCTTATATACTGGATCAGAAAACATGTTTTACTGAACATGATCTGAGTAATTCGGTAGTGCCGGTTGACACTACGACCATCATCATCATCATCATCATCATTCATCATCATCATCATTCATCATCATCATCATTCATCATCATCATCATTCATCTCATCATCATCATCATCATTTCATGTGCCTCGCTGCATGGCTTTGGTGATCGAGGCCTCCCACGAATCTATCTTTTGTCACTGCAAGTACATTCTCACACTCTCTCTGTCTTCATCCACTCTACAAGTCCGTCCAATAGTTTCTCCCTGGATCTACCTGGTGTGTTTTCTTCCTCCAGCTTTCTTGTTGTGATAGGTGCTCAAATTTCTCTCACCTCATAAAATGTCCTATAGATGTTGTTTGTCTACGATATGTTATGAAAGTTAGCATGGCATATTACCCTGTCACACAGACTCAACCCGAAATGGAACTTCAGTAAAACATGTTTTCTGATCCAGTATATAAGGAACCATTTCGTATAATCCCATGCAACATTTACAGGACAACTCTTAAGATCCACAGTCATACTTTTTTTACCACTGGAAACAGTCAGCGCTTTCCTGGCAAGTTTCGTTTTTATTTAAAAGAGGGTGTGGGTTGGGGGGGGGGGGGGCGGGAGGGGTCTCTTTCGAAATCAGACACCAGCAGCTTCTTTGGAGACAGAAGACTGGCTCAAAATGATTCCACAAATGAACACATGGCCAGGATAGGGGAGGGGGGTGGGGAAGCATAATTGGAGAGAAAGAAACGGCGGACCTATTCGATCTCTGTTGGTGCGTTTTGTCTTATTTGAAACTGAACCAGCCCAGTGAGGTGAATTTCCTCCAGAGATTTGGTTCAACAATGACATCAAGCTGATTGATTGAGAGACAGACAGAGGAGAGAGACAAGAGACAGGGTGGGGGGGGGGGGGTAGGGGCAGGAGTAGGGAATTTGATGGAGATTGAGACAGAAAGGGAGAGAGGGAAAGACAGAGACACAGAGACAGACAGACAGAAAGACAGACAGAGAGATGGGGGAAATAGTGTGATGGAGAGAGACAGCAACAGAAAGAGAAAGATGGAGAAAGAGAGATGGACAGCGTGCACGCACGCACGCGCGCGCGAGAGAGATACAGACAGACAGACAGACATACAGACTGACAGACAGAAAAGGGAGAGAGAGACAGAGAGATGGAGGAGCAAGAATGAGTGAGAGAGAGAGAGAAAGAGAGAGCGTGAGAGAGAGAGAGAGAAAGAGAGAGAGTGGGAGAGAGAGAGAGAAAGTGAGAGAGTGAGAGAGAGAGAGAAAGAGAAGAGAGTGAGGGGAGAGATCGAGGACGAGAAAGAGAGTGAGTCAGTGAGAGAGAGAGAGAGAGAGATAGAGCAAGAGAGAGAGAGCGAGAGAGACAGAGAGAGAAAGCGCATGAGAGAGAGAAAGAGAAAGAGAGACAGACAGACAGACAGACAGAGAGAATGATAAATAAAGTGTCATCCAAAGAAAAACGTTCAGAGACCAAGATGGAGTGGAGGTGGATAAAGAAATATGCAGAAGAGAATTTTCAAAACAAAACGCTGATCCTCACACAAAAACACAAAAGGCGTGTTTGCCAATCCTGCTTCTGGATTAAGTTATCTGTTACCTCAGAAGCGAAATAGTGTATAAGTGTCTTACATCCCGTATCAGAACTACAGGCACCACTGATCTCCAAGCAAGTAGTGTGGAGCAGTGCAGGGTCTCCCCTGGTAAGTAGTCTCGGGTGATTTCCGGTATTTTTTTTTATAAAGTGAAAGAGTGTTCTGTCTCTATAGGATCACCAGATGATTTCAGATTCACATAGCTTCTACGGACTTCGAACATTGTGACTGCTTAGAGTAAGCAGAAATGTGGTAGTCAGATGCTTACAGAAGCCACGTAACACTAACATAGAAATAGGTTAGACATAACATCTCAAAGATCTATGTTCCCTCACGTACCCTCCGCTCTGCTCCGATCCCCTGACTTTTCGCTTTCCACACACTAAGCTCAATACCTATGGTCCACGAGCCTTCTCTGTTTCTGGTTCACTTTCTGGAACAAACTTCCTCTCTCTGTCCGTCCAGCAACCTACTTTTGTCTCTTTCAAGTCCGCTCTCAAAACTCACCTTTTCTCCTCTGCATAAATCCTGATCTCATTCAATCCCTCTGCAGCCTGTCTCCACTCGGAGGGGAATCACATTGTAATATATAATTGTATATAATATGCTCTCTATAATTTTCCATTGCTTTTATTCTTTCTCCCCATTTTAGCCGTGTGCGTGTGCGTGGGTGTGTGTGTGTTGT
>JAPXFY010000026.1:15197167-15205211 GCA_030674185.1 Monoplex corrugatus | reverse complement strand
TTTTTTTTTTTCACCTTTATATCATTTTTTTAAACAATGAATAGACATCAAGAAACAATGTGGTAACAAAAAAATCATTTCAATTGATCATAACACTTTTAAGAGACTGTTAGAATAGTTTATACATCATTAACGTTTGGAAGCTAATGACCTGGATCATAACTTTTTAATACACCGATTACGCATTTTCCATGTACATGACAATTCACATCTTCGCTTGAAACCCTTTACACATCCCCACAGTCTGTCATCACAATGTATCCCACTACTGAAAATCACTGAAATTCAATAGACCCCCCTCCCTGTCCCACCTAATTTCCGGAGAAAACTCGAACAAAGTGTGCAATATTGTATTCATGCAACTTCAGCGAAAACAGATAAACAAGGAAAAATTATTCCAGTCGCCAAAAGGCAAGTCTACTCACGACAAGCACTGCCTTACTCAGAACCTTTCTTTTTTTCTGTAATTCTTTCTTTGTTTCTTGTGTCTTTAAAAGAGGAGACTCTTTCTTAACCAAACACTAGCAGTGTCACTGAGAACAAGGCATTAGCTAAAAAAACGATTCCCCAAATTAAATAATTGGACAGATTAGGACAGAAGAGAGAGGGGGGGGGGGGGGGTGGGGGTGGGGGGGCATAATTGGAATGGGACAAGGGAAGTTCCATCTGGTCCCTGCTGGCGCATTTGAAACTGAGGCCAGCCCATTGACGTGAATTTCCTCCAGGAATCTAGTTCAACAATGACATCACACTGATTGACAGAGACAGACAGACAGACAGACAGACAGAAAGACAGACAGGGGAACAGACAGACAGACAAACCCAGAGACAGGAAAGAGGCACGAGACCACTAGACAGTGGTGAAGAGAGAGAGAGTGGAGAGGGAGAGAAAGGAGATACAGAGAGAGAGAGAAAGGAGAGAGAAGTGAGAGAGGGGCAGAGAGAGGAGGGAAAGAGAGAGAAGAGAGGGGGGGTGAGAGAGAGAGAATGAGAGAGAGAGTGAGAGAGAGAGAGACAGTGAGAGAAAGAGAGACAGTGAGAGAAAGAGAGAGCGAGAGTGAGAAAGAGTAAGACAGTGAGAGAGGAGAGAGACAGACAGCCAGACAGAGAGACAATGACAATGACAATGACAATGACAATGATGCTTTATTTTCCAACGGTAAAAGCTATTGGCTAGAAGCCATTTTTCAAACATTTCCGTTGCTATTCTATACACATGACATTATTTTGTTTACAGTAACAAGTACAGCTTAAGGACAATACATGTTGAATATTAAAATTAAGATAACATTACTCTGTCTGTGTCTATGTCTCTGTCTCTCTCTGTCTCTCTCTCTCTGAGAGAGAGAGAGAGAGAGAACGAGAGAGACAGAAAGAGACAGAGACACAGAGACAGAGAACACAGAGACAGAGAGAGAAAAGAGAGAGAGAGAGAGAGTAAAGATATTAGCTAGAAATAAGTTAAGTCACAACATGAATATTTCTTTTTAAAATCGTATCAGTGAGACAATAAAGTTACAGTGAAGCTTTGTTTGCAAATAGTGCACAGTACCAACTAAAAGCCATTGTTCAAATCTTCCTATGCAGTAATGTATAGACCAGAGCCAGTAATCTCCTACCTTCCATTATTTTTTTTAATGATTACTGCGTAAAATGCAAAGAGCAATGCTTTATATATACACGCCTATTCGCGCTATATAAACGATTCTTTGTTTTGTTTTTGTTTTTGTTTTAGCGACGAATAAGAGCGGTATGGAGAGGCACTCAGAGAAGAGAGTTTTGGTTAGAGATCTCTGAATATCTCCATGGTAGAGGGAAAGTTTACTCAGTGCTGCTCACTCTCTGTGTTTCTTTCCTGTCGCAATGGATTTACTGTGTAAAAATGTGGATGATTTCCCAGGGGAGAGTGAATCACCACACTGCAGCGCTTACGCGGTGTTTTCCATTAGTACGGGATTATACGAAATGGTTCCTTATACACTGGATCAGAAAACATGTTTTACTGAACATGATCTGAGTAATTCGGTAGTGCCCGGTTGACACTACGATCATCATCATCATCATCATCATCATTCACATCATCATCATTCATCATCATCATCATCATCATCATCATCATGTGCCTCGCTGCATGGCGTTGGTGATCGAGCCCTACACACGAAACTAACTTTTGTCGCTGCAAGTACATTCCCCACTCTCTCTGTCTTCATCCACTCTGCAAGTCCGTCCAATAGTTTCTCCCTGGGTCTACCTGGTGTGTTTTCTCCCTCCAGCTTTCTTGTTGTGACTAGGTGCTCAAATTTCTCTCACCTCCAAAAATGTCCTGTAGATGTTGTTTGTCTACGATATGTTATGAAAGTTAGCATGGCATATTACCCTGTCACACAGACTCAACCCGAAATGGAACTTCAGTAAAACATGTTTTCTGATCCAGTATATAATGAACCATTTCGTATAATCCCATGCAACATTTACAGGACAACCTTCAAGATCCACCAGTCATGCTTTGTTTTGCCACTGGAAACAGTCAGCGCTTTCCTGGCAAGTTTCGTTTTTATTTAAAAGAGGGTGTGGGTGGTGGGGGGGCGGGGCGGGAGGGGTCTCTTTCGAAATCAGACACCAGCAGCTTCTTTGGAGACAGAAGACTGGCTCAAAATGATTCCACAAATGAACACATGGCCAGGATAGGGGAGGGGGGTGGGGAAGCATAATTGGAGAGAAAGAAACGGCGGACCTATCCGTTCTCTGTTGGTGCGTTTTGTCTTATTTGAAACTGAACCCAGCCCAGTGAGGTGAATTTCCTCCAGAGATTTGGTTCAACAATGACATCAAGCTGATTGATTGAGAGACAGACAGACAGAGGAGAGAGACAGGGGGGGGGGGGGGGGGAGTGTAGGGCAGGAGTAGGGAATTTGATGGAGGTTGAGACAGAAAGGGAGAGAGGGAAAGACAGAGACACAGAGACAGACAGACAGACAGACAGACAGACAGAGAGATGGGGGAAATAGAGTGGGGAGAGACAGCAACAGAAAGAGAAAGATGGAGAAAAAGAGATGGACAGCGTGCACGCGCGCACGCGCGCGCGAGAGAGATACAGACAGACAGACTGACAGACAGAAAAGGAGAGAGAGATGGAGAACAAGAATGAGTGAGAGAGAGAGAGAGAGAGAAAGAGAGAGCATGAGAGAGAGAGAAAGAGAGAGAGTGAGAGGAGAGATCGAGGATGAGAAAGAGAGTGAGTCAGTGAGAGAGAGAGAGAGAGATAGAGCAAGAGAGGAGAGAGAGAGAGAGAAAGCATGTGAGAGAGAGAGAGACAGACGAGACAGACAGACAGACAGACAGACAGACAGAGAGAATGATAAATAAAGTGTCATCCAAAGAAACACGTTCAGAGACCAAAATGGAGGGAGGTGGATAAAGAAATATGCAGAAAGAGAATTTTCAAAACAAAACGCTGATCTTCACACAAAAACACCAAAGGATGTGTTTGCCCAATCCTGCTTCTGGATTAAGTTATCTGTTACCTCAGAAGGGAAATAGTGTATAAGTGTCTTACATCCCGTATCAGAACTACAGGCACCACTGATCTCCAAGCAAGTAGTGTGGAGCAGTGCAGGGTCTCCACTGGTAAGTAGTCTCGGGTGATTTCCGGTATTTTTTTTATAAAGTGAAAGAGTGTTCTGTCTCTATAGGATCACCAGATGATTTCAGATTCACATAGCTTCTACGGACTTCGAACATTGTGGCTGCTTAGAGTAAGCAGAAATGTAGTAGTCAGATGCTTACAGAAGCCACGTAACACTAACATGGAAATAGGTAGACATAACATCTCAAAGATCTATGTTCCCTCACGTACCCTCCGCTCTGCCTCCGATCCTCTGACTTTTCGCTTTCCACGTACTAAGCTCAATACCTATGGTCCACGAGCCTTCTCTGTTTCTGGTCCACTTTCCTGGAACAAACTTCCTCTCTCAGTCCGTCAGCAACCTACTTTTGTCTCCTTCAAGTCCGCTCTCAAAACTCACCTTTTCTCCTCTGCATAAAATCCTGACCTCACTCAACCCCCCTCTGCAGCCTGTCTCCACTCGGAGGGGAATCACATTGTTATATATAATTGTATATAATATGCTCTCTATAATTTTCCATTGCTTTTATTCTTTCTCCCCATTTTAGCCGTGTGCGTGTGCGTGCGTGTGTGTGTGTGTGTGTGTGTGTGTGTGTGTGTGTGTGTGTGTGTGTGTGTGGTGTGTGTGTGTGTGTGTGCGTGCGTGGTGTGTGTCTGTTTTAGCGCTTAGATTTGATTTTATCAAGATTTTGCGCTATACAAATAAAATAGTGCTGGACCTCCTGTGCTGGGTGGTCTTATGTGGACAAAAAATCAATATCGCTCCTGTAAATTTCTGGCACAAAAAGTACAGCAAGACTGGTCACTAGATAAATCAACAGAGAGAAAGACTAACATACAGACAGATAGACAGACACACACACACACACACACACACGCGCACGCACACACACACACACACACACACACACACACACACACACACACACACACAGACACACACACACTCAGACGCTATTTCTTGTGCATCTGCCGTCTGGTGAGATGACGGTCCTAGATATTTAAACTTATCAACCTGTCTCAAAGTTGTGCCATTTGCTGTTGTTTTGCATGAGGGGATTAGACAGACAGAATAGCAAAGAACACAAACACAGAAAACTATAACCAGGGTTGAGCATTTTTCAAGATGCCAGTTCTAGTTCTTTGATCTCTACCCCCGGCCCCATCCATATGCAACTCCCTCCCTTCCCCCTTGGGGATGCTGGGTGATCTTTCAGTATAAATAGTATCCACTCCTTCTGGAAAATCTGTGCTGGAAATGTCCTCTTTTCTGTCACTTTTTTTTTTTGCTTTGTTCCTTTGCTTTCTGTCATTTCTTCCTATCATTTTCTACCTTGCTGGTCTATTCACCTGTATGCGCATGTTCGATAAAGTCTTACGTTCTTTTTCCTAGGATCGATAATTGGGTACATGTATTAAGTGCATTTTTGACTCTAGGGAGGTGAGATATGCGGAAGCAATTTTAGGTAATTTATGCCCGTTTTTTTGTACATGTTTTCCTGTCCTTATGTATGTTTAAATTCGTATTCAGGTGTGTTTTTTAAATCCCCTGTGCGATAAATAGGACGAGTGGTCAACGCCAGGGGCATGTCATTAGATTATGTGCTGGAATGCATTGATATGTGTACTTAATTTTCTTTTCTTATTTTATTCCTGTTAAAGTTTTGTATGTTTCGAAGCGGTTATAGCCCTGATATGGCTCTACGCAGTCGGCCGGGCTTTCAACAACAATAACAGTAACAACAATAACTCCCCCTCCTTCCCCGATTCTACCGCCATCTCACCTCCTCTACTCACAGCATCACTGGAATCTAAAAGCCTGTCCCCATTTCATTAAGAGAAAGCTAAATCAAAGAGTGCAAGAGGAGCTGACTTGCCGTTTCATGCAATTCACTAAAAAGGATGATCAACTAAAATTGCCCAGATCCTGAGAAAAAAAAAAAAAAAAAAAAAAGGAAAAAATAAACACTGGCAACAATGTTTCCTGAAAACGTCCCCCCCCCCCCCCCCTTTTGTTTTTTTGTTTTTTTTTTGTTTTGTTTTTTTGTTAAAGAACAGAATTCTCTCTTGTAACTGAAGTTTAGCGGTCTCTTTGGCGACAGGGGACTTGGCTCAAAATCATCATCATCATCAGGTGCCTTGTCACATGGCGTTGGCGATCATGGCCTTCCATATGTATCTATCCCTTGTTGCCGCAAACGCATCTTCCACCCTCTTTCTTCAGCCACTCTGCAAGTCCGTCCAATATTTTTTCCCTGGGTCTACCTGGTGCTCTCCATTCAGCTTTCCTGTTGTGACCAGGTGCTCTAATTCCCTTTTCCTCATAAAATGTCCCATAAATGACGCTTGTCTTTTCCTAATCTTCTTTATGATATTCTTGTTGAACATTTTTCAAGGCAACAGTTCTAGTTCTTTGATCTCTACCCCCATCCACATCCTTACTGCCTACTCCCTCCCTTCCCCGATTCTACGGCCATCTCACCTCCTCTACTCACAGCATCACTGGAATCTAAAAGCCTGTTTCTATTTCATTAAGAGAAAGCTAAATCAAAGAGAGCAAGAGAGGCTCTCTTACTGCTTCACGCAATTCACTGAAAAGGATAATCAACCAAAATTGCCCAGATTCAAAACAAAACAACAAAAAAAGCACTGGCAACAATGTTTCCTGAAAACTCCCCCCCCCCCCCCCCCATTTTCTTTAAAGAAGAGAAAGCTCTTTTGTAACTGAAGTCTGGCAGTCTCTTTGGCGACAGGGCACTTGGCTTAATTTAAAATGATTCCCCAAATTAAGAAGTGGCCGCGACAGGAGAGAGATGGGGGAAGCACAATAGAAGTGAACGGGACGAACAGTTGTCCCATCTTGTCTCCACTGGTGCGTTTTGTCTCATTTGAAACTGAACCTAGCCTGGTGAGGTGAATTTCCTTCAGGCATCTAATCACCACTGACATCAGGATGGTTGAGACACAAATGGCAGAAGTAGAGAGGAAAAAGAGAGAGGGATGGAGAGAGAGAGAGAGAGAGAGAGAGAGAGAGGCAGACAGACAGACAGACAGACAGACAGAGACCGAGAAAGAGAAGAGACAGAGACAGACAGATAGACACAGACACAGACACAGACACACACAGAGAGAGAGAGAAGAGAGAGAGAGAGAGAGAGAGAGAGAATGTAGATGTAAGTACAAAACTTTAGTTCTTAAATAGTCAATTTTTAGAAAGGGAGAGGTAGGAGAGAGAGACATATGCCGTTTGGAAAGATTTACAGGCAGTTTCCACACAAACAGGGATGTGTCCCTCAATGTGGTTGTCTTGACATTGTTTGAGAATCACAGTAGATGGTAACCCAAAGTACTACAGGGCAGAGCCTACTTTGGTAAGTGGCTTTGAGTAACTTAAGATTATTATTGCTTCAGTGGACTTCTAGAACAGTGTTATGCACCGACCAAATAAATGAATAAAGAGACTGTTGGAATAGCTAAATAACATTAACATGTGAAAGCTACGATCAGGGTTAGAATAAATTTCGAAACAACAATGATTCATTTCCTACAATTCACACCCTGGCTTTAAAGTCCACTGGTCACCATACATATCACCACAACGACCCCAGCTATTTAGTCTCATTGGAAGTTAACCCTTTGATGCCCACACCCTATCTACCAACTGCAAAAACAACCATTTGATTCCCTCACCCTATCCACCAGCTTCCTTCCTGCAGGAAGCTGGTGGATAGGGAGCGGGAAGGTAGGTAGACACATACATAGATAGATAGATAAATAGATAGATAGATAGGTAGGTAGGTAGGGTTGTAGGCAGTAGGTAGGTAGACACATAGATAGATAGATAGATAGACAGACAGACTGATATATAGATAGACAGACAGATAGATAGATTGATAGATTGATAGATAGATAGATAGATAGATAGATAGAGAGAGAGAGAGAGATAGATAGGTAGGTAGGTAGGTAGGTATGTAGGTAGGTAGGTAAGTAGGTAGGTAGGTAGACACATAGATAGATAGATAGATAGATAGATGGATAGATAGATAGATAGACAGACAGACAGACTGATATATAGATAGACAGACAGATAGATAGATAGATAGACAGGTAGATAGAGAGATAGAGAGATAGATAGATAGATAGATAGATGGATAGATATATAGTTAGATAGATAGAGAGAGATAAATAGATAGATAGAAAGATAGATAGATAGATAAATAGACAGACTGTAGATAGACAGACAGACAGACAGATAGATAGATAGATAGGTACATAGATAGGTACATAGAAGATAGATAGATAGATAGATAGATAGTTAGATAGATAGATAGACAGACAGACAGATAGATAGATGGGTACATAGATAGGTACATAGATAGATAGATAGATAGATAGATAGACAGATAGATAGATAGATAG
>JAPXFY010000026.1:15179667-15192167 GCA_030674185.1 Monoplex corrugatus | reverse complement strand
TTTGCTGATGCAATGAGGGTGGATACTTTTGTTTTAGAGGCTTGGAAAAGTTGCCTGTGTACAGTGAGTTTGGATTTGCGCCAGCGGCGCTCTGCTCTGCGGCGGGCACGTTTTGCACAGGCGATCTCATGAGTGAGCCAGGGGGTAGGGGGGCGGTCAGGTAAAAGACGGGTTGTGGCTGGAGCATGAGTGTCCAGAAGATGGTGGAGAGTAGTATAGAATTCATCGGCAAGGTTATGTGACTTTTCAGAAAGGAGACGGGAGGCATCAGATGAAAATGTGGAGAGGTCGATAGATTTGAGATTGCGTCGAGTCACTGTGCGCATGGTACGGGAAGGAGGAGAAATGTCGAGAGAACAGAGAATTGCAGAGTGGTCAGATGGAAGGGCTGAAGTTAGACGGGTAGAAAGAACTAAGCAGTTGTCAGTAGCGGAATTTTGGTGATCACGAGAAATGATCCAGTCAAGAATGTGACCTTTTTGATGGGTTGGTTCAGAAATGTGTTGAGTCATATTGTGATTGGACAGAGAGTTGATGATATACATTATACATATATACATTATACATATATACACATAGATACATGTGTGTGGTGTGTGTGTGTGTGTGTGTGTGTGTGTGTGTGTGTGTGTGTGTGTGTGTGTGTGTGTGTGTGTGTGAGAGAGAGAGAGAGAGACACACACACACACACAGAGGGAGTAGAAGGATGTAGAAGGGGGTAGAGATAAAAGAAGTAAAATTTGTTGTCTCGAAAAATGTTCTGTTCCAGTTTTAGTTTTTCTGCATTCGTGTTACTTGACTATTCTCCCTATCCTATCTCTCTCTCTCTCTCTCTCTCTCTCTCTCTCTCTCTCTCTCTCTCTCTCTCTCTCTCTCTCTCTCTCTGTTTCTTTTATCTCTACCCCCTTCAACATCCTTCTACTCCCACCTTCTCTCTGCCACCACCCCCCCCACTCCCCCATCACTACCACCATTCTACTCATAGCATATTTTGAGTCTAAAAGCCTCCTTGTATCTAGGGGAAAGCTGAAGTCCAGAAAGAGTGAAAGAGATCATTTACAGCTTCACACAGTTCACCGAGAAAGATAATAATCAACCAAAAATAGCTCAAATCCCCAAAAACATAACCACTGGCATTAATCAATACTTTCCTAGCATTTTCCCTGCTTTTTTTTTTAAAGAAGAAGTGGTTCTTTCTAAACCAAACACCAGCAGCCTCTTTAGAACCAAGGGACTGGCTCACAATGATTCCTGGAATTAATAAGGGGGCAGGGAGAGGAGAGACAGGGGGCATAATTGGAGTGGGGCAAGTGGGCAGTCCCATCTGGTTCTTGTTGTGACGTTTTTTGTCTTGTTTGAAACAGAAACCGTTGCAGTGAGCTGAGTATCTTCCACTAATCTAGTTCACCAATGATATCAAATTGACTGACTGAGGGAGAGAAATGTGAGGGTTTATTGAGAAAGAGAGAAAGAGAGAGAGAGAGAATGTAGAAGGGAAGAGATAACGAGAGAGAGAGAGAGAGAGAGAGAAACTGAAACTGAAACTGAAAATGGTTTATGGCCATTGACATTTTTGTCCTTGTGGCAAGGAGCATAAAACAAAGTCATTCATTTTTACGGCGACGTTTTTGCGAAATAAAGATCTATAAATATAGTCATGGCTGACATTACATCCATTTAAATTTTGTTTCCTAATGATGAAGAAAAATTTGAAGGAAAAAAGTTGAACAAAAAGATGAACAAAAAAGTTAAACAAAAAGTTGAACATAAAGTTGAAGAAACAGTTGACCACACGACGTAATTAGTCATATAAGTAAGAGGAAGACCCAAATCCGGCAAATAAACATAAGAACAGTATAAAGTGATATCTTCACTTGAGATAAACTTACATTAATTTATTGCTGTGTTGTTTTCTTTCTCCGACTTTCCCAAGCAAGGGCGATAAATTTAGCGAGGGATTTTTGATATTTTTCATCTTCAGTCATGAGTATTCTGGTAATGACCCTTTGACTTGAAATGTCCTCATCAAAGATTATGCATTTTTGTCGTATGCTTTCATACGACTTGCAAACAAACAAACAAATGCATTTCATTTTCTGCCTCTGCATCACACATGGGACACATAGAGCGTGCCGATGAATTTGAGTAAAACCATCTTGTTGTTGCATTTAGCCCTAGGGCTCTTAGTCTAAAACGAGGAAGATTGCTTTTGTGCCATTTATTTGTTACGGCCTTTATATATTTTTCGGTTTGAAATATACTTTTAAAGGAAAGGAACCAATCATATTTCTCAGATTCTTCCATTTGAGCGTGCCAGTTTTGTTTATACGAATCAACTAGTCTATCCCTAAATTCTGAAATGAATCCTTGTTCATAACCAACTCCCTGGCACATCCACACAATACCAAATCCATGTGTGGTTAATATTTTCTTAACGAAATATGCCCAGTTTTGTTTACCCGAATCTAATTGATTCAGTAACATCTCATATGCCTGCTTGCACAATTTTAATATTGGGAGCTGGGTTAATTTCAACCAGTATTTAACACACTTCCTTTGAGTTTTCAAAAACAAAGGATAATGACCAGTTTCTCCATATAACATTTAATTAGATGAATGTAATGGTACCGAAAGGAAGCGTTTGATGGCAAATGTATACATGTACCTTTTCCATTTTATGATTGCTTGAAAATCCCCATATTTCTGAGCCATACGTTAAGATTGGTTCAATCTGCGAGTCGAAAAGATTCCAAAAAATCGAGAAGTCAGTGCAGTTCAATTTTCTTAAAGATCTTAACATTTCCATCGTTCCTCTTTTCCCTTTTTTGCTGTTTTCCACCCATGCGCTTTGGGGACTCAGTTTTGTTGTAAAAATAATACCTAGATATTTATATAGGTTTGTTACTTTAACTTCAGAGTCACCATAAAACCATTTTTCTCGAGCCGAAAGATGTCCCCCCCCTCCCCTTACGGAAAATCATCACATTCGTCTTTTCTAGGTTCACAGACAGTAACAACCTATCAGATTCATGTTTTAAAGCATTTATTTGATTTCGTAACCCTATGACAGTGTCTGACAAAAGCACGACATCATTAGCAAATAGCAGTAAAAAGACGTCAACAGCACCAGGCAGAGAGACAGAGAGAGGTGGTAGAGAAGAACACATACAGATCGGAAAGATTTATGGGCAGTTACCATGCAAGAGGAAATGAATCACTCAGTGTGATTCTTTTGTCATTGTTTGGGGATCACAATAGCTGGTTACCCAAAGTAATATAACAGCAGGTAGCATAGCGTCCTCTGGTCCTTGACAGTCTGATAACTGCAGGATCATTAGTGATCACGTGGACATCGAGTACAGTGTCATGAACTGATCAAATGAATAAGTAAATATAGACACTGTTAGAATAGTTGTATATCATTAACAGCTATGACCAGGGTCATAACATATCTAACACAACAATAACACTGTTAGAATAGTTATATATCAATAACATTTGAAAACCATGACCAGGGTCATAACATATCTAATACAACAATTACACTGTTAGAATAGTTATATATCACTAACATTTGAAAGCAATGACCAGGGTCATAACATATTTAATACAACAATTACACTGTTAGAATAGTTACATATCATTAACATTTGAAAGCAATGACCAGGGTCATAACATATCTAATACAACAATTACACTTTAAGATAGTTATATATCACTAACATTTGAAAGCAATGACCAGGGTCATAACATATTTAATACAACAATTACACTGTTAGAATAGTTATATATCATTAACATTTGAAAGCAATGACCAGGGTCATAACATATTTAATACAACAATTTCACTGTTATAATAGTTATATATCATTAACATTTGAAAGCAATGACCAGGGTCATAACATATCTAACACAACAATAACACTGTTAGAATAGTTATATATCACTAACATTTGAAAGCAATGACCAGGGTCATAACATATTTAATACAATAATTACACTGTTAGAATAGTTATATATCATTAACATTTGAAAGCAATGACCAGGGTCATAACATATTTAATACAACAATTACACTGTTAGAATAGTTACATATCATTAACATTTGAAAGCAATGACCAGGGTCATAACATATCTAATACAACAATTACACTGTTAGAATAGTTACATATCATTAACATTTGAAAGCAATGACCAGGGTCATAACATATCTAATACAACAATTACACTGCTAGAATAGTTATATATCACTAACATTTGAAAGCAATGACCAGGGTCATAACATATCTAATACAACAATTACACTGTTAGAATAGTTATATATCATCAACATTTGAAAGCTATGACAATGGTCATAACACTTTTAAGGTTAAGAGACTGTTAGAATAGTTATATATCATTAGCAATTGAAAGCTAATGACCAGGATCATAATATTTTTAAGACAACAGTTAACTGTTAGAATACTTATATATCATAGGCACTTAAAATCTATGACCAGGGTCATAACGCGTTTAAGAGACTGTTAGAATAGTTATATATCATTAACATTTGAAAGCTACGACTAGAGCCATAACACTTTTAAGACAACAATTATACTGTTAGAATAATTTCTATCATCAACATTTGAAAGCTATGACCAGGATCATGACGTTTTTAAGAGACTGTTGGAACAGTTATATATCATTAACATTTGAAAGCTATGACCAGGATCATGACGCTTTTAAGAGACTGTTGGAACAGTTATATATCATTAACATTTGAAAGCTAACGACCAGGATCATGACGCTTTTAAGAGACTGTTGGAACAGTTATATATCATTAACATTTGAAAGCTATGACCAGGATCATGACGCTTTTAAGAGACTGTTGGAACAGTTATATATCATTAACATTTGAAAGCTATGACCAGGATCACAACGTTTTTAAGAGACTGTTGGAACAGTTATATATCATTAACATTTGAAAGCTAATGACCAGGATCATGACGCTTTTAAGAGACTGTTGGAACAGTTATATATCATTAACATTTGAAAGCTATGACCAGGATCACAACGTTTTTAAGAGACTGTTGGAACAGTTATATATCATTAACATTTGAAAGCTAATGACCAGGATAATTATAACGACCAGGATAATTATATTTCATAAACATTTGAAAGCTAACGACCAGGATAATTATATTTCATTAACATTTGAAAGCTAACAACCAGGATAATTATATTTCATAAACATTTGAAAGCTAACGACCAGGATAATTATATTTCATTAACATTTGAAAGCTAATGACCAGGGTCATAACAATTTTAAGACAACAATTCCACTGTTAGAATAGTTAAACATCAGTAACATTTGAAATCTGACCAGGGTCATAACAATTTTAAGAGACTGTCAGAATAGCTAGCTGTATATCATTAACATTTGAAAGGTATGACCATAGTCATAACACTTAAGATTAAGAGACTGTCAGAATGGTTATATATCATTAACATTTGAAATCTATGGCCACGGTCATAACACTTTTTTTTTACCTTTATATCATTTTTTTAAACAATGAATAGACATCAAGAAACAATGTGGTAACAAAAAAATCATTTCAATTGATCATAACACTTTTAAGAGACTGTTAGAATAGTTATACATCATTAACGTTTGGAAGCTAATGACCTGGATCATAACATTTCTAAGACAACGATTACACATTTCCCATGTACATGACAATTCACATCTTCGCTTGAAATCTTTACACATCCCCACAGTCTGTCACCACAATGTATCCCACTACTGACAATCACTGAAATTCAAAAGACCCCCCTCCCTGTCCTACCTTATTTCCGGAGAAAACTCGAACAAAGTGTGCAATATTGTATTCATGCAATTCAGCGAAAACAGATAATCAAGGAACATTATTCCAGTCGCCAAAAGGCAAGTCTACTCACAACAAGCACTGCCTTACTCAGACTTTTCTTTTTTTCTGTAATTCTTTCTTTGTTTCTTGTGTCTTTAAAAGAGGAGACTCTTTCTTAACCAAACACTAGCAGTGTCACTGAGAACAAGGCATTAGCTAAAAAAAAAACGATTCCCCAAATTAAATAATTGGACAGATTAGGACAGAGAGAGAGAGGGGGGGTCGGGGTGGGGGGCATAATTGGAATGGGACAAGGGAAGTTCCATCTGGTCCCTGCTGGCGCATTTGAAACTGAGGCCAGCCCATTGACGTGAATTTCCTCCAGGAATCTAGTTCAACAATGACATCACACTGATTGACAGAGACAGACAGACAGACAGAAAGACAGACAGGGGAACAGACAGACAGACAAACCCAGAGACAGGAAGAGGGCACGAGACCACTAGACAGTGGTGAAGAGAGAGAGAGAGAGAGAGAGAGAGTGGAGAGGGAGAGAAAGGAGATACAGAGAGAGAGAGAAAGGAGAGAGAAGTGAGAGAGGGGGCAGAGAGAGGAGGGAAAGAGAGAGAGAGAGGGAGTGAGAGAGAATGAGAGAGAGAGTGAGAGAGAGAGAGACAGTGAGAGAGAGAGAGACAGTGAGAGAAAGAGAGAGCGAGAGTGAGAAAGAGTAAGACAGTGAGAGAGGAGAGAGACAGACAGCCAGACAGTGAGACAAAGACAATGACAATGACAATGACAATGACAATGATGCTTTATTTTCCAACGGTAAAAGCTATTGGCTAGAAGCCATTTTTCAAACATGCCGTTGCTATTCTATACACATGACATTTGTTTACAGTAACAAGTACAGCTTAAGGACAATACATGTTGAATACTAAAATTAAGATAACATTACTCTGTCTCTGAGAGAGAGAGAGAGAGAGAAAGAGACAGACAGACAGAGAGAGACAGAGACACAGAGACAGAGTCAGAGAGACAGAGAGAGAAAGAGAGGGAGAGAGTAAAGATATTAGCTAGAAATAAGTTAAGTCACAACATGAATATTTCTTTTTTAAAAATCGTATCAGTGAGACAATGAAAGTTACAGTGAAGCTTTGTTTGCAAATAGTGCACAGTACCAACTAAAAGCCATTGTTCAATCTTCCTATTGCAGTAATGTATAGACCAGAGCCAGTAATCTCCTACCTTCCATTATTTTTTTAATGATTACTGCGTAAAATGCAAAGAGCATGCTTTATATATACACGGCCTGCTCGCGCTATATAAACGATTTTTTTTTTTTTTTTTTTTTTTAGCGAGGTATAAGAGCGGTATGGAGAGGCACTCAGAGAAGAGAGTTTGGTTAGAGAGTCTCTGAATATCTCCATGGTAGAGGGAAAGTTTACTCAGTGCTGCTCACTCTCTGTTTCTTTCCTGTCGCAATGGATTTACTGTGTAAAAATGTGGATGATTTCCCAGGGGGAGAGTGAATCACCACACTGCAGCGCTTACGCGGTGTTTTCCATTAGTACGGGATTATACGAAATGGTTCCTTATACACTGGATCAGAAAACATGTTTTACTGAACATGGTCTGAGTAATTCGGTGGTGCCCGGTTGACACTACGATCATCATCATCATTATTCATCATTCATAATTCATCATCATCATCATCATCATTCATCATCATCATCATCATTCATCATCATCATTATCATCATCACTCATCATCATCATCATTCATCATCATCATCATCATCATCATCATTATTCATCATCATCATCATCATCATGTGCCTCGTTGCATGGCGTTGGTGATCAAGGCCCTCCACACGAATCTATCTTTTGTCGCTGCAAGTACATTCTCCCACTCTCTCTGTCTTCATCCACTCTGCAAGTCCGTCCAAAAGTTTCTCCCTGGATCTACCTGGTGTGTTTTCCCCCTCCAGCTTTCTTGTTGTGACTAGGTGCTCAAATTTCTCTCACCTCATAAAATGTCCTATAGATGTTGTTTGTCTACGACATGTTATGAAAGTTAGCAGGACATATTACCCAGTCACACAGACTCAACCCGAAATGGAACTTCAGTAAAACATGTTTTCTGATCCAGTATATAAGGAACCATTTCGTATAATCCCATGCAACATTTACAGGACAACCCTCAAGATCCAGCAGTCATACTTTGTTTTATCACTGGAAACAGTCAGCGCTTTCCTGGCAAGTTTCGTTTTTATTTAGAAGAGGGTGTGGAGGGGGGGGGGTCTCTTTCGAAATCAGACACAAGCAGCTTCTTTGGAGACAGAAGACTGGCTCAAAATGATTCCACAAATGAACACATGGCCAGGATAGGGGAGGGGGGTGGGGAAGCATAATTGGAGTGAAAGAAACAGCGGACCTATTCGATCTCTGTTGGTGCGTTTTGTCTCATTTGAAACTGAACCCAGCCCAGTGAGGTGAATTTCCTCCAGAGATTTGGTTCAACAATGACATCAAGCTAATTGATTGAGAGACAGACAGACAGAGGAGAGAGACGGGGGGGGGGGTGTAGGTGCAGGAGTAGGGAGTTTGATGGAGTTTGAGACAGAAAGGGAGAGAGGGAAAGACAGAGACACAGAGACAGACAGACAGACAGACAGACAGACACACAGAGAGATGGGGGAAATAGTGTGATGGAGAGAGACAGCAACAGAAAGAGAAAGATGGAGAAAGAGAGATGGAGAGCGTGCACGCGCGCACGCGCGCGAGAGAGATACAGACAGACATACAGACTGACAGACAGAAAAGGGAGAGAGAGACAGAGAGATGGAGAGCAAGAATGAGTGAGAGAGAGAGAGAGAAAGAGAGAGCGAGAGAGAGAGAGAGAGAAAGAGAGCGAAGAGAGAGAGAGAGAGTGAGAGAGAGAGAAGAAAAGAAGAGAGAGGTGGGAGAGAGAGACAGAAAGAGAGAGAGAGCATGAGAGAGAGAGAAAGAGAGAGAATGAGAGAGAGATCGAGGACGAGAAAGAGAATGAGTCAGTGAGAGAGAGAGAGATAGAGAGCAAGAGAGAGAGAGCGAGAGAGACAGAGAGAGAAAGTGCGCAAGAGAGAGAGAGAGAAAGAGAGACAGACAGACAGAGAGAATGATAAATAAAGTGTCATCCAAAGAAACACGTTCAGAGACCAAGATGGAGGAAAGGTGGATAAAGAAATATGCAGAAAGAGAGTTTTCTAAACAAAACGCTGATCCTCACACAAAAACACCAAAGGACGTGTTGCCCAATCCTGCTTCTGGATTAAGTTATCTGTTACCTCAGAAGGGAAATAGTGTATAAGTGTCTTATATCCCGTATCAGAACTACAGGCACCACTGATCTCCAAGCAAGTAGTGTGGAGCAGTGCAGGATCTCCACTGGTAAGTAGTCTCGGGTGATTTCCGGTATATTTTTTATAAAGTGAAAGAGTGTTCTGTCTCTATAGGATCACCAGATTATTTCAGATTCACATAGCTTCTACGGACTTCGAACATTGTGGCTGCTTAGAGTAAGCAGAAATGTAGTAGTCAGATGCTTACAGAAGCCACGTAACACTAACATGGAAATAGGTAGACATAAAATCTCAAAGATCTATGTTCCCTCACGTACCCTCCGCTCTGCCTCCGATCCTCTGACTTTTCGCTTTCCACGCACTAAGCTCAATACCTATGGTCCACGAGCCTTCTCTGTGTCTGGTCCACTTTCCTGGAACAAACTTCCTCTCTCTGTCCGTCAGCAACCTACTTTTGTCTCCTTCAAGTCCGCTCTCAAAACTCACCTTTTCTCCTCTGCATAAAATCCTGACCTCATTCAATCCCCCCTCTGTAGCCTGTCTCCACTCGGAGGGGAATCACATTGTAATATATAATTGTATATAATATGCTCTCTATAATTTTCCATTGCTTTTATTCTTTCTCCCCATTTTAGCCGTGTGCGTGTGCGTGTGAGTGTTTGTGTGTGTGTGTGTGTGTGTGTGTGTGTGTGTGTGTGTGTGTGTGTGTGTGTGTGTGTGTGTGTGTGCGCGCGCGCGCGCGTGCGTGCGTGTGTGTCTGTTTTAGCGTTTAGATTTGATTTTATCAAGATTTTGCGCTATACAAATAAAATATTGTATTGTATTGTAAAGTCCATAAACATGAGACTCCTCAAATAATAAAACACAGAAAGCGGAGAGAAGAACGAGAGGGACTGCTCACTTGGAACTGCTTACTCTGTATTTCATTCTTCTCACAATGGGTTTACTATGTGAAATTTGGATGATTCCCCATGGGAGGGTGCATTACCATAATGCAGCACTTACCCAGTGCTCTCTATTAGTATGGGATTACACCAGCTGTTTGCTTTTATTCTGGATCAGACGAGGATTTCCTGGACGATTCCAGTAACTTGATAGCAGTGCTGGACCTCCTATGCTGGGTGGTCTTATGCGGACAAAAAATCAATATTGCTCCTGTAAACTTCTGGCACTGAAAGTACAGCAGGACTGGTCGCTAGATAAATCAACAGAGAGAAAGACTAACATACAGACGGACAGACAGATAGACAGACAGACACACACACACACACACACACGCACACACACACATACACACACACACACACACACACACACACACACACACACACATACACACACACACACACACACACACACACACTCAGATGCTATTTCTGATGTGCATCTGCCGTCTGGTGAGATGACCGTTCCTAGATATTTAAACTTATCAACCTGTCTCAAAGTTGTGCCATTTGCTGTTGTTTTGCATGAGGGGATTAGACAGACAGAATAGCAAAGAACAGAAACACAGAAAGCTATAACCAGGGTTGAGCATTTTTCAAGATGCCAGTTCTAGTTCTTTGATCTCTACCCCCAGCCCCATCCATATGCAACTCCCTCCCTTCCCCCTTGGGGATGCTGGGGGATCTTTCAGTATAAATAGTATCCACTCCTTCTGGAAAATCTGTGCTGGAAATGTCCTCTTTTCTGTCACTTTTTTTTTTGCTTTGTTCCTTTGCTTTTGTGTCATTTCTTCCTATCATTTTCTATCTTGCTGGTCTATTCACCTGTATGCGCATGTTCCATAAAGTCTTACGTTCTTTTTCCTAGGATCGATAATTGGGTACATGTATTAAGTGCATTTTTGACTCTAGGGAGGTGAGATATGCGGAAGCAATTTTAGGTAATTTATGCCCGTTTTTTGTACGTTTTCCTGTCCTTATGTATGCTTAAATTCGTATTCAGGTGTGTTTTTTAAATCCCCTGTGCGATAAATAGGACGGAGTGGTCAACGCCAGGGGCATGTCATTAGATTATGTGCTCGAATGCATTGATATGTGTACTTAATTTTCTTTTCTTATTTTATTCCTGTTAAAGTTTTGTATGTTTCGAAGCGGTTATAGCCCTGATATGGCTCTACGCAGTCAGCCGGGCTTTAAACAACAATAACAGTAACAACAATAACTCCCCCTCCTTCCCCGATTCTACCACCATCTCACCTCCTCTACTCACAGCATCACTGGAATCTAAAAGCCTGTCCCTATTTCATTAAGAGAAAGCTAAATCAAAGAGTGCAAGAGGAGCTGACTTGCCGTTTCATGCAATTCACTAAAAAGGATGATCAACTAAAATTGCCCAGATCCTAAGGAAAAAAAAACCGCACACACACAAAAAAAAACAACACTGGCAACAATGTTTCCTGAAAACGTCCCCCCACCCCCACCCCCCTTTTTTTTCTTTTTTTTTTTTTTGGTTAAAGAACAGAAAGCTCTCTTGTAACTGAAGTCTAGCAGTCTCTTTGGCGACAGGGGACTTGGCTTAAAATCATCATCATCATCAAGTGCCTTGTCACATGGCGTTGGCGATCACGGCCCTCCAAATGTATATATCCCTTGTCGCTACAAGTACATCTTCCACCCTCTCCGTCCTCAGCCGCCCTGCAAGTCCGTCCAAAATTTTCTCCCTGGGTCTACCTGGTACTCTCTTTCCATCCAGCTTTCCAGTTGTGACCAGGTGCTCTAATTCCCCTTTTCTCATAAAATGTCCCATAAATGATGCTTGTCTTTTCCTAATCTTCTTTATCGATGATCTTCTTGTTGAGTATTTTTCAAGGCGACAGTTCTAGTTCTTTGATCTCTACCCCCATCCACATCCTTACTGCCAACTCCCTCCCTTCCCCGATTCTACTGCCATCTCACCTCCTCTACTCACAGCATCACTGGAATCTAAAAGCCTGTTCCCATTTCATTAAGAGAAAGCTAAATCAAAGAGAGCAAGAGGGGCTCTCTTACTGCTTCATGCAATTCACTGAAAAGGATAATCAACCAAAATTGCCCAGATTAAAAAAAAAACTAAAAAAAAAGCACTGGCAACAATGTTTCCTGAAAACTCCCCCCCCCCCTCCCCCCCATTTTCTTTAAAGAAGAGAAAGCTCTTTTGTAACTGAAGTCTGGTGGTCTCTTTGGCGACAGGGCACTTGGCTTAATTTAAAATGATTCCCCAAATTAAGAAGTGGCCGCGACAGGAGAGAGATGAAGGAAGCACAATAGAAGTGAACGGGACGAACAGTTGTCCCATCTTGTCTCTACTGGTGCGTTTTGTCTCATTTGAA
>JAPXFY010000026.1:15164667-15172167 GCA_030674185.1 Monoplex corrugatus | reverse complement strand
CTTGAAATCTTTACACATCCCCACAGTCTGTCACCACAATGTATCCCACTACTGACAATCACTGAAATTCAAAAGACCCCCCTCCCTGTCCCACCTTATTTCCGGAGAAAACTCGAACAAAGTGTGCAATATTGTATTCATGCAATTCAGCGAAAACAGATAAACAAAGAAAATTATTCCAGTCACCAAAAGGCAAGTCTACTCACGACAAGCACTGCCTTACTCAGACCTTTCTTTTTTTCTGTAATTCTTTCTTTGTTTCTTGTGTCTTTAAAAGAGGAGACTCTTTCTTAACCAAACACTAGCAGTGTCACTGAGAACAAGGCATTAGCTAAAAAAACGATTCCCCAAATTAAATAATTGGACAGATTAGGACAGAGAGAGAGAGGGGGGGGTCGGGGTGGGGGGCATAATTGGAATGGGACAAGGGAAGTTCCATCTGGTCCCTGCTGGCGCATTTGAAACTGAGGCCAGCCCATTGACGTGAATTTCCTCCAGGAATCTAGTTCAACAATGACATCACACTGATTGACAGAGACAGACAGACAGACAGAAAGACAGACAGGGGAACAGACAGACAGACAAACCCAGAGACAGGAAGAGGGCACGAGACCACTAGACAGTGGTGAAGAGAGAGAGAGAGTGGAGAGGGAGAGAAAGGAGATACAGAGAGAGAGAGAAAGGAGAGAGAAGTGAGAGAGGGGGCAAAAGAGGGGGGGAAGAGAGAGAGAGGGTGAGAGAGAGAATGAGAGAGAGAGTGAGAGAGAGAGAGACAGTGAGAGAAAGAGAGAGCGAGAGTGAGAAAGAGTAAGACAGTGAGAGAGGAGAGAGACAGACAGCCAGACAGAGAGACAATGACAATGACAATGACAATGATGCTTTATTTTCCAACGGTAAAAACTATTGGCTAGAAGCCATTTTTCAAACATGCCGTTGCTATTCTATACACATGACATTTGTTTACAGTAACAAGTACAGCTTAAGGACAATACATGTTGAATACTAAAATTAAGATAACATTACTCTGTCTCTGTGTCTACGTCTCTGTCTCTCTCTGTCTCTCTCTCTGTCTCTCTGAGAGAGAGAGAGAAAGAGAGAGACAGAGAGAGACAGAGACACAGACACAGAGACAGAGACACAGAGACAGAGAGAGAAAGAGAGAGAGAGAGAGTAAGGATATTAGCTAGAAATAAGTTAAGTCACAACATGAATATTTCTTTTTTAAAAATCGTATCAGTGAGACATTGAAAGTTACAGTGAAGCTTTGTTTGCAAATAGTACACAGTACCAACTAAAAGCCATTGTTCAATCTTCCCATTGCAGTAATGTATAGACCAGAGCCAGTAATCTCCTACCTTCCATTATTTTTTTAATGATTACTGCCTAAAATGCAAAGAGCATGCTTTATATATACACGGCCCACTCGCGCTATATAAACGATTTAAAAAAATTTTTTTTTTTTTTTAGCGAGGAATGAGAGCGGTATGGAGAGGCACTCAGAGAAGAGAGTTTGGTTAGAGAGTCTCTGAATATCTCCATGGTAGAGGGAAAGTTTACTCAGTGCTGCTCACTCTCTTGTTTCTTTCCTGTCGCAATGGATTTACTGTGTAAAAATGTGGATGATTTCCCAGGGGGAGAGTGAATCACCACACTGCAGCGCTTACGCGGTGTTTTCCATTAGTACGGGATTATACGAAATGGTTCCTTATATACTGGATCAGAAAACATGTTTTACTGAACATGATCTGAGTAATTCGGTAGTGCCCGGTTGACACTAACGATCATCATCATCATCATCATCATCATCATCATTCATCATCATCATCATTCATCATCATCATCATCATCATTCATCATCATCATCATTCATCATCATCATCATTCATCATCATCATCATCCATCAAATCATCCATTCCATCATCATCATCATCATCATCATCATCATCATCATTCATCATTCATCATCATCATCAATCATCATCATCATTCATCATCATCATCATTCATCATCATCATCATCATCATTCATCATCATCATCATTCATCATCTTCATCATCCTTCATCATCATCATCATCATCATTCATCATCATCATCATCATCATCTATCATCATCATCATTCATCATTCATCATTCATCATCATCATCATCATCATCATCATCATCATCATCCTTTATCCTCATCATCATCATTCATCATCATCATCATTCATCATTCATCATTATCATTCATCATCATCATCATCATCATCATCATTCATCATCATCATTCATCATTCATCATTGTCATTCATCATCATCATCATCATCATCATCATTCATCATCATCATCATCATCATCATTCATTATCGTCATCATTCATCATCATCATCATGTGCCTCGTTGCATGGCGTTGGTGATCAAGGCCCTCCACACGAATCTATCTTTTGTCGCTGCAAGTACATTCTCCCACTCTCTCTGTCTTCATCCACTCTGCAAGTCCGTCCAATAGTTTCTCCCTGGATCTACCTGGTGTGTTTTCTCCCTCCAGCTTTCTTGTTGTGACAAGGTGCTCAAATTTCTCTCACCTCACAAAATGTCCTATAGATGTTGTTTGTCTACGATATGTTATGAAAGTTAGCATGGCATATTACCCTGTCACACAGACTCAACCCGAAATGGAACTTCAATAAAACATGTTTTCTGATCCAGTATATAAGGAACCATTTCGTATAATCCCATGCAACATTTACAGGACAACCCTCAAGATCCACCAGTCATACTTTGTTTTACCACTGGAAACAGTCAGCGCTTTCCTGGCAAGTTTCGTTTTTATTTAAAAGAGGGTGTGGGTGGGGGGGGGGTAAGGATTCTCTTTCGAAATCAGACACCAGCAGCTTCTTTGGAGACAGAAGACTGGCTCAAAATGATTCCACAAATGAACACATGGCCAGGATAGGGGAGGGGGGTGGGAAGCATAATTGGAGTGAAAGAAACGGCGGACCTATCCGTTCTTTGTTGGTGCGTTTTGTCTTATTTGAAACTGAACCCAGCCCAGTGAGGTGAATTTCCTCCAGAGATTTGGTTCAACAATGACATCAAGCTGATTGATTGACAGACAGACAGACAGAGGAGAGAGACAGGGGGGGGGGGGACGGGTAGGGGCAGGAGTAGGGAATTTGATGGAGATTAAGACAGAAAGGGAGAGAGAGAAAGACAGAGACAGAGAGAGAGAGAGAGAGAGAGACAGACAGACAGACAGAGAGATGGGGAAATAGGGTGGAGAGAGACAGAAACAGAAAGAGAAAGATGGAGAAAGAGAGATGGACAGCGTGCACGCGCGCACGCGCGCGCGAGAGAGATACAGACAGACAGACTGACAGACAGAAAAGGGAGAGACAGACAGAGAGATGGAGAACAAGAATGAGTGAGAGAGAGAGAGAGAGAAATAGAGAGCATGAGAGAGAGAGAAAGAGAGAGAGTGAGAGAGAGATCGAGGACGAGAAAGAGAGTGAGTCAGAGAGAGAGAGAGCAAGAGAGAGAGAGCGAGAGAAGCAGAGAAAGAAAGCGCGTGAGAGAGAGAAAGAGAAAGAGAGACAGACAGACAGACAGACAGACAGACAGAGAGAATGATAAATAAAGTGTCATCCAAAGAAACACGTTCAGAGACCAAGATGGAGGGAAGGTGGATAAAGAAATATGCAGAAAGAGAATTTTCAAAACAAAACGCTGATCCTCACACAAAAACACAAAAGGACGTGTTTGACCAATCCTGCTTCTGGATTAAATTATCTGTTACCTCAGAAGGGAAATAGTGTATAAGTGTCTTATATCCCGTATCAGAACTACAGGCACCACTAATCTCCAAGCAAGTAGTGTGGAGCAGTGCAGGGTCTCCACTGGTAAGTAGTCTCGGGTGGTTTCCGGTATTTTTTTTATAAAGTGAAAGAGTGTTCTGTCTCATAGGATCACCAGATGATTACAGATTCACATAGCTTCTACGGACTTCGAACATTGTGACTGCCTAGAATAAGCAGAAATGTAGTAGTCAGATGCTTACAGAAGCCACGTAACACTAACATGGAAATAGGTAGACATAACATCTCAAAGATCTATGTTCCCTCACGTACCCTCCGCTCTGCCTCCGATCCTCTGACTTTTCGCTTTCCACGCACTAAGCTCAATACCTATGGTCCACGAGCCTTCTCTGTTTCTGGTCCACTTTCCTGGAACAAACTTCCTCTCTCAGTCCGTCAGCAACCTACTTTTGTCTCCTTCAAGTCCGCTCTCAAAACTCACCTTTTCTCCTCTGCATAAAATCCTGACCTCACTCAATCCCCTCTGCAGCCTGTCTCCACTCGGAGGGGAATCACATTGTAATATATAATTGTATATAATATGCTCTCTATAATTTTCCATTGCTTTTATTCTTTCTTCCCATTTTAGCCGTGTGCGTGTGCGTGTGAGTGTGTGTGTGTGTGTGTGTGTGTGTGTGTGTGTGTGTGTGTGTGTGTGTGTGTGTGTGTGTGTGTGTGTGTGTGTGTGTGTGTGTGTGTGTGTGCGTGCGTGTGTGTCTGTTTTAGCGCTTAGATTCGATTTTATCAAGATTTTGCGCTATACAAATAAAATATTGTATTGTATTGTAAAGTCCATAAACATGAGACTCCTCAAATAATAAAACACAGAAAGCGGAGAGAAGAACGAGATACAAACACACTTTAGAGAAGACAGTTCTGTTCACATGGATTCTTGAGTAATATTTCCACTCAAGAGGGACTGTTCACTTGGAACTGCTTACTCTGTATTTCATTCTTCTCACAATGGGTTTACTATGTGAAATTTGGATGATTCCCCATGGGAGGGTGCATTACCATAATGCAGCACTTACCCAGTGCTCTCTATTAGTATGGGATTACACCAGCTGTTTGCTTTTTATTCTGGATCAGACGAGGATTTCCTGGACAATTCCAGTAACTTGATAGCAGTGCTGGTCCTCCTATGCTGGGTGGTCTTATGTGGACAAAAATCAATATTGGTCCTGTAAACTTCTGGCACTGAAAGTACAGCAGGACTGGTCATTAGATAAATCAACAGAGAGAAAGACTAACAGACAGACGGACAGACAGATAGACAGACAGACAGACAGACACACACACACACACACACACACACACACACACACACACACACACACACACAACTCAGACGCTATTTCTGATGTGCATCTGCCGTCTGGTGAGATGACCGTTCCCAGATATTTAAACTTATCAACCTGTCTCAAAGTTGTGCCATTTGCTGTTGTTTTGCATGAGGGGATTAGACAGACCGAATAGCAAAGAACACAAACACAGAAAACTATAACCAGGGTTGAGCATTTTACAAGAAGCCAGTTCTAGTTCTTTGATCTTTACCCCCAGCCCCATCCATATACAACTCCCTCCCTTCCCCCTTGGGGATGCTGGGGGATCTTTCAGTATAAACAGCATCCACTCCTTCTGGAAAATCTGTGCTGGAAATGTCCTCTTTTCTGTCACTTTTTTTTTGCTTTGTTCCTTTGCTTTCTGTCATTTCTTCCTATCATTTTCTACCTTGCTGGTCCATTCACCTGTATGCGCATGTTCGATAAAGTCTTACGTTCTTTTTCCTAGGATCGATAATTGGGTACATGTATTAAGTGCAATTTTGACTCTAGGGAGGTGAGATATGATGAAGCAATTTTAGGTAATTTATGCCCGTTTTTTGTACATGTTTTCCTGTCCTTAGGTATGCTTAAATTCGTATTCAGGTGTGTTTTTTAAATCCCCTGTGCGATAAATAGGACGGAGTGGTCAATGCCAGGGCATGTCCTTAGATTATGTGCTCGAATGCATTGATATGTGTACTTAATTTTCTTTTCTTATTTTATTCCTGTTAAAGTTTTGTATGTTTCGAAGCGGTTATAGCCCTGATATGGCTCTACGCAGTCGGCTGGGCTTTAAAAACAATAACAACAATAACTCCCCCTCCTTCCCCGATTCACATCCATCTCACCTCCTCTACTCACAGCATCACTGGAATCTAAAAGCCTGTTCCCATTTCATTAAGAGAAAGCTAAATCAAAGAGTGCAAGAGGAGCTGACTTGCCGTTTCATGCAATTCACTGAAAAGGATGATCAACTAAAATTGCCCAGATCCTAAGGAAAAAAAAAAAAACCACACACACAAAAAAAAACAACACTGGCAACAATGTTTCCTGAAAACGTCCCCCCACCCCCACCACCCCTTTTTTTTTTTTTTTTTTTTTTTTGGTTAAAGAAGAGAAAGCTCTCTTATAACTGAAGTCTAGCAGTCTCTTTGGCGACAGGGGACTTGGCTTAAAATCATCATCATCATCAAGTGCCTTGTCACATTGCGTTGGCGATCACAGCCCTCCATATGTATCTATCCCTTGTCGCTGCAACTACATCCTCCACCCTCTCCGTCCTCAGCCCCCCTGCAAGTCCGTCCAATATTTTCTCCCTGGGTCTACCTGGTACTCTCTTTCCATCCAGCTTTCCAGTTGTGACCAGGTGCTCTAATTCCCCTTTTCTCATAAAATGTCCCATAAATGATGCTTGTCTTTTCCTAATCTTCTTTATCGATGATATTCTTGTTGAGCATTTTTCAAGGCAACAGTTCTAGTTCTTAGATCTCTACCCCCATCCGCATCCTTACTGCCAACTCCCTCCCTTTCCCGATTCTACCGCCGTCTCACCTCCCCTACTCACAGCATCACTGGAATCTAAATGCCTGTTCCTATTTCATTAAGAGAAGGCTAAATCAAAGAGAGCAAGAGAGGCTCTCTTACTGCTTCATGCAATTCACTGAAAAGGATAATCAACCAAAATTGCCCAGATTCAAAACAAAAAAAAAAAAAAAGCACTGGCAACAATGTTTCCTGAAAACTCCCCCCCCCCCCCCCCCCCATTTTCTTTAAAGAAGAGAAAGCTGTTTTGTAACTGAAGTCTGGCGGTCTCTTTGGCGACAGGGCACTTGGCGTAATTTAAAATGATTCCCCAAATTAAGAAATTAGGCCACGACAGGAGAGAGATGGGGGAAGCACAAAGAAGTGGTGAGTGGGAAGAGTTGTTCCATCTTGTCTCCACTGGTGCGTTGTGTCTCATTTGAAACTGAACCTAGCCTGGTGAGGTGAATTTCCTCCAGTGTCTAATCACCAATGCCATCAGGCTGATTGAGACACAGATGGCAGAAGTAGGGAGGAAAATGAGACAGAGAGGAGGAGGGAGGGAAAGAGGACGAAAGAGAGACAGACAGGGCAGACAGAGACAGACAGACAGACAGACAAAAAGAGAGAGACAGAGAGAGTCATACAGACAGACAGAGAAAGAGACAGAGATATAGATAGATGATAGATAGATAGATAGATAGACAGATAGATAGATAGATAGATAGGATAGATGGATGGATGATGGATGGGATGGTGGATAGATAGATAGATAAACAGATAGACAGACAGACAGACAGGTAGATAGATAGATAG
>JAPXFY010000026.1:15152167-15159667 GCA_030674185.1 Monoplex corrugatus | reverse complement strand
CAAGCAACATTTATAGGCCATTTTATGAGGAAGGGGGATTTGGAGCACCTGGTCACAAGGGAAAGCTAGAGGGAAAGAGAGCAGCAGGTAGAGCCAGGGAGAGAATGCTGGACGGACTTGCAGAGTGGCTGGGGATGAGGAGGGTGGGGGAGATGCTGGGGGCAACGAGATATAGAGATGGTTGGAAGTCCATGGTCGCCAACGCCATGCGGCAGGGCACCTGGTGATGATGATGATGATGATGTGTCACGCAACAAGAACACGGATCTCATGGCAACCATCTTTCAAGGAAAAACAGTGGCAAAAAGAAAAAAAGCAGACATCTGATCTCACACATCGAGAACATAACCAACATCAGTGGCCTGATATTAAAAAAAAATTGTCCACAAAAATCAAGACAGAGCGGCCTGGAGGGAGATGGTGGTGTCCAGATGTGTAGCGGCCAACATCGAACCTGGTGACGCCGACAGGTGAGAGACAGGTGAGCAATGTAAAAATATGTCTCAGATTCTGTGGATCTAAAGTCCTGTTTTCATGATGATCTCAGTTTCAGTGGGTTTGGAGGTGTGCTGGAGAACTGAAATGAACAGGATGGGAGCAGCCACACAAGAGTGATACAGAAAAAAGGGCACAAAACAAAAAAAACAACAACAAAACAGTATTCCACCGAATGGCCATTTACCAATTTCAAATTAGTTGCTGGGCCTTCTCCATTGAGTGGCCTTTTACCAACTTCAAATTTGCTGGGCCTTCTTGCTGAGTGGCCTTTTACCAATTTCAAATTAGTGCTGGGCCTTCTCTGCTGAGTGGCCTTTTACCAATTTCAAATTAGTGCTGGGCTTCTCCATTGAGTGGCCTTTTACCAACTTCAAATTAGTGCTGGGCCTTCTCATTGAGTGGCCTTTTACCAACTTCAAATTAGTGCTGGGCCTTCTCCTGCTGAGTGGCCTTTTACCAATTTCAAATTAGTGCTGGTCTTCTCCATTGAGTGGCCTTTTACCAATTTCAAATTAGTGCTGGGCCTTCTCATTGAGTGGCCTTTTACCAATTCAATTAATGCTGGGCCTTCTCTGCTGAGTGGCCTTTTACCAATTTCAAATTAGTGTTAGGTTTCTCTGCTGGTGGTCCTTTTACCAACTTCAATTAGCGCTGGGACTGTGCATTGAGTGGCCTTTTACCAACTTCAAATTAAGTGCTGGGACTTGTGCATGAGTGGCCTTTTACCAACTTCAATTAGTGTGGCCATCTTGCTGAGTGGCCTTTACCAATTAAAATTTAGCGCTGCGGCTGTGCATGAGTGGCCTTTTACCAACTTCAAATTAGTGCTGGGACTTCTCCTATGAGTGGCCTTTCATCAACTTCAAGTTAATACTAGGTCTTCTCCATTTGAGTGGCCTTTTACCAACTTCAAGTTAATGTAGGTGTTCTCATTGAGTGGCCTTTTACCAACTTCAAGTTAATACTAGGTCTTCTCCATTGAGTGGCCTTTCACCAACTTCAAATTAGTGCTAGGTCTTCTCCACTGAGTGGCCTTTTACCAACTTCAAATTGATATGCACCAGTGAATATCTGGCTTTCTGACTTCAACAGACTGGTTTCTAAACAAACACATGAAACAGAAGGAGAGGAAGGCAGACAGACAGAGAGGCAGGCAGAGGAACAGAACAGCTAAATAACACAAACACACGAAAGCTATAATATGTTCCAGACAACAATTTTATATCTTTCGTTTCAACCCATTCCACATTCTCACATTCAACGGCCTCTACCCCTCTACACCTACCCCCCCTCTCTGCTACCCGTCGATCCCTCTACCCCCAGCATCACTCAAATCTAATCTAAAAGCTTCCTCCCATTTTAGGGAGAAAGCTAAATCAAAGAAAGCTAAGGGGATCACTTTTTGTTTCATGCAATTCACTGAAAAAAAAAAAGATAATAAGCCAAAAAATGCCTCAGACCCCTTTACAAACGATAAATGACAACAAAGCAATCGACGCTTTCCTGGCAACTTTCCATTTGATTTTTTTCTTTAACTCTTTCTTAACCAAACACGACAGTCTCTTTCGGGACAGAGGACTGGGCTCGAAATGATTATCCAAATTAATAAGTGGCCATGACAAAGAGCGAGAGAGAGAGAGGGGGGGGGGACATAATTGAAGTGGGACAAACGACTTGTCCCATCTGGACCCTGCTGATGCGGTTTGTCTCATTTGAAACCGAATCCAGACCAGTGACGTGAATTACCTCCAGGAATTTAGTTCACCAATGACATAAGGATGATAGAGAGACTGAAAGAGGGGAAAGACACAGAAAGAGAGAAAGAGGGAGTGGGGGAGACAGAGGGAGAAAGAGAGAGAGGGGGATATAAATTATAGATAGATAGATAGATAGATAGATAGATAGATAGATAGATAGATTAGATAGATAGATAATGATAGATAGATGATAGATATGATAGATTGATGATTGATTGATAGATTGATAGATGATAGATAGATGATAGATAGATAGATAGATAGATAGATAGATAGATAGATAGATAGATAGATAGATAGATTGATTGATAGATAATAGATAGATAATAGATAGATATATAGATAGATTGATAGATAGATAGATAGATAGAAGATAGATAGATAGATAGATAGATAGATAGATAGATAGATAGATAGATAGAAGAAGATAGATAGATAGATAGATAGATAGATAGATGATAGATGATAGATAGATAGATAGATAGATAGATAGATAGATAGATAGATAGATAGATAGATAGATAGACAAGATAGGGGCAGATAGATAGACAGATAGACAAAAAGAGGCAGGAAGAGAGACAGAGAGAGAAGGAGGGGGGGCGAGAGGGAGACAGAGAGATAAAGAGAGAGGTCAAATTCTGTAATGGGTCAAAGCAAAAACAACAAACAAACAAAGAAACAAACAAAACAAACAAAAAACAAGAATAAAAAAAAAGAAATATTGTAACTGATTAATAAAAATACATATAGTAAGAAAGACATTAAAAGAGAGAACGAAAAAGGAATAAGGTAAACGAGAGGCCTTGATTAATATCGAACAACAGAAATGCTAGATTTGTGCTCTAAAGAAATATCATACAGTTACAGTTACAGTTTATTTCTGTTTTTGTTATCAGTTGACGGGGGGGGGGAGGGGGGGGGGGGAAAAGAGTGGGCGAAGAGAGAGAGAGAGAGAGAGACAGACAGACAGACAGACAGACAGACAGACAGACAGATGAAAACGGTGTTTTCTTTGATTGAAACGACATAAAACTTTATATTCCAACAGTATACACGCAGGTCAAGTTACATATCTGCCATCAAAGAGAGAGAGAGAGAGAGAGAGAAGGGAAAAGAGAAAGAGCAATAAAAGACAGGGAGATAGAACAAAACAAAGACAGAAATAACCTTGGATCACTAACAACAGTTTTCAAAGAATCCTCACAGAATTTCGTCCATAATGTCAAAAGTTGTAACAACAACAACATACAAAAACATAATGTAATTTAGTATTTTAGATGAAACGTCCAGTTTTTCAACTATCAAGGTAATGGGAAAAGTACATGAAAGAGAGAGAGACAGACAGACAGACAGACAGTCAGAGACAGAGAGACAGAGACAGACAGACAGACAGGGAGACAGAGACAGAGAGACAGAGAGGACAGGGAGAAGGAGAGAGAGAGAGACTGAAAGACAGACAGAGAGGAGAGAGAAAAAGAGAGAGATATATATAGAGACAGAGAAACAGAAAGACACAGAGAGACAGAGACAGCGCTAGAGAGGAGAGAGAGAAAAGGAGAGAAAGAGAGATATATCTAGAGAGACAGAGAGACAAAGAGGCACACAGAGACAGACAGGGAATGAGAGAGAAGAGAGAGAGAAAGAGACAAAGAGAGACAGAGAAAGAGAGAGACAGAGAACAGCAGACAGACGACAGAAACAGAACGAGAGACAGAGAGAGAAACAGACAGACAGAGATTGAAACAGAGATAGACAGAAAAAGAAAGAAAAGAATATCTGGACTAATAACGTTTCACAGAAACCACTTACTGTTTTCCTCCTTAATATAGAAACTGTAATCAACACAACCCAAGCAGAAACATAAGACAAGTTTCGTATTTAAGTCACGAAGGTTCCAGTTTTCCAACTGGAAGCGCAAATGATGTGAAGAAGAAAAAGGAAGAACAAGAAAAAGACAGAAGAATGAAAGAAAGAAAAACAAACAAGCATACACAGAAGAAAAAGGAAGCACAGAGAAAGACAGAAGAATGAACAGAAAGGAAAACAAAAATACAGGAAAGAAAGAAAGAAGGAATAAAAAGGAAATAAAAAAAAAAGAAGAAAGCCTTGATTGAAGTGGACGATGGACATGCGCGGATACTGGAATTGCACCCTGGAGCAATACCATGTAATGATACTCTGTTCATTTTGGTGAACCTTGAGTGAGACAGAGAGAAAAGGAATGGGTATAATATATATATATATATATATATTTATATAGAGAGAGAGAGAGAGAGAGAGAGAGAAAGAGAGAGGAAGGGGTGTACATACATATATATAGAGAGAGAGACAGGAAGGGGTATATATATATATTATATATATATATATATATATATATATATATATAGAGAGAGAGAGGAGAGAGGAAGAGGTATATATACATATATATAGAGAGAGGAAGGGGTATATGTATATATGTACATATATGTATATACATGTGTGTATGTTATGTATATTATTCATTGCTTTTATTCTTTCTTCCCATTTATAGCCATGCTCGCGCGCGCGTATGTGTGTTGTGTGTGTGTGGGTGTGTGTGTGTGTGTGTGGTGTGTGTGTGGGGTGTGTGTGTGGGTGTGCGTGCTGTGGTGCGTGTGTGTGTTTTCAGCGCTTAGATTTGATTTTATCAAGATTTTGCGCTATATAAATATTGTAATTATTATATTATTATTATATGTGTATGTATATATATGCATGTATGTATGTATAGATATATATATATATTTATATATACACAATACACATACATATGTATCACACACATGTGTATATATATATATATAAGTATATATATATATATATATACGTACAGACATACATACATACAGACATACATACGTAGGTAGATAGATAAATAGATATAGACAGACAGATAGATAATAATAGATAGATAGATAATAGATAGATAATAGATAGATAGACAAAGATAGATAGATAGATATAATAGATAGATAGATAGATAGATAATATAGATAGATAGATAGATAGAAAAGATAGATAGATAGATAGATAGACAGATAGATAGATAGAGAGAGATAGATAGAAGAGATAGATAGATAGATAGACAGACAGATAGATAGATAGATAGATAGATAAATAGATAGATAATAGATAGACAGACAGACAGATAGATAGATAGATAGATAGATAGATAGATAGATAGATAGAAGATAGATAGATAGAAGAAGAAGATAGATAGATAGATAGATAGATAGATAGATAGATAGATAGATAGAAGATAGATAGATAGAGAGATGAGAGATAGATAGATAGATAGATAGATAGATAGATAGATAGATAGATAGATAGATAGATAGTGAGGAGGTGAGTGGGTGGGATTCATCAATACAAAAGCAATGTTAAATTAACTCAGTTTGGGAATGTCCTGAGATGTAACGTGTACATTTCAGAAACCTACAACTTTTCTGATCATGTTTCGTATAATTGAATGCCACAGGACAAAATATATGAAATGACATGCTTTCCCTCCTCCCCCTCATCCCCCACCCACTCTCCCTCGGTGGATTTACAGAAAACAGCCTTTAAAGGCTTAACACGCTTGTACGCCAACTTTAACCCTTCAACTTCCGCAGCGTATCTGTCAGTTTTCTGCCAACTTCCAGATGGATATACTGAAGGAGTCAAAAGGTTCGTCATCATCATCAAGTGCCTAGCCACATGGCAATCATGGCCTTCCATCTGTTTCTATCCTTTGTTGCCTCAAGCACCTCTGTCTTCAGTCACTCTGCAAGTCCGTCCAATATCTTCTCCCTGGGTCTACCTGGTGCTCTCTTTCATATGGGCAAGAGTAAACTTGTTACTTCTCGTAAGTCAAACGGCTAAAGCGGCAAAACTCAAAAGTTCCATTCAAAAGTGCAGCTATTTTTAGGTGATTCACAATGCACAGGAAAACCAATACGAAAACCTTTCCAGCCATGTTCAACATGTGAGGCCATGCTAGGGATTAAGCTGTTTATATTATTATCACTTTAATCAAAATAAGAAAAAACACAATGAGAGACACAGAGACAAACAGACAGAAAAAAACCCCCAGCAGAAATGGCAGAAACAATGAAGAACTTGAAGTTTTCAAATAAATCTCAACATCTTTTCGTCATCAATGACGAAAATATTTCAATAGCTGGCATAATTACGTCATCGAGTAAAAATGACGTATGTCTCTGACGTCTAGGCTATTGCGTAAAAGTCTAAAAGATCTACTCTACAGGAATGGTTATAGCAAAAACGAGAATCTTTTTTTTTTTTAAGAAGAAGAGAACGAAAAGAGGAAAAGAAATCAGAAAGAAGGAAGAAAGAAAGCCTTGATTGGATTGGATTGCCAAATTGCAGGGTGCTGGAATTGCACTGTGGGCTAATACCATACTGTGGTGCTTTGTTTCTTTTTCTCTACCACTCCCACTCTCTTTTTTTTCTGTAGATATTGAAAGAGAAAGAGAAACAGAGAGAGAGAGAGAGAGACAGACAGACAGACAGACAGACAGACAGAGAGGAGAGAGAGACAGCCAGACAGTCACAGAGAGAGTCAGACAGACACACACACACACAGACACAGAGAGAGACAGAGAGAGAGAATGGAGAGAGGGAGGGAGAAAGAGAGACACACAGACACAGAGAGACAGACAGACAGACAGACACAGAGAGAAAAGATAGACAGACAGACAGAGAGAGAGAGAGAAGAGAGAGAGAAAGAGAGAGTATGAGAGAGAGAGAGATGAAGGAAGAGTGGGAGAGGAGAAAGAGATGAGGGGAGGGAAGGAGAGGCAGACAGACAGAGAAACAAAGAGGCGGACAGATTAACAGACAGAAAGACAAACAGATAAACAGACAGAAAGACAAACAGATAAACAGACAGAAAGACAAACAGATTAACAGACAGAAAGACAAACAGATAAACAGACAGAAAGACAAACAGGCAAACAGACAGAAAGACAAACAGATAAACAGACAGAAAGACAAACAGATAAACAGACAGAAAGACAAACAGGCAAACAGACAGAAAGACAAACAGATAAACAGACAGAAAGACAAACAGATAAACAGACAGAAAGACAAACAGGCAAACAGACAGAAAGACAAACAGATAAACAGACAGAAAGACAAACAGATAAACAGACAGAAAGACAAACAGATAAACAGACAGAAAGACAAACAGATAAACAGACAGAAAGACAAACAGATAAACAGA